>CM034149.1:227202154-227802154 GCA_019776745.2 Taxus chinensis
CTATAAAAAACTCACAAGTAATTGAAGAGAGAGAGTTGTAGGTCTGTGTACCAAGGCAACCAGGGAAGTTTCGAAAAATCCTCAGTTTTGGAGCACCTAGGGGTCGAATTAGGCCATGGTGTAAAAATAAAAAAATGTTCAAAATTCCAAGAGGAATTCAAATATGTGATTATTTTTCCATGAAGTTTAACATATTTTCTATTGTAGGTGATTTTTTATCAAATTTTCATGAAAAGAGAACTTTAGAGAGTCTGTAGAGCCACAAGTGAAGTTATGGACGAAGTCTGACAGGAAATCAGAGTCTACAAACTTGTTTTGAAGCTCTAAACGTAGGTATATAGGTCTATTGTCATTATTGAATGCGATAAATTTTACTTCATTGGACTAAATAGATTGATTCACTTTCTGTGAATCTGGAGACATAAGCTACGGGTGAGCTCCGTTATCAATTTTTCTGTTTTGTGGATGTTTTATTTTAGTTTTATGAATCTTTTGATTAGATAAAATCAGTTATAGATTTTTAGTAATTTTATTAAGAAATCATCTTAAAACAAGAAAATGGATTTAAGAGCATTTCAGTATCCATAATCCACAACGAAATAAGTTTGTGCACATTTCAAATTTGTGATTAAATTTTTTTTGGCATGCATAAATAAATCAGGAATTAATCATTTTTGGAGTAATTTGAATCCATAAAATTGATTTAAATTTTGTAGATCCTTGGAAATGATTAAAAGTGAAATTTTACCTCACCCATTTTTCGATCAGAAACCACACCTACTCGGTTCGACGGTGACCTGAGATTGACTGGTATAGTCGATGGTGACCAGTGCATAGGTGATTGAAAGATGAGTAGAAATAGAGGTAGAACCTGTTATGGGATGTTGGATCTAATACAAAGATAGTGATGAACAAAGATGATGTGACTGGAAATATATCTCATGTGTAAGCTAGTAGGGTCGATAGTGACTATACCAAGTCGATGGCGATCGAGGATGAGAAAACTAGGTCAGGTTTGGTAAATAGGTGGGTGAATGAGATAGGGTGTTATGGATAAAGGGGAAGTTATGGAACAGAAACATGTGATGATGCAGGGATGAAGGAGAGTTAGCATAGGATGAGTCGACGGTGACTAGGTTGGGTTGATGTCGAATGAATCAGGATTTTGGATTTTATAAGCTAAGAGGATGAAACAGGGGGATTCGACAATGATCATAAAAGGATGATGAGACAACTGAGCTCTAAGCTAATCTACAAAACTTGCAAGAAGGAAAATGACAACACCCAAAATGAGGATTCTAAGAAAAATTAATGTCTTTAAGATTCTATGGATAACATGCAAAGCTCCAGAGAAGGCACCAAGTTACAAATTGTACCTCACGAGAACATCAAAGCACAACAAGTTTGTATAATAGCTCAAAATTTAGAAATTTCCCGCACTCAAGAGGAAGGGGTGAAGGTGTATAATAGGGTTGAAAATAACCTACATGAGTCACCGATGACTGGATCAAACTGTAAATTAGGTAGGTAGAGGTCAAATTTGATTTCAAAAAATGGGTTATAATGGAAAAGACAGAAGTAATGAGCTATTTTAAGGTGTGCATGGCTATATGAGGAGAAATCAGGGGGAGCTAAAATAAAGGTAGGTGAGGAATTTAAGAATATTAAATGGGGGGATGAGTAATAATATTAAGGTGAGAATCGAGTGACTAAAATAATGGATAAATTTGTGGATAATTAAATAGGATTAAAATGAGATAAAGGGGGATAAATAATGCTAGGATTAGAATATGGTTAGGATATGAAAATAATAATTATGATGGGAAATGGGTTTTGAGAGGGAAATACACATTTTAGGAGGGGAAATAGAAATTTGAATAGGAAGAGGAGGATGAATGTGTGAGATGACGAGAAAATGTAGGATAGGGCGACAACATACTGAAAAGTAGTGTCTACATTTGCCCATTTTTGTCAAGTGGTTTTTGTTTAAGCAAGCCGTGAGACAAAAAAATATAAGTGAAGATGAAATATGATGGTTAAATTTCTCCCCCTCAAACTAGGGATTGGTGATACAAAGGAGGATCAATTACAAGTTTGAAAGAGATATATGGCAGAATGAGGGAAATAAAATGAGAAAAGAGATAGAAAGATGCCCCAAGTGAAGGGAGATGACGATTGATGGGGTAACAATAAAATCAAAAGTATGGTAATGACCTTGGAAGCACATCGGTAGGGACACAATGCACCCTATGATGGAGGCAACATTAATGACCTATGGACACTGTGAGATGGAAAAAGTCACTGCGAGATGGAGGGAATCCAATTAGAAACAAATCGAATGGATGTGTAAGCCATAGGACTAATGGTTCAAAGGTAGACATCAAAATATGTGCACATAATTGTGAGGATGGTCAAAAGTAAGGGTCTGATAGATGGCCAAGCATCTAAGCGGGGGTAAATGATTATGCGTTATCCTCCAAGTGTGAGGAAGAAAAAATATGTGTCCTGGGTGGGACAAAGATTAAAGATGGCCACACACAAAAAAAAACAAAATATAAGATAGATAGGCTGGAAGGCAAGATGAGCTATGCAAGATAAACCAAAGTGTGTTATGGGTGACACATAAGTCTGAAATGAGGGAAAGGATAATTTAATGAGGATTTTGGTGAAGATGGGGAAAAGACATAAAATCAAGGTTAGTCTAATGGTGACTTGGTGAGTCATAGATGACTTAGCTTGGGTTGGTGGTGACTACTACGAGCAAGCGGTGACTAGGGTTGCTGGCCTATATAAGCAATGAAGTCACCTAGTAAGCCTCATTTAGATTACATGAGTTGTGATGATTGAGAGTTCTGAGTAAGAGATAAATTTGAGATTTGATTGATATTGATGCCAACGGGGGAGTGAGGAAATTCCATAGGACTTGGAGGATGGAAAGAGTCTTAACCCAAAATAGATTAGGCAAGAATCAAACCCATAATCTAACTTTGTGTTTTGGATAACTCATCACCTAAATCTTGAATTAAATCACACCTTCTACAAAAATATTTAGTCTTTGTGTATTTTTCATGGACTAAATGGTATTCACTTATTTCTCGATGTTTCTTAGTGATCCCATAGACATTTTTTTCTGGTGAAAATTAAAAAATATTCATTTCATATGTATGCACCTTATATCCTTATTGCAAGAAATGTGACAACCGTCACACATTATTAAGACCTGAAAATCAGATGTTACCTAAAACAATGTTTCAGGCTGCTTTTATATGGTTTATTTTTTTGTATTTTTACTAGAAGATTTATTTATTTTGAACCACTCTTTCAATCTTTGAATCACCACTTTGGTCTATTCCTTGATATCTCCATCTTCAAAAACAATCCATGAGGGAAGGGGAAGGGGAGATGATTTCACTGCCTCGTATTCTAGATCAAACAACTCAGAACCATCTTCTTGAACTCCTATAGTGAACCAATTGAACCTAAATGTTTCCATCTCATCCATAGATATCCTCATGTAGTGTCTTTTCCCGACTTCATGATCATACGCACAATTGGCCCAATAGTCTTCCAAATGGGGAATGTGATGCAATCTAGGAACATTGAAAGACTCAGGATATTTTTGTATGTCAATGTTGGGCCTAGGAACATAGGAAAACATATGAAATGTAGCGATGGAGGTATTGATGTTTGTGGCATCCAGGGATAATTTTAGCGGCGAATATTCGTAATATGGTGAAAATTTCATTTTAGGAAAATTTGAAAAGGTGAATTATTCGGAGTGGGTCGGTGTCCTGTTCACCTAAAATATATAGTATATTTTTTTGGGGGGTCGGCTTCGCCTTCATTTGAAAACATCTCCTATAAAAACCTAGCTGATTCGCTGGGTAGTATACCTCAAGTATCTTAACAAATTACCAATACTGTGATATTTGAAATCGCATACCCTTAAGCACCAGAGATTCAGATTATTGTTAGCCTGTGATTGTTGACGCATGACAAGGGCATTTTTGACGCGCGACAATAGCTGTACTGAAGCGCGACAGAGGAAGTGTTGACGCACGACAGAGGAAGTGTTGACGCGCGACAAGGGCAGTGTTGACACACGACAGTATATTCAGACAGTGGACACGCGACAGGAAAAGGGTTGTTGCCACGCGACAAGTGCAGAATTGACACGTGACAAAGACCTTAGACAAGGGACGTGCGACAAGACCTCAGACATTGGACAGAGTCGCTACTTGGTTCTTTTGCTAACGTAGGACTCTTTTCAGAATAATGGAAGGTGCCAGCTCAAAGAATACGAATAACCTGAAAGTAAGTAAGAAATCTCAGAAATCACTCTTCAAGTATTTTGGAAACTCTGCGGATACAAATATTGTAAATACCAATCATATAGATGCCACCACAAAGAATCAGAATACTGACTGTGTGGAAGGTATTATTGAGGTGGACATGCATTCTGCACAGTATCAAAGTCAAACAAATGAAACCTACGATAATATGTCAGATCTTGAAGATATTGTTCCTGTTGGGGTGCAACCAGAAGTGCAGCTAGATATCACAGATACAAACACTGAGAAAAATGGAAGACAGAAATCAAAATCAAACTCCGGTCCAAGAAAGAGGAAACCAAGTGATTGTGATATTGCTCAAAATTCTACTAAAAAAATTAAAGCATTGAAAACGAACAAGAATATGTGGACCATTGGCAGGACATACAAGTTTGATTGGGCAGCTAAATTTCCATTTATTGAACCTGTACAATCATCTAATTCTAAAGAAATCCCATATGAATGTACATGTATAATATGTACGTGGAAATTGGGAAAGCAACAAAAAATGCAACTGAAGTTGGACACTATAGAAAAACATTGTGGAAAACAATATTTAACTGTAACGGGGGCGGATGGCCAGAAAATCAAAACACATAGGTGGAAAACTGAAAAAGAATGCATGCATGTTAGATACGCAACAGAATATGAGGCAGAGCAGAAAAAACACAGACATCTGTTGGAAAAGGGAGGAATGATCACATCGCATATTGGTAAGATGAAAGAAACAAATCTACATTCAAAATTCATACAATTCTCTACTCTTTTTCAAATACTAAAAAAAGGAAGAGTGATTTTGGATTTCCTTGATTTCAAAGTTTTGTATCAATTTAATGGAATGCTGAATGTACCTCAGTCTCATTGGTCTGAAAGTAGTGGATGGGAAATGGAAAAATTCCTCTCAATGATAGAGAAGGAAGATTTGAAAGAGAATGTAAAAAAAGCAAACTTTATCTCTCTTTCAATTGATGAAGTGATAGAAGTCGACAACACCGCATGGGTATGTATCCACATCTATACTTTAGAAAATCATACAAGGACACCTCATCTATTGGGTGTTATGAAAATGGTTGAAAACTGCAATGCTGAAAACCTATATAAAATAGTTGTTTCTCATTTGAAAGATGTTGCTGGAATGACTGATTATGAAATTGCTACGAAGTTGGTATGCGTTGGAGCAGATGGTGCATCTGTCATGTAGGGTCACCAAATAGGGCTCTGTGTTAGATTACAAACAACAGTGGCCCCATATATGCTACCAATTCACTGTATGGCTCACAGAATGAATTTAGCGTATAAAATGGTAAGCAACCACGAAAATGTTGCTAAATTAGAAGACCTTATAAGATAACTTCATGCCTATATGTCAAGTAGCCCAAAGCGTTTTCTCGAGTTCCAAAAATTTGCAATTGGAATTACAGGTGGCAAAAAACTTCTGAAGGATGTGGAGACTAGATGGATCTCTTCGTATGAACCTGCATGTAGAGTTCGTGAGGAGTATCCTTCATTGGTTGGTTTCATGCACAAATATCGTCATGAAGTTAATAGGGCAAGGGATTTGTTGTTCCGTTTAACTAATTTGGAGACATTGCTTACATTGGTTGGTATTCTTCCAATGTTAAAGGAGATCAATACACTGATGAAGCATGCACATGGTAGATTAATCTATATTGTGGATTTTATACGGATGAGAAAAATGGTATGTCAAAGTCTTGATATATTGTACTGTTCTCAGGATAGTTTTGATGCACCTGTTTTTGAAAATTGGAAAGATTTATTAGATCTTAAAAATCCTAACACATTTTTGAGATTTAATATCCACGATCACCTCTGCATCACTGTTAATGGGAGGGAAATACCAATGCACACTTTGCAAAAAACATCAAGATATTATAGGATCAGAACGAGAAGATGTTTCCGTGACATGTAATTTGTTTGAGTCTGTTAAAGTTGAAACAAGAATAAAGCTTAAAAAAAATTCAGAAACATTGTCATCAGAAATTAGGGAACGTTTCTGTAAAGATAAAATTCTGGAAGCCATGGGTGTGATGAATCCTAATTTTTGGAATACTGAAGGTGGTCATGCAGACTTTGTCAGAAAGCATTTCCATAAATCAATAGGTACAATAATGGAACAATTTACAAAGACGTCAGAGCTCAAGGGTATGGAAATCAAAGGTATACTAAATGTCGATTTATTAAAGTTTCAGTCAACAAATTTTGTAACAACAATGAGGAACCAATATAAGAATTTAGATCAACCTTCTGAAAGTGGTGCTATTACAAGGCTATGGCAAGGAATCTATCAAAGTTCTATCTTACAAGAAGATATCAGTGAATATTTCAGATTATATGAGTTATTCCAAACAATGATTTTGGGGTCTGTGGAGGATGAAAGGGTTTTCAGTGCATTATCATTTATAAAATCAAAACTGAGAAACAGGTTGGATAAAAATCTGGAAAGTTACATGAGGTGTTATGTTTCTCGATACTCCATCGAAACCTTTCCGTTCAACAAAGCAATTATGCACTGGAATTCCCTTTGTGAAAGAAGAGGTGTGAATAATACAGCTACAAGTACAAATATTCCCAACCTTGAGAGTGTAATTGGCTCTTCATCACATTCTACAGAAGACAACATCGAGTTTGATGAAGCTGTTGATAATGGATTGTTTCAACTTTAAATAGGTATCTTCTTTATCTATCTTTTATCTTTATCATTAAAGATGTTATAGGCCTATATACTAAAAATTTCAGGCAATTCACCCATCTATCTACTAATCCATTTCTCGTGTTGGGTTTTTTTAAAACACAGATCTAGCTCATTACCAGTGGCAGTGATGATTTCAACTTTAAGCAGGTATATTTTTCCCCTTAATCTTATTGTTTGTTACTATTCTTTTTTTCAGCTTTGGTTATCATTAAAGATGTTACAGGTCTATGCATTTACATTTAGTTAAATACAATCTTTTTATTTTTTGAAAACGTGGGTTGACATCTGTCTGAGGAAGCTGTTACTTCTCGGGACTGACAATGTCAGGCAACTCACCCATCTATCTACTAATCCATTTTTTGTGTTGAATTTTTTTAAGACAAAGATCTAGCACATTATCGGTGATGATTTCAATTTTAAATAGGTATCTTCTTCAACATAATCTTATTGTTTGTTACTTTACACTTTTTTAGCTCTTGTTATCATTAAAGATTTTACAGATCTAATTCTATATATTTACATTTATTTAAAGATATTGTTGGTCTATATATTTAAAGATGTTTCTGACACTTCTCAGGACTGACAATGTCAGGCAACTCACCCCTCTATCTACAATGTCAGGTAAAACAAACCCTGTCATATACGCAAGATTTCACAGCAATCTAATACGCTTACCCTTGATGATTTCACAGCAATCTAATACGCAAGAGGTAAGCTAAACCCTATCATATTTACAATTATGTTTAATTTCTTACCAGTGATGATTCTTTCTTGATTTCTTAGAATTATATATATCATATCATAAAATTCCTCATCATCCATATATCATATCATCACCATATCATTATCATATCCTGAGTCCTGACACTACAATTATTATTAACACAATTCTATTCGTTCTAATGTTATCTATATCCATTCTAATCATTAATGTCATCGATATCCATTATAACACATTCCATTTATTTATCATCTTTATCCATTCTAATGACATTATGATCATATTGTTACAAGTATAGAGAATAATTATCTTAAAACAAGTTCAAAAGTCTAGAGAAGAAGAATTACTGTGCTTGATGATAAATCTACATCCACATTAAATTGATCATCGTCCATATATATCATATCATTATCATCATTCATCATCTTTCATCATCATCTATCATTAATTATCAATTATCATCATTCATCATCTACGTCCACATACAATTCATGACAATGCAAGTAAACAAGAAACATACATATAATTCATGATAATCACCATCTAATGCAATTAAAATTAAAGATTGTATATAAATCCATATACTTAAATTCAAATACCATAGTACATACTCAATAGTATAATTTTTCAAATTCAATATTTAAAGTTTCCTCAATAATAAAAGTTTCTAGTTTTCAAAACCCTCTTTTTCTTTATCCAATTCTACTCCTCTGCTCTCTTCCCCAACGGCTTCTTCCACTGTGGTTGTACCTCTTTCCCCAACACCAGAAATAACCCCTGAACTTATAAGATCTTCTGCAGCACTGTCCAGATTTTTTAAAATTCTTTCTTCTTGATTTGTCGCATCTCCATGCGACAGCAAATTTGGATCAGCTGCAGCGTATAAACTATCCTGTTGCCAATAATTTTCATAACGACTAATAATCTCATTGATAAGAACCTTAGCCCTTCTCTCCCATTCTATAAGCTGATTGATATGAGGAAGAATAAAATCACTGAAGAATAAGCTGATTGAAAAGGTGGCAACTGTTAACTTGTTAGTGTTGAAATGAATATCATTTTAATTCAGATTTCATTTCACCTTGCTCCCCTGGCCTAACTACCTCAAATTGTCTCAGCCAGTTTTTTCTGGCCTCTATCTTCTTCCTGCTGAAGGCCAGCTCAATTGCATCTCCATCTTTCTCATCAACCCACACAAAATATCATTTGTGCTTGTCCAGATCTATGAAATACTCCTTGCCCTTTTTAGAAGTACTTGTGCCCAAACCCTGTATGGTCCAAGCAACAAGTGATACGTAATCAGCAAGTGAAAAAAACCAGAACTTAAAAACATATAAAGAGAAAACAAACTAGCATTACTTTGTAGTACTTTATGGTCTAGCCAATTATCAATCCACTCAATGATTCTCTCCAAGCTTCATACTCAGGAATGGTGTAAAAAGATAACACAACAATCTAGACATGGAGATACATAACCTCTGGAGGCTTAAAAACAAATATAAAGAGTCTCAATACACTCAACCAAATACAGGGGGAACATTTACCCTGACAATAGGAGTATGAAATTGATCAGCAATCCTTTGATGTGGGAACCATCATGGTCCTTTAAGAGACAAAGGACAAGTCAAAAAGGATCTCACTAGAAAGGATGTGTCATAATTAAGCAGAAACTAAACAGCGCTAGACAAAGATCATGTACCTGGTCTATCATTATCATCAGATGGCCATATCTTAAAGATTTAATGTTGTCATATATTTTATCTTCCTGTAGACCAAGGATTTTATCTTTATTCTCCATTTTTTGGTGAGTGGTAGCTTCCTTGACATTAAGCAGCTTACCTCTGAGAGGAAACACGCCATAATAATCTTGACCAACAACAGATATTCCTGCCACCTAATAGGATAAAGATAACTAAAATAACAAAAAATTAAATTGGAAAGTGATGTCGAAACATGTCACAATACTACCAAATTCAGTATTCACATTTCCCTGATTCAAGGCACAAACACTTACAGCAAGAGCCTTGGCTGAGTCACCCTCCGTTAATATTAAAGTACATTTATTAGAATTCTTCCCCCCTGCTTGATTTACATCATCAAGTTTGGGAACATCAATTTAATTTCCCCTTCTTGGTTCCATCAGTTTTCTTAAGATCTTTTTTTTGTTTAAACTCTGCCCACGCTAGTATACTTTCAAGTACACACTTTTCCACTGCACTCATCAGGTCAAACAAAGTTACAAAGCTCATCTTAGACCCTAGCATTGCAAAAATTACATGTACTCAGAAATGAAACAGTGAAAATTACTATAAATTTATAACAACAAATTGTATCAGAATAAAAAACAGAATAAAAAATATGAATTAAAACGAATTATACTTACAATCAACATGGAAACCGAACGTTGATTCGAGAAATTTCTTGTCTTCTTCCACGAGTGTTGCCTTGGTTGTAACAATTGGTAAATTTTTGAATGGAAGGCCCGTAAACCGATGGATGTCATTTGCTTCGATACTGAATTGGAACATTCAGCCATCGTTCAGAGTCACATAAAAAATGCCATCCTCTGAATTGTAGGATGACATAAGGTAATTCAAAATATCTGGATCTGTTTCGAAATGGGGCATATTAACAGTATGGATGTGAGGGCATAAGGGATTCCTGTAGTTGATCTTGGAAATCGATTGAATTGGATTCTCTATATTTTTTTGCTAAACTTGCAGTTGGGAAGCATGTGAAGTAGACATTATAGTTGTACTTGCGTCTTTGACAACGATTGAGACCTGTAAAAATTCAAGAGCGGGAAGGTGAAAATGAGAAAATGACCAGTTGAAGGGTATTTATAGGCTAAATCAGGTGTCAATGGCTTCAATTGATGCGCGTCAAAGGTCTTAGCTGACGCGTGACAATATTCCTAGTTGTCACGCGTCAATAGGATCTAGTGACACGCGTCAATAGGATCCAGTGACGCGCGTCAATAGGATCCAATGACGTGCATCAATAGGAGCCAGTGACGCGCGTCAATAGGAGCCCGTGACACGCGTCAATAAAAGCCAGTGACGTGCGTCAATTGGAGCCAGTGACGCTCGTCATTAGGAGCCTGTGACGTGCGTCAATAAAAACCAGTGACACGCATCAATTGGAGCCAGTGACGCGCATCATTAGGAGCCAGTGATGTGTGTCAATAGGAGCCAGTGACGCACCTCAATAGAAGCCAGTGACACGCACCAATAAAAGCCAGTGACGCGCGTTAGTTAAGACCATTAACGTTTCATTGGCACGCGTCAGGAGTGATTATTGACATCTTGTGGTTGCATGTCACATTCTACAGAAGACAACATCCAGTTTGATGAAGCTATTGACAAGAAAAAAGAAAGTGTCAGATTTTGAAGATATCATTGAAAATTTCAAATGAAATATTTGGGATGATTATTAATGTACAATTTACTCTCCAAAATCGTAGTTAACAACCATAAAACAAACACCCACAAGCATGTATACATGATTAATTAATGAAAGCTTAAAGTAAAGACATAACACAAATTTACCGAGAGTATCATGAGTACCACAATTTTATTAAGATGTTATGGCGTGAATTCTTCATAGTAATAAAAACTCTCTTCCATAAGATTGATCACTAACACTAGCTCTCCATACTTTTATAAAAACAAGTAAAGGCTATTATTAGCCTTGGAGACTCGAGAGTAGTTAACTTGTAAGGAAAATTTACTTTTCTATTAATAATGAAGATAATCAAGTCAATAAATTGGTTCATACTCTTCCCTATTAATATATGTGGATAAATGTACACTAATGGGTGAATTATCCAAATACTAAAATACAACTAATATTACAAGTGCACATTAATTATATACAATAGTGTATGGTTATTTAAATACACTGACATCCCCCCTTAATATGTACTTTAATAAAGGGAATGAAGGAGGAACACTGAACTATCCCACTTTAATGAAAATTGCCTTCACTCCCAAAAGTTTCCTAAGAAGAAAATATTGATCCTCAAGCAAGGGATTTATGAAGTTGTCTAAAACCAAATTTTTTGTTCGAAAAAACTTCAAGGTTGAGAGTCTTGTGATAGATTAACTACCAAAGATGATGCATTTTTATATCAATGTTTTTTAATGTGTTGGTGCTCCATCATATTGTAATAGATGTGGATGACTCTCTAATTATTTTTCACATTTCCAATAAACTAGCCTTTTATACTTACAATAGTCATCTTTTCAAATTCACACATTACCTTAGTCAACTTATATTTGATTGATCAAGAATTAATTTTCATAAGTCACCATATACATGAGTTATCCGATTTTGATTATATCTATCTTCTTACCCTTATCACATATCTCTATCCCTTAATTAAATACAAGCCAAGCAATGTTACCAAGTTTTGAGGATAAAATTAGGGCTCCATCTTCATTTACACTTTTCTAACCTCTACTCTTCCATGACACTTGGAGAACTACAAGTAGTTTAATCCTGTTTTGGTGTATTTGGTGCATAATTTCTAGCACTCATAGGTATCGAAGGGGGAATGATGAGGTAAATCTAATGTATATAATTAGAAACACTTTTTTAGGCTAATAGGTCTAAAATACAAAGAGATGATATTTATAGTTGTAGAAGAGTCGTTAAAAATATTCATACGCATATCCTAGATCAATAAACACGTGTGAAGTATGTGTTAGATATAGATTAGATATCTTAGTATCAAAGGACACATTCAGTAGCCCTATGACACATTCATCAAGAAAACTTGTTCTAAAATAGATGAACATTTCCACTGATTTTAGGATCCCAAATCTCAAAGGAAAATTTATGACACTCTGCACAACATCCTTATCCAGTTTCAAATCACCGTTATACTTATACCCCTACATTCGGTAGAACGGTGAATTATTTTAACCCTAATCCTAATTTAAGCTATATACTTTCTAGAATTAGTGTTGATAGAATATTATATCCTTACACAATTTAGGACTTTTGTTTCTATATTTGATGTTTTCAATAATCTTATATACACATTGCAATATCATAATTGAATTACCTCTTAATGTTGACATTACTATTCATCTCATTGTTTGTTACTATTCATTTTTTTCAGCTCTGGTTATCATTAAAGATGTTACAGGTCTATGTATTTACATTTAGTCAAATACAATCTTTTTATTTTTTGAAAACGTGGGTTGTCATCCGTCCGAGGAAGCTGTTACTTCTTGGGACTAACAATGTCAGGCAACTCACCCATCTATCTACTAATCCATTTTTTGTGTTGAATTTTTTTAAGACAAAGATCTAGCACATTACCGGTGATGATTTCAATTTTAAATAGGTATCTTCTTCAACATAATCTTATTGTTTGTTACTTTACAATTTTTCAGCTCTTGTTATCATTAAAGATGTTACAGGTCTAATTCTATATATTTACATTTATTTAAAGATATTGTTGGTCTATATATTTAAAGATGTTGCTGGCACTTCTCAGGACTGACAATGTCAGGCAACTCACCCTTCTATCTACAATGCAAGGTAAAACAAACCCTATCATATACGTAAGATTTCACAGCAATCTAATACACTTACCCTTGATGATTTCATAGCACGTTACCCTTGATGATTTCACAACAATCTAATACGCAAGAGGTAAGCTAAACCCTATCATATTTGCAATTATGTTTAATTTCTTACCAGTGACGATTCTTTCTTGATTTCTTAGAATTATATTTAATTTATTTTTTATATGTGCAAAATCCTTTGATATATTTTTTTAACTGTGGGATAAACAATACATTATACAATTTTAAATATAAGTTCACATAAAATTCCTCATCATCCATATATATCATATCATCACCATATCATTATCATATCCTGACTCCTAACACTACAATTATTATTAACACAATTATTTATCTAATTTAAATTTATTAAAACAATTCAGTTTTTTTAAAATAATTCATAATCATATCATTACAATTCTATTCGTTCTAATGTCATCTATATCCATTCTAATCACTAATTTCATCTATATCCATTATAACACATTCCATTTATTTATCATCTATATCCATTCTAAAGAAGAAGAATTACAAAAGTCTAGAGAAGAAGAATTACTGTGCTTGATGATAAATCTACGTCCACATTAAATTGATCATCGTCCATATATATCATATCATTATCGTCATTCATTGTCTTTCAGCATCATCTATCATTAATTATCAATTATCATCATTCATCATCTACGTCCACATACAATTCATGACAATGTAGGTAAACAAGAAACATACATATAATTCATGATAATCACCATCTAATGCAATTAAAATTAAAGAGTGTATATAAATCCATATAATTAAATTCAAATACCATAGTACATACTCAATAGTAGAAGTTTTCAAATTCAATATTTAAAGTTTCCTCAATAATAAAAGTTTCTAGTTTTCAATATTTAAAGTTTCTACTCCTCTGCTCTCTTCCCCAACGGCTTCTTCCACTGTGGTTGTACCTCTTTCCCCAACACCAGAAATAACCCTTGAACTTATAAGATCTTCTGCAGCACTGTCCAGATTTTTTAAAATTCTTTCTTCTTAATTTTTCACATCTCCCTGCGATAGCAAATTTGGATCAGCTGCTGCTTTAGCTTTGAATAATATGTCAGGGTCGAAACCATGCTCTTTAATTATCCGCTTTAGTGTATTGTTTTGTTTGTTAACCAAAACAATATTTTGCTTCAAATTTTTTGTTGCGGATAAGCTGTTCTTTGTTGTTTCCAAGTGAACTTGCAAAACCTTCACCTGACTCTTCAAATTTTCATATTTCAACTGCACAAAAAGAGTAATGTCAATTCAAAATATTACTAAAAAATGAAAATTTCAAATTAACAAGAATGATTGTTTGAAGTTAATAGTACTTACAACCGCTCTATCTCTTTCGGCATTTGCAATTGCTACCAAATCCTTGTCCTTGGACCATTTGTTAAAATATGCCTGGGCCTCGGCACTAATATTTTCCAATTTGTTTAATGCCTTATCTAAAATGTCGTCTTTATAGTTGTTGTTATACGTGACAGTCCCACTTCTTACTTGGGTAATTAAGGAATCCATCTTCGCAGGTTGATTCTGGACTGCAGCGTATAAACTATCTCGTTGCCAATAATTTTCATAACGACTAATAATCTCATTGATAAGAACTTTAGCCCTTCTCTCCCATTCTATAAGTTGTTTGATATGAGGAAGAATAAACTCACTGACATGGGATTGACAATCATAACCAATTAAGTTCTCTAAAGGAAAAGGTGGCAACTGTTCACTATCTGAATCTGATGAAGACGATCTTGCTGGAGAAGTATGGGGGCTTTCACCAAGATCAACTGCTACGTGTTTCTGCCTTTGGGTGGGCTGATCCTGTTTGTGAAAAAATTAATCAAGATTTAGATAAATTTAAATCGAAATGTAATTCAAAATTGTAAAGCATATTTAAATTGAAATTTGAAGTATACCTGTTGGCCTTGAATCATCTCACGGGTATCGAAAAAACCAATTGGGTCATTGTTATCAATGCCCAAATAATCTTCATCTAAATTTATATTGTTCAAAACAGATATGCCCGTTGCACTGGGAAAGCCACCAAGTGAGAGAGTTGGAATTCGAAAGGAGGAGGCAAGGTTTAGTGTCCCACTAGGGGCCGGAGCAAAAGGCATGCATTTACCAATGTTCTTTTTCATTGTTCCTCTGGTTGGCATTTTAAAAATTATTGGTTGAGTGGGAGTCGGTGCCGCGGTTTGATCAGGATTGACATGTGATGAAAAGTAAAAGAAAAAAATGAAAAAATAGGAAAACAATTCATAAAGTCAATTTTTTTGAAATTAAACGTACTATCAAAGAGTTGTACCTTGCTGTCGAGGGGTTGTTTTTCTCAGTGCTATGGGTGGCCTTGTAGGAGTTGTACTCGGTGTCTGTTCAGAAGATATGAATGCATGCGACTATATGGAGTGAGTTGGGGAAGAAGGTTGAGTTTGTGAAATAGGTGTATGTTCCAAAGTCCCTGTAATTCATCAATATTAAATGTTGTCAATTCATTTGGTTAAAATTTAAATTGAAAAATAAATATGTAACTTTGGAATTTGTAAATAATATATGAGAAGGTATTACTTCTCTGGCGTTTAACGAGTTCAAACTGTTGAGGGTTTGGAGAGGAGTGAGCTTCCATTTTAGATTGGGAGTCCCCCGAAGCCTCAGCGTGTTGTTGGCCTCTTCCTCTCAATAACACCTTTTTTCGGGGAAGGGCTTCAAGATATCTTCTCTGCAAAAAATTAACATTTAAGTGTTAATAATTGCGCAGTGTAATGTCGAAAATTGAAATACAAACTAAATACTTTATACATGTTGTTCTTCAAATGGAATTGACAACTTCATCAACTCCTCATCAGTGCAAGTAGGATTTTTTTTATCTCTTAAATTAAAAAGTGCCTCATAATAAAGGCCAAGGAGATAGTTTGTTGAATAAATGACAGGTTTTTCAGAAAGTTTTGAATTTGTTAGTTCAGTTCTTGTTTTTTTGAATAGATATGTGCACCAATCAAATTTTTGTTTTGAGATAGTGGCAACAATGTATGAAATGGCCAAATTTGGTATATCAGTTTGGCGACCCTACAAAATAATTCTGGATTGAAAAAATGAAATAAGTGCAGCAAGAAAGTGGTGTGTAATTGATTGTGTATCCACACCACGCCTGGATTTATTGACATGGGTTGTAAATGTGAAAGAGTGAAAATTACTATAAATTTATAACAACAAATTGTATCAGAATAAAAAACAGAATAAAAAATATGAATTAAAACGAATTATACTTACAATCAACATGGAAACCGAACTTTGATTCGAGTAATTTCTTGTCTTCTTCCACGAGTGTTTCCTTGGTTGTAACAATTGGTAAATTTTTGAACGGAAGGCCCGTAAACCCATGGATGTCATTTGCTTCGATACTGAATTGGAACATTTGGCTATCATTCAGAGTCACATAAAAAATGTCGTCCTCTGAATTGTAGGATGATAGAAGGTAATTCAAAATATCCTGATTTGTTTCGAAATGGGGCATATTAACGAGCCCTGTAAATTCACACGCATCCATCAAATCTTTATATTCTGAAGACAGATTTAAAATAGTATGGATGTGAGGGCATAAGGGATTCCTGTAGTTGATCTTGGAAATCGATTGAATTGGATTCTCTTGATTTTGTTGCTGAACTTGCAGTTGGGAAGCATGTGAAGTTGACATTACAGTTGTACTTACGTCTTTGACAACGATTGAGACCTGCAAAAATTCAAGAGCGGGAGGGAGAAAACAAGAAAATGACCGATTGAAGGGTATTTATAGGCTAAATCAGGCATCAATAGCTTCAATTGACACACATCAGCAGGAGCCAGCGACGCACGTCAGTAGGAGCCAGTGACGCGCGTCAATAGGAGCCAATGACACACGTCAAGAGGGCCAGTGACGTGCGTCAAGAGTGCCAGTGACACACGTCAAGAGAACCTAGTGACGCGCGTCAAGAGGACCTAATGACGCACGTCAATATGGGCCAGTGACGCGCGTCAATATGGGCCAGTGACGCGCATCAATGTGGGCCAGTGACGCACGTCAATACGAGCCAGTGACGTGCGTCAATTGGAGCCAGTGACGTGCGTCAATTGGAGCTAGTGACGCACGTCACTGCCTCCTGCTCGCGTACATCAATTAGAGCCAGTGACGCGCATCAATTGGAGCCAGTGACGTGTGTCAACTGGAGCTAGTGACGTGTGTCAATTGGAGCCAGTGACACGCATCAATTGGATCCAGTGACGTGCGTCAAGAGTGATTATTGACGTATTTTTGTCGCACGTCAATGATGGAGCCATGAAAAAAAATAGGTGAAATTTTTGTTTTGGAATACTGTCAAATTCACCTTTCGCTGAAACTGGTTCCGGGGATATTCGCCAGGTATTTTCCACCTATAATTTTATAGAGGTGTCTTAAAATGAACCCTGGTGGCATCTGCTACACTCTTGCATGAGAAAAAAATCAAGTGACATAGGGAATGAGATTCATTTCATCCTCAAACCCTTGCACTTGAGATGCACCTAAGAAAGTTGCATGCAAAGCTCTACCATGATGATCTTGTCACTAGGGTACTTAGGTAGTTTGATTGGAGAAAGGTCAAAACCACTCACCTTGATGTAGGTGAAGGTGTGAAATTATGTGAAGTGACACTCTTACATCTCAATCAACTTGTCTTCCTGAGGAGAGATTCTTCTTTCAGGATTTCCTTCAAGGAGTCAAATGATAAACATGGTGAATGCATCATTCACCCGTGTGAAATGCATATTGCTTTCATTGAAGGTGATTTGATTGTACTTCTCAATGGCATGATCTCTCTGAGAAACATTCTGAGCAATGGATAATACTATGTATGGTCTAGTGTATGCAAGGGAATACACCAAATATGATGTCATTGTGAATCTCTTGGTGGTGAACAATTGCATCAACTGCTGGCGGAGATCGTCACTGATGATTTGGCCCCAATCTATCATTTGATTTCCCTCCATGATTGTGATCATGAAATGGGCCATCCATTCATAAAAGTCCTTGGTATGTTCTTTTCCCATTACCCTACTTCGTAAAACAATGGCATCTAAGTAGACTTCATGAAACTCACTCCTTAGTAGTGATTTCAGAAGCCTTGATGGTTTTCTCCTAAGTTTTAATGAGGATCCAATTGAAATCCATTGTAAATAGGAGTATGACCTGAGCCATTGTTGATTTGAAAACTCTTTTTTTATTATCGCCATGTTTCTATGAGTTATAATCTACATACAACTTGAGATTACCTTTCGATTCAGGACCACCAACAGTGAGTTATCATCCACAGTAATTATTCAAGAGGCAGGGTGATAGTGTTTAGCATAGGCCAAGACAAATTCGGTGCTTTGGAAGGAGAGTGGATGACCTCCTAATCTAAAAATTCCACTAGAAACAATCTTTTCTTCTACAAGTTCTCTGAATTTTTTCATCATTTGATTTCTCATTTATTCTAGATCCAGGTGGGCAACATCATTATCTCCTACCATTTGATATTCAATGGACAAAGTGGAAATGGGATCATATATGGTATATTTGATGTTCAAGGTTTCCTGAAACAATGATGAAATGATGAGATGAGGGTGTATGCAAAATTTGGATTTGATTCAAACACTTACTCTTTTTAGTAAGTGATACCTCACCTTGACCTGCTAAATTTAGCTAATTTTTCATAGTTTCCCAATTTCTAGTTTTTGAGTCCCGAACTTGAGGTTCGCACAGAGGGTTTTGAATGTTTGCTTCTTGTTATTGTACTTGCTATTTTTAGTACAACACAAGGGCCAAAATACTAAAAATGGAATTAGGTCTTCTGGTTGTCCAATTGGAGTGAAAATTGTCTTGTTAGATTAGGAATTTCATCGTGAGTGTTTGCTCCAATTTTCAAGTGATTTTCTCCTTTGGATTTCTCAGAATCTGAAAAAGGAAACTTTTTTTGGGTATAGATGAACATGTGGGTTCTATGAAAAAAAATAAGATCAATGGGGATGAGTTTTGGATCTTCTCAAAGGATTTTTCAAGTGGAGTGCTCAGGAAAAATTTCATGAAAAACAAAGTTAAAATGAGTGAGATATAAGCATTTTTTCCGTTTCGGGTATGGGGTTTCTTAGCAAGATCAGAGCATGAAAAAGTGAAGAAGAAATTGGGGGAAGGAATATTTTGTAAAATGGATCCAATAATTGCTAAGTTCACTTAAATATTCAAATTATAACCCTATTCAAGCACAATCCACCTTTAACCGAATTGCACACTCACACACTAACCCAGGTTGAGAGAGGGTTACTACTTTCCAAATATATCTGGGAGAATCAATTACACCTTAACACATTTGGTAAGTTTGAAATGGAGAAAAAGTTCAGAAATCCTTGAAAAATGCAGCATGGGATCAGCTAACATGGAGAGGGGGACTAGTTTGTGCAACGGAGTTAGTGGGAAACTTGAGCCTAACAAATAGTTTATGAGTTTGAGTGCCAGAGGAGGGTGATAGAGAAAGGGGTAAAATATTTTTTCACTTAATGAAATTTTTCACCATGTGAATTGGTTCAATCGAGCTCTCAAAGTGAACCATGGGTTAGGTTTTCCACGAGGAATGGGTGTTTGGAAGGTTGAATTGATAACAATGACCTAGTGCACCAAATTGTCACTTAAGTGACGGAAATTTATTCATCCCTTGGGGTTGTAATTTTTTCATCCATTTAAATTTTTCACCAGGTTAACAGGTGAAATCAAGCTCTCAAACTTTTCAATGGGGGTTCTGGAACATGGAGGAGGGGTCAAGATTGCATGGGAGTTGTAAAATTCTACATAACCACCAAAGATGCCACTTAAGTGACGAAAGATTTATTCCCATCACTCCTTACTAAGGGGTCACACTTTTTACACCCCATGTACATTTTCACTAATTTAAAAGGTTCAAAAGTGCATCCAATGTGTGAAATTTTGACCTGGACACTTATAGTAAGTTTGCCTTCACCAACAACTGCTAAAAATATACCCTAGAGAGTGAGTCTTTGCCCTTGGAGCTTCCCTGATTGTTTCATGAGAAAAAATTATATGATTTTGACTATAAATTACATTATGAGATCATTGTTACCAATTTAAGGAGGCAATTAGGCCTTAAATTCAAAATTTACCCCCTTGTTTGATCCTAGTCAAGCATGTGTGCCAAAAGGTCCAACTGCCACCGAAGAGAAACTTGTATTTTTATCTAACTTATCACATGGGACATGTAGAGGGTTGAATTTAATTAAATTTTTTATTTTTAATAAGGCCCCAAATTCCTTTGGAACTCTCATAATGCTTATTTTAATCTCCACTAAGATCGAATATCTTCTCTTGCACTGTCGAGCAAATATCTCAAAAATTGGATGATAGAATACCCCTAAAATTTTTACAATGTGAATTATACCTTGTTAGATTTTACATGAGTATTTGGTAAATTTAAAAAATTACCGGAGGATCCTAAACCATTTACAACAAGCTCACTAGCTTTTTTACTCCTTTCATTTCCTTGCAATGTGCTACAAGTAGCCCGGTATTACATAACTTGTTCCTAAACAAGTTTCACCTTGCAGCACTTACATAAACTACCTTAGATGATATCATAGCTCAATAACACTCTATTAAGATGAATTAGGTCTTCTTAATTCTTCTCCAGGGGATGCTCATTAGGTGTCAAAGTCCTAAAATAGGCCTTTGGGAGCAGTTCCTTCAAAGTGGATCACAATGAACCCATTAATTGGTTCCCACCGCCTTACTTTCATATGAAAAAAAAATTAAAAAATATATTTAGCACATACCTCTTGGCCATGATGGGTTTTACATAGTCAACAATTGGCCAGAGGGTAGGTATACATTTCTCGGCTCAGGGATTTTTGAGTGTGGGCTTAGTTTTCATGGAAAGTTTTTTACAATTTTTCATGCTAGACATTTAGTATGAAAACAATATGGATGGTTAATTTAATTAAAATATAAGAATACTTGTATTTTTATGTTAGGAATTAGTGTACTTTTAGTGAGTGGTCATCTTTGTTTATGTTAGGTCTCTTTGAGTAAATTTTTTGATAATCTAAATAGGCCTTTCAACGTATTAACGACATGGAATAATACCCAAATACTTGTTAAGTATCCTAAGTTGATATTTTTAGTAGGTTAATGATATTTTTAGCATTTTTTAATTGTTAACGTGTTATTGGTTTTATACGTAATTGGTGTGATTAAACATAATAAATAATATGATCTACATCTCTTACTTCTTGGATAATGTGGCGAGGTAGAGTTAATAATCTATCTAAATCTTTGACTTGGTAAAACTGAATACTGATTTTATTTTGCCTAGATAAATTTGGACAACCCTCATGACACAAATTTAACAAACAATATTTTTATAATGATTGTAATTTATGAATTAAAAATCGATGGTGATTGGCTTACCCTCTTGGTGGTGAAGTTTGGAATCAACCTAGCTAACCCTAACAACATGGTCAATGATATTGTGCAGTATGTATTTTCATAATCAGTTCAATATATCCTTAATGGAATTATTGATTGGAATACATTTGGTTTAATCGTGTTTAGCTCTTAACGAATGCTTAGAAAAGTAATAATTCATCCCAATTTTTACGAGTCTTGGATGTTTAGTTGGGGTCATGTTTTGATGGGCATTACAAAAATATTATCTTGTATGAATGAAGAAGTTTATTATTATTGTGTGTAATCAGTTTATTTTGTAATTTGAGTATTTTGTATTTCTAGTTTGTTAAAAACTTTGACCAAAATAACATTATAGTGTCAGTCTATGTTTATAGATTAGAAATAATCTCTACAAAAACATTTTCCTTTTTGTAATGATAGAATCAATGTCCATTTCTCACAAAAAAATGTCTCACAAGAATCTTGTAGATAAACTTAGTTGTAGTGTGATAACCAACACAAAGAAGATATTTGAAATCCATGAGACCATATTTCTTTTAGGTATTTTTTTTAATAGTTCACATGTCATGTGCATGCTTCCACATTTTGCATATATATTTGTAGGGCACTAAAAACTAAAATATATGATAAAATTCCCTTCTCCATAATGATTTGGAAAATGTTCACACCCTGTTTTGAAGCTTCAAATTTGGCATAAGATAGATTATGCTCACATCTGTGCCCAACTACACCTTTCACATCTTCACATCTTCTATTGCATTACTCCTACCTATGGTAATCCCATATGTGACATCAAGTAGACATTTTGATCATATACTTTATTTCTTCTTTGTTTCTTCTTTTGCTGATAGTTTTCTCAAATAACATGTGTTGTATTCATGGAGACTATATGCATTCACTAAAACCATTCAGTTAGAATTTAAAGGAGATTTTGTTTCTTCCATTATAAGAGAACATCAAACTTGATAACATTCAACAAAACAATCCCAACCAAAATCACCAATGGAACAAGACTAATTAGGGTTGAGAAAGTGAGAAACATCATCTGATAGATGAAACCCACAAAAAATTTCAATGCAAAAATGTCTATTATCACATGTTCAAAAATTCATGCCAAATATCTCTAGCCATACCCATAAATGCACCATAAATTTCAATTTTCCACAATCTAAGGCTTTTCATAGACTATATCATTATTTAAGAGTTTTTTTGTAACCCAAATTCTATGACGTAAAAATTATCTTTCATATTTTAATTCATGTCCAGGAGGCCAAACTAAAACCTTTCCTACTCCTGTCACTTTTTACACAACACTGTGGTCTAAGCAAAAAGAGGAAATACTAAGATAAAATATGGTAAATTCCATATGTTGAAGGCGATCCTTATCCAACACGAACAAATATGGTAGGGCCTACATTTTGGACCAATCACTTAATTAATAATTTTTTTTTTATTTCTATTTGTGATTGGCCCAGAGCGTGGGCCCTACCAGATTTTTGTGTGCTGGTTGCGGCCAACTTATGTTGAATATGATGTATTTGTAATGTTATGGGATATTTTGATTACTATCTAGAATGCAAGAGAACGATACATTTTTGTGTGGGAAACATGTGCCATAATGTTGCGAGATAGACCTAAATATAAGGATAAATCCACTCATACAATTAGAAACACATAAATTACTAATTTATGTTTATCATTTATATAATATTAAATTACTTTTTTATACACATATTGAAATATGTTTTTGTAGAGTAAAATGGGAGAAAATCGGATGGAAATAATTCTTTATTTCACCTTTAAGAAAAAAAAAACATTAAGAGGAAAAAATAACTCATTTCTTTAAAAACAATTAATTGCTTTGATTGTTTTCCCATTCACATGGAGTTTGAATAATATAGGAAAATGGTAAAATTGCATGTGAGGTCAAATTTCAATTATAATATTGAATCCTTTGAATGAAGGAGTTAGCGAGGGGAATATATGAAATCAAGGGACAAGGGAACACTCTAGTTTCTAACATTGTGTTCTTGTGGAGGGGGCTCCTAAATTATCTTAGTGGGTGTTGAGAAAATTTAGTGGAAGTTAAGCATTAGTATGACCCCATGATATTTCTTTAAAAAATTATCAATGCCATGAACTAGGATAATTTGTGAGTCCCCCTTCAATGGGAAAACTAAAAATAAAATCCTCCAATATCACCAAAAAATGATAGTAAGAATGAAAAATACATGTCAGGGGGAAAAAATAATCCATAAAATGTATGAGGTACTTCTAACCCCCTCTCCAACCCCCTCTTAAATTTAGCACAAAAAAATTGGAGCTCCCATTTTCTATGAAAATATTATAATTTTTCCTGTAGTTGGCTACAAAAAAATTCATGGGTCCTTTTGCTACAGCCAAAAAGGAGTGGAAGCCCCTCCATGGGGACACAACCTAAGTTTTTTCCTACACAATAATATTCCAATGTAAGACGATAAAAATCCAAAGGTTGTTGCAGAAAAGTTTTAACATGTACATATTTGACATGAGATAATTCATATCTCATGTGAAATGATTCCGACCACTTTTAGAGGGCCTTTTCTCACATTATATAGCCTATCAGCTAATTACTCAAATTAAAATTAAAAAATATTTTCTAAAAGAGGTTTTTCCTTATTTTTCATTGGCAATAATATATATTTTTAAATTGAAAAGTGCACTTTTATAGATATAAACAGGTAATTACAATGTTGATCATATAAAATATAGGAGCACATGATAAAACCCCAAAATACCAATCAAATTGAGCCAACAAGGCCTCGAGAAGGAGGCTAATCAAAACATTATAAACGTGTGGACCTCAATAAAAATAGGGCGAACAAAATAAGTAATTGAAAAACAAGGTTGTAGCCAGAAACCTAGGTCGCAACACCAAACATGGTGGCAGGAGGAAGAGGTGGAGGAAGATGACTATATGGATTATCTCCCTAGTCAGAGCTAGGGTGAGCCATATTGGGGATGAGATTCCAATCAATTTCTTCTTCTTCTTCTTCTTCTTGATCAGAATCGTCAAAATACCGAGAAGGAGAAATGACAAGGGATAGCCACGAGAATTTGTCCTACTGAAGGGCAGACTAGCCCAATCCACCAAGATAGATCATAATCCTACCCTGAGTGGGGGAGGAGGGCCAAGATTTAGGGGACCATTGTTGTCAAGGAGAGAGTTTCACCAACTATGAGAGAAGTGTATGTGAAACCCTCATCCACGGGGAGGAGGGAGAGAGCGGCGTGGCCAAGAGGATGAGTAGGAGCATCAGGAGGAACATGAATGACTATGTAAGGGGTGGTGATCCAATAGTCGAGAAAGTGTTGTAGGTGTTTAACCTCCAGCCAGACCTTCTCGTCTTAGTTCTGAATCTGAAGCATCACAATGGAGAGAATAGCCACTTTATTAGTAACATAAAAATTCTATCCATAGGAACATTGTTAAATATGGCATTATTTCTATCTTTCCACAGGTGAAACAAAATATCAACTCTGAACATGTGCCAAAATTTGTTTTAAAATGTAGGAAGCAAAGTTGAGTCCCCCAAGAGAACCATCTTCCAAGTAAATAAATCTAGGGAGAAGAGATGGAAAAGGAAGGGAATCCATTTCCAGGTTGATTGAGCACGAGGAAAAAACCAAAAAATGTGCTTGATAGACTCAGGTTGGTGGAAAATTAGGTAGGTGGGATTCAATGCTAGGTACTTAATCTGATCTCCTACGGGAGGTACATGGTGTAAAATGCACCACAAAAAAGTGATTTTTTTGGGTTCAACAAGAAATAGCCAAACCCTTTCAAACCATCATTTCCACACTTGTGTCTAGGAGGCAAGTTTCCAACATTGGTTAAGTGAATCAACATTCACCATCTGTGGGGTGAGAAGGGAGTAACCCAAACAAAGTTTGTAATGGAAGATCAAATTAGTGGAAGGCAAATATCAGTTGCGCCACCATGAGACACCTAAATTGATGAAAATTTTGTGTAAGAACTCCTTAGGTATGTAAGAAATGATTTTCATGATTGAATCAACATATTGGTGTTAAAGATTAAACTTAATAGCTAAGCCTCCCCAAGAAAGCTATAATCTAGAATTATTATAAAATAAATCACCCACCATTTTGATACATTTTTTGAATAGCCGAATAGCTTTAGCCCAAGAAGCTAGAGCAAGAGGGGCTTTGTGGAAAGTGAAAATGGATGGCCACCAGAGAGAATATGAGTTAATAGAAAGTCCAAATCTGAAGCTATCCCATTTCCAAATAAGGTGTGATTTAAACAATTCCTAGGATTTCTAAATATTGTGTGCTATTAAAGTACCTCTAATTTTGACAGAGACCAGGTAGAGGAGAAGGGATTGGAAGTTAAGTCCTTTCCATGCTTGTATTCCTAAAGGAGAGCCTTGGTAGATGTAATGCTAAAGGAGGAATCTTCAAGGATTTGTTCCCTTCTAGGCTACGAACTATCCATTTGACACAGAGAGATCACCCTAGAAACTTGATTTCAAGTAGACCAAGGCCACCCAATTCTTTGGGTGTGCAAAAAATTCCCATGCCACTTGATGAAATTACTTATGGATTTTATAATTAACCCAGAGGAAGTCTCCTAGATTTTTTTTGAGCTTGGAATAGGCATCATTAGAAGGAGCCCAACAAGAAGAGTAGTACACATGGGTGGTAGTGAGAAACTTGGAGAAAATTTGAAATTTACCTGTCAAAGAGAGCGGGTTGGTAATTCAATAGGATATTTTACACTCAAATCGTTGAACCACATAACTCTAAAGTTGTGTTGAGGTGGCTTGGAAGGTGAAAGGAATGCCAAGGAATCTGAATTGAACACCCGATTGGATCCAACTCCATTACAGACCTGTAAGCCATGGAGGGGTAAGGGATTATGATTGACGATAGCATTGAGTTTTTTCCCATTGGATGGATGAAAAAAATGCCAAAAAAAAAATCCAGTCAGTCCAAAGAGGTGGGAATAGATTGCTCTTCTTCAAGGAGAGTGAGAAAAGGATGATCAACAAAGTGGCCATTGATGAGTTGTTGGTCTGGGTTTGGTAAAGTAATCCCCTTAAAAGGCATTGAGAACCAATTTGGGGAAAAAAAAATATAAAGCCATTGGCAACAAACACATAGAGCGAAGGGGCCAAAGGGCACCCTTAATGGATGGACATGAACATACTAAACTTTGAAAATTGAGCTCTATTAATTTTGATGTAGGCTCTAACGTTATTGAATAACATTTGTATGGTCTGGACAAAACTCAAACTGAACATAAGGACCTAAAACATTTCCAAAATGAAGGATCACTCAATGCGGTCATAGGATTTGGCATAATCAATTTTTATAAATAAGGATTTCTGGTTGGATTGGTGAGCCCATTCCATCCCTTCCCAAACAACAATGATGTTTTCAAGAATGTATCTGTGCTTAATAAACCTCATTTTATAATTGTGGAAAAAAAGAGGAAGGAGGATTGCAATTCTATTTGATAAATTCTTGGCAATTATTTTGTAAGACAGATTAAGAAGAGTAATAGGTCACTGTACGATGGAAAAGTGACATGCGAGCATGGGAATCTACAAGTAACTCTTCCTCAAACCCGACCTCCCGAGGTCATGCCGAGACAGCTGGAGGGGATGGAATACAAGTGGGGTGTGGATAAACTAGTTAGGTAATCTTATGTCCTGAACACGCAATAGCAGGATCTATGAATCTAAGGCAAAGAAGGCCCTCCTAACCTGAACCGGTGTGATAGATCATTTAACGAGGATAGCTGCTCGAAGGATCTAATCAATATTGAGCTCTGTCATGATCTGATCTATGGGTTGTGCGATACGTGGAAGATGACCTATGGGTGCTTCGTATATATCTCCTGAAAAGTTCATGAAAATGGAATGACTAAATGTGTAGTGCATCTTTTGGTGCTTTATGGACGATTCTCTGGCCTAGTCCAGAAATCTTTAGCTTGATTAGCTGCTATGTTTAACAATGATAGTTGTGTGATGATGTCTGGTGGAAATGGAGAGGACCTAAACACTAATGTTTGCAAACCAGCATCAACGTCAGATTGATTTGTAGGCCCGTTGGGTTGTGGGACCTGTGGATCATAACCATAAGTTCGTGGTTGTTGTGGACCTTCTATGGTCATATGAAGAGTCAACCCCTGATTCCGAGTATCCAGTAGTCGTATGCCTTTTCGGCCTCTATGTTTAGAACTAGGAGTTGTATGATTTTCACAGAGTACCTAACAGGTGTTCTGGCAACTTGGATACGTAAGCTCTAGTGTCTATATCAACGAGGAGGTCACCTGCGTCTGGCTGTGGGACTAGTGGATCACAACCAAATGTTTTCTCTCTTTTAGGTCCTTCTACAAGCATACAGATATCTGTCAAGGCAGTCTATAATCTGGCTGATTTGACCAGAATGTGTGTGCTTTGTCATCTTCTATGTTTAATCCTCTTAGCTGTGTGCTAATTTCTTGTAGGTCTATTGTTGTTCGGAAGACCTAAATTCTGATATTTTGGTCTATGTCAGTTAATGCTACAACAAGATTGGGTTGAGGCACGATTGGCTCAAAAATGTATTCCTTGGGCTCTCTAGGTCCCGTGATTCTCATACAAGATCAATATAAACCTAAATAAAATGAAATAAACTAATTATGCGAGATATATCTACAACATATATATATATATATATATATATTCATCTATTTTTGTATTTTTGATAGAATTTTTAACAGAATTGAAAGAACAACTATTTAATATATTTAAAAAATGATAACTAGTCTAATAACAAAATTAAAACAAGCAAGGTAGCCTAGTATAACTACTTGCCTGTGTAGTTGTGATTTTAACCTAAATAGCTAGATAACTGATTAACTTAAATTGAAAGACTCTCCATCCTACCTCAGAAGTGAGGAATGAATCATAGTTTCTCAGAAACTATCAATCCCCACAACTTCCTTGGCAATATCGAAAGTGAATTTAACTGAAATGAAATAATTCACTACTCTATTTGATATGTTTTAACTAGAACTTTGACAGATAAAACCTGGAATTCGCAGAACAGTGGCGAATCCAATCGTGTGTGATTTTGTTCCCTCTAAATGATCTCCTCGTTCCTTCGTGTCCACGTGAATCCAGAAGAGTGTGTATATGCTAGCATCAACAGAAAAGGTATTTTGAACAATGACATATTTGGATATAGACCGAATATAATGCGAGTAGGAGAGGGATAGCGCAAGTGACAAAGCTTGGCATATGTAATTCCTAGCAGGATTTATTGTGGGAATACAACACAAGTGTATTGAGAGATTCTAAAATCTACCTTCTGTGAAGAACACAACCTGCAACTCTAATGAATTCAATCTACAAATGAAACTACTCTGCTCTAAACTAATTTGTATGAACAACAATGAACAAGACTGAAGCAAGAAGATCAATGGCTTCTAACAGCAAAGGAAAACTAGCATGGATGCAAACATGAAAAAAAAATGAGTTCTAAGCAATAAATTGAAAGACTAAAGAATGGAAATGATAAGTTGAGGGGCAATTTGCTTGAAAACAAGCTAACTATTTATAGATTTCACATTCACCCAAAGGTAATTCCTATTAGAACTCTTTTACCATTAAACAACGAAGAAACACTATTTTAGGGAACATAAAACATTAATACGAGCCAAGGCAGCTGAGAAAAGTTGGTGAAATTTGAAAAATTACGCAAGTCGCGATCAAAGGAGCGTGCTGGAAGATGCGTGAAGGACCGCCGCCCTGAGTGAGGTGGCGGTTACAGGACCGCCACCCTTGTAGGGTGGTGGTCACGAGACCGCCGCCCTGGTAGGGTGGTGGTTTCATCACTGAAGATCAAAAATCTTAGAAAAATAAAGGCAGACGATAAAACAAAGTACACAAAGCTTAAATAAGATGCTTGGGATGCTAACATACACTTGGTGAGCTTTCCTGGATTTTGAACACCTTGCGAGGTGACCTGTATCATCATTGGGGCATGTGTAACATCGTTTTGGTGGTGCAGTACCCTACAATTTTAGGTACGTACATATTGCCCCCTCAGAGAAGCATTTTAACCATGAAGAGGTATAAAACGGTGGGTCTAAGTATGGTGGTTACAAAATGGGAAGCTAGAAATTATACCTGACACGACCGTGTGTCGAAATGTCACCATCCGAGTTCCCACTACCTGTAAAAATGGAAAGAGGACTCAAGTGTAGATAGATAAAATAAATTGAAAAATAAATTCTAAATTAGTATGAAATGAGGACTTACCATTTGCGCGGGGATAAGAACTTACCTCCGTCGTCACTCTAAACTTGTAAAAGGGACATTCAAAATGAGTCAAAACACCATATATATAACGGGGTTATTTTCTTATTCATTTGCGCATGTTGATTTGATAGTTTTTGAGCTCTGGGACACACGGTGATGGTTTTCAACGAGAGTATAGTCGAAACGTTCGTATCAAGATAGTGATCATGCCTCCGCAAGTAGAACCTCAACCCACGAGATCCTATGTTAGTTATTCTTGATTTAACGTTTTTGCACCCAAAATGTTAAAATGATGAAATCTTTGTTGTGGGGGGGTTATTTTTAGAAATTTCAGTTTTAAATGTGTCTCCTAGGGGGGATGCCTAATGGGTAGGATTTTGTTTTAGCTAAAACGGTCAATTTTTTTTATTTTAAAGCATTTTTAGGGCATACGACCCGTTTGTAGTCGCAGGAGAGGACTGCCACCCTGAGAAGGGTGGCGGTTACAGGACCGCCACCTTTTAAGGCTGCGGTTATGAAACCGCCACCTTTTAAGGCGGTGGTTACGAAATCGCCACCCTGCTCAAGGCGGCAGTCCTCTACAGAGTGTTAAAATAACACTAGTTTGAGTTTATTTTTGCATTTTTAGTATTCTTACTTGCTTTAATGATTTTTCCAATCCAATCATTAACTTGCTTCTTTTTGCGTGTTTTTGGGTGTTTTGCAGAAGAAGGAAGAGTACATTAGATGGAGCTTAGAGAGGGAGTGTGATTGACTTCCAGCAGTGTTAGATGCACTCTCTCAGGCTGAGCAGGATACTCTCCAGAGGGCAGGTATATTGAGGATTGCACGAGTCCCCCACGTTGCACCTGCCAGTCACATACTATGTGACTTATTTTCTTACTGGGATGCAGATTGGAACACCTTCCAATTTCCAGGTGTTAGGGGTGAGTGGACTATCACCCTAGAGGATGTCTACCACATTTTGGGAGTCCTGATTATTGGGAGGAGACTTTCATTTGATACAGCAATATCCAGAGCTCAGGTGACTCAATGGGCCACCTATATGGTTGATGCAGTTGTCTCCACTGGTTCGAAGAAGGGGGTGAAGGTCAGTTCTATTCCTGGCTTGCCCATCCCTCTGATCCGTTAGGCCATTATGGGTATCCTTTCTTCGAGATTAATTGGGGACAAGGGAGGGGATACTTTTCTCTACTTCTGGGCCCCCATCATTGTACATATTGAGGCACATGGTCGGATTTCTTCCTGAGGAGCCGATATACTTGGGACCACCTATCACGACTTGTACAGAGTGGTTCATTTACAAGGACAGTAGCTAAGCCATCTGACCTTAGTTATGAGTTGGGTCTATGAGTGCATTATCCCTTATGGGAGAGGCATAGAGGTGGAGGATCCTGAGGCTGTGAGGGAAAATAGATGGATAGAGATGATGGTGCTTAGATCACCCCACCAATGGAGTCCACACCTTATCAGGCCATGGCAGGGTTGTGGGGTGAGGAAACCTTTACTTTGATTTCCTGCTCTACTACAGGGCAACTTGTGGAAAGGACAGGGAAGGTAGAGACACACCCCTTTGATTGAGTGCCTCAGCAGTTCGGCCTTGCTTACATTAGCATGCTTCCCCCAGTGGTGCCAGTGTTTAGATCAGTTTGGGAGGATAGGGGAGGTCCTAGAGGTTGGGGTTGGACTTTTTTTACTCCTGGCATCCCGATTATAGCTAGGAGGGTGGTATGCACTCGAGAGAGAATAAGTGCTCCTCAGGAACCTTTACTTTGGATTGCCGTCGGTCCTGCCCATAGCAGTGATGACCCCATTGATATAGACTCTGAGTCTGAGGATTTCACAGGGGGAGAGATGGAGGAGGATACCAAGGACATGGAGGTCAACGAGTCGGGTGGGGAAGAGGATAATGATCCCAAGTGGCATGACACTCAGGAGATCCTATAGGTTGAGAGGGCAGAGCAGTGTGTGGAGAGGGTGACCCTAGTCTCAAAGGAGTTACTTTCTCAGGATCTAGGTGGAAAGGACGAGTCCATGGCAAGACACCATGTTGCCCCAGATGTAGGAGTGGGATACCAGTCAGCGGTGACATCTGTGGTGGGTGCAGATCCCAGAGATCCTTCTTGGAGGCCCAAAGATCCAAGTGAATTATCACTCTTCTTTTGATATTTATTTTAGCTAGACTTGCCTTAGTTTTTACCTCTTTTTTTTTCATCTTTTGATTACTTTCTAATTGTTTTCTCCTTTTCTTGTAGAGATTGCTGATGAGTGGCAAGACTTGATTCCCCGGGTATGTACTGACACACTGATGCTCCCCACGAAGAAGACTCATGTCTAGCTATCCGCAGATGTAGGGGAGCCTTCAGCAGCCGGTAGGCATACCAATGTTTTGTCCTCCATCTGGAATGTGGCCAAGATGGTGACTTCCCTCCATGCCGAGGTAGCCGGGTATAGGGATGCAGAGCACTTGATGAGGAGGAGCCACTCTCATAGCGAGGCCATATCTACTGTTTAGGATCGTGAGACCTCAGTGCACTCAGAGCGCCAGTGTAGCCGGAGTCCTAGACATGATTGTGTGCCTTTTGATGGATCCCATAGGGATTGAGAGACCACTTGGCTCTTTTTGTAGTGACCTTTGTTAGGTTGTTTATACAAGTATTTTTGTACTTTTCAGGCTCATTGAGTGTTTTGACCATGCCTAGTGCATGATGACATTGTATATGAAACCTAATTTGTATATATATATATATTTGGATCTAGACTCTTGGTATCTTGAATTTCGTGACTCATTTTCTAAATGTGTTTTTAGATGTTTGTAGAAAATTTACTTTTCATGTTTCCAGAATGTATGTAATGGACAACAAATGATAGTAAATAGAATGTTTTACTCTATATGTTCTTGCAATGCTGATATGCGATGATACTAACATTTGGTAGTAGTGAAATTTTGAACTCTTTGGGAAATGTTTGTAATTCCTTCTTATATTGGAAAAACGTGATGAATGCATAATGATAAAGAGATGAGCTTGCCCCAATCCCAAATCCATGCAACTAGTAAGACGTGAGGGCTCAACACCAAGAATTAGGAAGGGCACAAGTTGTATGAGTTTGATTGAATGGAATGACGAGAGATAGACAAACCAAGAACAAGAACCAAATTTGGACCTACACACCCACCCTACACAGAACTACTACCAAGTTTAGAAGGCCACTTACTTTTTAGTTTATCTAGACTTAGATTCATAAATGGCAACCTGGTTGACAAAATATGGTTTTGAGGATTTGATCTCTTTGGAATTTGGATGTTTGGATATTTTCTTTCTCTTAACATAATTTGACTTGTGTTTTTAGCATGCCAAGATTTGTTAGTTTGTGTGACTGGACCCCCCACACCCTGCCTCACGCCACTAGTAAGAAGCATGGGTTTTTCACCAAAGGCAAGTTACAGGTGAGTAAGGGAACTTCTTTCCTTTCCCAACCTCACATCACCTTAAGAGATGTGGGCTTATCACCGAAGGTTGATGGGGCAAAGAAGTGTGTAAAATAAAATATTTTTTTTGCTTGGTGCTTTTGATTTCAATTGATTTTGACATTTCTGATCTAAGACTTTAGGATATCCTTTCATTCCAAGAGATTTTAAGAGGGATAGATGTGAGACCAAGAAGCTTCCAGAATAGACCATAGGCAAGGACAACTTTACCTAGTAGAAAGAAAGAACAAAGCCAAGTATGCAGGTCTTGGTATGGTTTCCGTCAATGTTTGTCTGTCGAAATTGATGAGAAGATTTGAAAAAAAAATTATGATGTTTGAAGAGATGTGATATGAATATTTTTTCCAATATCTTCAGAAATTTGTAACAATTTTTTAAGAGTAAGCTCCTGAACTATAATTTTTACAAAATGGACAGAATGAAGTAGCTAAAATACTAATGCAATGTAGGTAGCTATAATGTACTAGCAATGACTTTGACATTTTATGCGTAAAACCGCTTAAGGTGCAAGGAATTGATAGTTTCACCAAATTCCTCACCTTCTAGTGTACACAAGAGATACACACCATTTCCGTAGTCCTTCATGACTCGGTATGGGCCCAACCATTTGGGATGGAACTTTCTTCCTTCACCGGTTTTCTTATCGATCTGGCTGTCTAGTCTTAGAACTAGATCTCCTTCATATATTTCTCGCTCATATACTTTTTTGTTATACTTCTGGAACATCCAGTCAGCATAGGCTCTGTGTCATTGTTTTGCATTTAACCTGGCCTCGTCAAGGCTTTCTAGTTGAGAGAGGCATGCCTCCCTGTAAGCTTCTTCATCCATGATCCCTTGTAATGAGATACAGAGATTGGGTATTTCAACCTCAAGTGGGAGAAATGCTTCTGCTCCGAATACCAACGAGAAAGGAGTTGCTCCTGTTGGTGTTCTTATTGAGGTTTGGTGGGCCCACAAGGTCGGATATAATTTTAAATGCCAATCTCATTTTTTTCCATTACTATTTTGAGGAGAATAGCTTTCAACGTTTTGTTTTTCGCTTTAGCCTGCCCATTGGCTTGAGGGTAGTAAAGAGAGGCTGTGTGATGGTTTATCTTGAACTTGCTACATAACTCACAAACCTCTTCATTCTTAAAGGACATGGTATTATCTGAGATAATGACTTGTGGGACACCATACCTACAAATAATTTGGTTCAAAATGAATTCGGAAATCACTGAATCTAGTACAGTGGTGAGAGGCATGGCCTCCACCCATTTGGTAAAATATTTCATGGCTGTAATTATAAAATTATGGCCATCAGTTGATGAGGGAGATAATTTCCCTATTAAGTCTAGACCCTAAGTGGAGAAGGGCCACAGAGTCACTATTGGTTATAGGGATTGTGCTGGCATGTGAATCTTGTGAGAGAAATCTTGACATTTGTAGCACTTACGTACAAATTCCATTGCGTCATGTTCGAGAGTGGGCCAAAAATATCCCATCCGATGTATTTTGTGAGCAGTGGCGTGACCACTGAAGTGGCCCCCACATATCCCACTATGGGATTCTTCTATGTCGACGCATCTTAGAAGTATGTCGTTGAAGGCTCTACGATAGAGCAATTGGTCTAAAACAACATATTTAGCGGTAATAATGTGTAACCGCCTTCTTTGTTGTGATGTGGCACTTTCTGGGTATGTATGGTCCATGATAAAATTGATGACATCAGTATACCAGGGACATGTAGAAATAGGGGGTCTGGTTTTGACAAAGTATACACATTCATTGGGAAAGTCTAGATCTACCAGCTTGCCTCCATCTAGTGGATTGTCAGCTAACCAATCTGAAATTATTTGTCCTTTAATGGATTTTTGGTTTATGAATGTTAACTCAAATTCTCCCATTAGGGTTATGAAATGGCTAGCCTTTTTAGATAAAGATCCTTGTGTGAGAAATGTTCATAAATGGTCTGTCTTTACAATGACCCTTGTTTCCTGGTTTAACATGTAATGTCTCAAACATTTTGTTTCAAAAATTATGGCAAGGCATTCTCTCTCTGCTTGTGTGTGACGTGTTTCATAATCAAACAACGTTCGACTAATGAAATAGATCACACGTTCTCATTTATCATCGTCTTCTTGAGCCAGCATGTAGGCCAACGAGACCTGAGTGGCTCATGAGTATAGAATTAAAGGGAAGTCTGGCTTGGGAGGCATTAGCATGGGTGGTGACAACAAGAAGTGCTTAGCTGCTTTGAAGGCCTCATTGCAATCTTCAGTCCAATCGATACTATAATCTTTCTTGAGTAGATTGTTGATTGGATGAATGGAAAAGCTTAAATCTGAGATGAACCTTCAGATTACACCGAGTTTCCCAAGAAATGACCTGATTCCAGACTTGTCTGAAGGTGGGATCATTTCGAGAACAACCCATATTTTTTCTGGATTAACATCAATCCCTCGTGAAGATATAATGTATCCTACAAGTTTGCCTCATGTTACACCGAAAACGTACCTCTCTGGGTTTAATGTGACACCATACTCAATTAGTCGTGAGAGGATGATATGGAGTACTTCCAGATGATCACAGCATTTCTTGGCCTTGGCCAACAAGTCATCAACATATGATTCCACAATTTTATGGAAAAGATCATGGAATATATAAGTCATTTCCTGTTGATATGTAGCACAGGCGTTCTTAAGACCAAATGGCATGACAACATAATAATAAGTTCCCTAGGGAATTATAAACATGGTTTTGGGTTGATCTTGTTTAGATATTTTAATCTAATTATACCCTGAGAACCCATCCATGAGGGAAAATAGTTCAAATCTAGTTGTTGCATCAATGATAACGTCAATGGATGGTAATGGGAAATCATCCTTGGGACAAGCTTTGGTAATATCCCGAAAGTCTATACAAATACGTATCTTCCCATTCTTTTTTAGGACGGGAACGATATTAGACACCCATTGTGAATAGTCAATGGGCTTGATAAATCCTACCTGGAGAATTTTCATTACTTCCTCTTTTACCATGAGAGCCACTTTTGGCTTCATTGGTCTTGACTTTTGATTAATTGGCTTCGCATCTGGTTTAGTGACAAGATTATGTACCATAACTTGTGGTGCAATACCTATCATTTCTTTATAATTAAATGCAAAAGCCTTTTGATGTTATTTGAGGATTTGGGTGTGTATTTCTATTTCTTCCGAAGTTAGTGAGGATCCAAACTTCAAAATTCTTGGTTCTTCCTCCGTTCCAATTTTTATGTCAACGGTTTCTTCTATCAAAGAAGCATTACCTTCTTCAAATTTAGGTGGGGCTGGAGGTAGTTCCAAGCTTTCTCTATTTTCTATCTCGTAGATATCGAGATCCTTCTATGGAGGAGACTCTACCATGGGATTTCCAAAGTAGGAAGAGGAGTGTGGTATTAGGGAAAGATCAACTATAGGGTGAGAAAGGTGTAGCTCTACATAGGTGTTTAGATATTCGAGAGTGACTTTATTACTGTTAACATGATGTAAGATAGAAGATTCATTCTCAAGTGTATGTGTTAGAAGAGGGTTTGTTGACATTTTCTTCACTAATGGTTTAGTACGAGGCGATACCTTGAAACTTGTATCTTCCAACTCATTACTTGGGGTAAAACGTGAAGTTGAGTTTGCTATTGAATCTGTGAGAAGGTTCTGTTCTCGTGGGATTTCCTCAATGGATATGAATTTGAACCCTTTGCTTAGATCTAATATCGTTGTTTTATAGAGCTGTAAGTGCTCAGCTCTAGTCTCATATACTTCAGAGACTTGGTTTGCAAATAATTATGAGTCTCCTAACACTCTGATGTCATTAACACCAATTATTTTGGCTATGAGGAGGCCAATGAGGAGGGATTTGTACTAAGTGTCATTGTTTGTACATTCAAAGTTAAATTTAAAAGCAAAAGGTAGGATCTTTCCCTCGGGAGAAGTAAAGATCACACTTGCCCCGACTCCATAGCGACATCTAGCTCCATCGAAGTGGAGAGTCCAATATTTACTAGGAAAAATAGATGATGGGACATTCTTTGCGTTGGTTTCTTCTGTTTCAGTTACTTCTACCATGCAAAGTTCCTCTGCTGGAAGAGAACCAACTCCTAGGGTACATCCCATACCTATGGAATCAAATGGTAGGAAAATTGGTATATCTTGTTCCAGTAACTCGATAATTTTTGCAGTAGTTCCTAATGACACTATTTCTACAATGTTAGCTTCATCGTCAAGGGCTGGGATGCCCTTAACTAGGTTCGTAATTTATAGTTTTTTTGTAGGTATTAATTTTTCTTCCGGTTTTGAGTCGATTGGTTTGTTAAGTTGGTTTTTTGGGAGTTCAAACTCAGAGTGAACGCCTGGTCTTATCTTCAGGTCTGCTAGGTGTATGTCGAATGGTTCTGGGTCACCTTTTGCTACGAATATCTTTCCTAGGTGTAATAATCTTATTTCATGGAATAATGTAGAAGGGATTGCTTTCATGCAATGTATCCATGGTCGACTGAGGATCATATTATAGTTGGTTTCCCGATCTATGATATAAAACTCGGTGAGGATTGTCTTGGGTCCTAAGGTGACTAGTAGTATTATAGTCCCAATTGAAGTAGCTTTAAGGCTGTCATAACCTCTTAGTGTATGTCTTGTTGTGGAACAGTTTGTTTCTCCATATCCTAGCTTTTGAAGGAAAGAGAAGGGTACAATGTTAACTGCTGCCCCATTGTCAACCATTGCACATTTAACGTAATTATTGTGAACCCACACCTATAAATGCAAGGTCGGATCGCCTTTACGTGTAATTTCAGCATTTGTTGGCATTTTGTTTATGTCGAATATAAACTCGGTATCCCTATTTGGCTGCCTTGGAGGGTGGATATCGAAGTCTATATGGTTTAATTGTGTTTTGGGAGGTGGAGTGATGTTAATTAAATGACCTAGACCTAGCGCTTCTAAAAGAGCTCCCCTATGGGCAAGAGAATTTTTCATTAAGTCCAAGAAGGAGATGTGGGAGAAGGTCTTTGTTAAGTCATTAATTAAATCATAAGCACCTATGGGTTTTACCAACATTTGTTGAATGTTATCTGGCTCTAGTGGATATATTGGATTTGGTTGAGAAGAATATTCTCGTGCTCTTGTTATGGCTTCTACGTGTAGCTCAGTATCTAACTCCACTAGACCAACTATCTTCGTTCTTGATTGATTTCCTAAGTATGGTGTGATAGGTGGATTTAGTGAAGTTGATGCTTCATGATCATTATTTCCTGTCATTACACCTTTGTTCATCCCATTTGGATTTAATTTATTATTGTTATTGTGATTTGGAAGTGGGTTGTTGAAGATCTTAAGAGGTGTGTTTTGAGGGGAAACTACCCCTGTGAAAGTATTTGGCATAGGTTTCACAGAATCTGTTAAGAACATATCTATGAAGATTTGTCTTTGTTCTTCTGCAAACGTTGCATGAACTTATTGTAATCGCGGCAAGTCCTAGTGTCATGGCCTTGAATTTTCTGGAAACCACAATACGAGTTGGGATTATAACTCCTAGGTTGTTGGTTTGTGACATGTTGTGGTCCAATACTCTGATTGAAATGTTGACTATTAGGATTAAAGTTTTGCATTTGTTGCCTTTGGTTTTGGTTTTGATATCTAGTTGAGTTTTGACTTGGACCCTGTGTTTGGATTTGTTGTTGTTGTTGTTGTTGTTGTTGTTGGGGACGATTAAAATCTATCACGTTGATTGTTGGGGTAAAATTTTTGTTTCGTTGATTGTTAACTGGTGGTGGAACATTTACAATGTTTGCTTTTTTAGTTTGGTCAGTCACTCCATCTGTTGTCACTCCACGGTTTTTGTTAAGGATTTTAGGTCCTTGATTGGCGTTTGTGGTAGTAGGATAAGTCGTAGTGTTTTGGTTGGGGATGATTAACCTCCCATTTGTTCCATATGTCTTGCGACCTCTATCTATTGTAGCTTGATCTATTCAAAGAGTGCTCTCGAGTACTTCATCATAAGTTCTTAGTGGGAACTTCAAGAATTCTTCCTTTATCTCTCTACTGAGAGAATGAAGGAATAAATCACATAGTTCCATCTGATCCATGTTTGGAGTGTTTTCTGAAGAATAGAGGACTGTACGCCATCTTTGGATGAAATGAGCAACAGATTCATTGTGTTCTTGTTTAATATGCAAGAATTCATTGATTCATGTTCTCAATAATTTGTTCATGTCGAACGCCTTGATGAATTCTGAAACAAGTTGTTTAAATGAATGTATTGAGGCTTCAGGTATTCTGTAATACCAATTAAGGGTGATACCCTCTAAATTTTTGGGGAATATTTTAGCAACAACTCCATCCCAAGGGAGCAGTTTTCGAATGGCTGTGGCATATGCCTTAATATGTGCATTTGGGTCTCCCTCTCCTTTGTACTTGGGTAGATCGAGGAGAGGTCTTGGAAGCATGACGCTTCGTATAGTGAATTCTAAATGTTCTTTCAAATATTTCGAATAAGTCCCTATTGCATAGGTTTCGACCATTGATGGTGTTTGCTGAGGGGGTGGAGGTGGAATGGATTGTTGATATGGCGTATCATATGTATTTGTAGGGGCATAAGGAAATCCTTGTGGTTAAGAAAACATACCGAGAGAAGAGAACATATCTCCCTGTGGTGATTTGGAATACATGTTTAAGTATGGAGGAGCATAGCTCAGGAATGGGTTGTTTTGTACTAAAGCGGCATTAGAAAACACGGTTCTAGTTGGTGTTTGTTGTAAGTACTGAGGAGGCATACCCAACGTGCCCATTCCTGTGAGGAGGTCTACTTGGCTGGGATGATGTGGAGGATTGGAAATTCCTACTTGCATGAACTATGGATTTTGATTTGCTTGAGAAAGTTCCCACCCTCTAACCTTCTCAACTAAGGCTGAGATGACCCCGTTTGGTGAAGATACGGTATTTTGCCTTAGTGGCATTTGTTGTATATCTTGAGGTTGTATACGCATATGGTACCCTGCTATGAACTGATCGGTGCGCTACTAAGTTTCATCGAGGGCATTTCCTATAGGTGGAGGAATGGGGGTGTTTTCTTGGAACGAGATCTCAAGTTGTGTTTACAAACCTCCTATAGATGGGTACATATTTTGAGAGCGTTGTTCACTCCTAGCATAATGTGCTAAGTATTCGTCATCTAAAAACATATATGGATCTAACTGTCTACTAATTTTTGGTCTAAGCAACACCCAAGGAGATGAACCAGATTCTCTAGTGAACATCATGTTGTTTGAGCCTGAAAGGCTCTGGTTATTGTGTTTGAGGGAGCTAATCCAACTCCTCTATTTGGAAAGAGGAACTATTTCTAGTCCTTTGAGGCGGAGTTTTTGTTGAAACTTGGTTAGTTGAATAGTTTTCACCCCATGCTGAGAGCGAGGGTGATGGTTGTCTATTTAATTGATCGTAGTATGCTTCAAGACCTAGTGAGAGGTCTATCCATATGCATCATATCCTGACATATTCGGGGGGGTATATGAATACCCGCAGAATAATGGGAAAGAGTGAAGGTGGATGAAAGAAATGAAAATGGAAAGAGGAATATTAATTTGCAATCACGTTCGGTTCACCAATTTTGTTGGTGAAGCTGATGTGATGGTTGATGAGGTGGAAAAGACGAAAAGTATACTAATTGGAAGAACAAGTAGAAATAAGACTCCGAACCAGAAGGTAGGAAGTTCACATCAGATTCACCAATTTTGTACAATGGAAAAGTGACATGCGATCATGGGAATCTATAAGTAACTCTTCCTCGCACCCGACCTCCCGAGGTCATGCTGAGACAACCGGTGGGGATGGAATACACGTGGGGTGCAAATAAACTAGTTAAGTAATCTTATGTCTTTAACACACAATAATGGGATCTGCGAATCTAAGGAAAAGAAGGCCCCTCCTAACTTGAACCGGTGTGATAGATCATTAGGTGAGAATAGCTGTTTGAAGGCTCTAATCAGATATCAGAGCTATGCCATGATCTTATATATGGGTTATGGGATACGTGGAAGATGAGCTTGTGGGTGCTTCGTATATATATCCCGACAAGGTCATGAAAATGGAATGGACTAAACATGTAGTGGATCTTTTGGTGCATTTTATGGATGATTCTCTGGCCTAGTCCATAAATCTTTAGCTTGATTAGCTGCTATGTTTAATATTGATAGTTGTGTGATGATGTCTGGTGGAAGTGGAGAGGACCTAAAAACTAATGTTCGTAAACCAGCATCAACGTCAGATTGATTTGTATGCCCATTGGGTTGTGGGACCTGTGGATCACAACCGTAAGTTTGTAGTTGTTGTGGACCTTCTATGGTCATATGAAGAGTAAACCCCTGATTCTGAATATCCAGTAGTCATATGCCTTTTCGGCCTCTACATTTAGAACTAGGAGTTACACGATTTTCTCAGAGTACCTAACAGGTGTTCTGGTAACTTGGATACATAAGCTAGTGTCTATATCAACGAGGGGGTCACCTGCATCTGGCTATGGGACTAGTGGATCACAACCGAATTTTTTCTCTCTTTCAAGTCCTTCTACAGTCATACGAATATCTATCAAGGTAGTCTATAATCTGGCTGATTTGTCCAGAACGTGTGTGCTTTGTCGTCTTCTATGTTTAATCCTCTTAGTTATGTGCTAATTTCTTGTAGGTCTGTTGTTGTTCGGAAGACCTAAATTCTGAGATTTTGGTCTATGTCAGTTAATGCTACAACAAGATTGGGTTGAGGCACAATTGGTGTTAGGAAATAAGAGAAAATATGCAGAATAATCCCTTACAGAATCACAACAGTAGAAACTAATATGCAGAAAATATTACAGATCTCAAATAAAAGTGCAGAATAAATAACACAACATAGAGAGACAAGACTTAATGTGGTTCACCCAATTTGGGCTACGTCCACCAAGAATCACTTACTCAGATTTTATTACAAGCCTCCACTCTCTCAATACAATACCCAGATCCGTTTGGAGCTATGATCAACAAACTCTATAGAATTCACCCCTGAAATCAAAACACATCTGTAATACATTTGTTTGTCTTTGTATCATATGCATAAGACCATATAAATAGACAATTGCTTAAGCAGTTTGATACAAAACCGTGGGTATCAAAACCATGGGCAAAATCGTGGGTCTCAAAACCATGGGTGAAAAACCATGGGTATCAAAACAATGGGTACTGAAAAACCATGGGCCCAAAAACAGCCCATAATGGTTACCCATTACCCATGGGTTAATAAACCACCCATGAAAATTTTCTTCGAGGGATTTTCCTCCGAACCCCCCTGACCCGCTCACCGGCGAGCGGGGCCACCGTAAAAATACCCGAGTGTAACACATAGAAGGTGTACCACACTCTAACATGAAAATAGGCTCCACAAACATAAAAATCTCGCACTTGGAGACTAATTTCCACTGAGCAAGCTTCTCAACCCTTCACTGTCATCTGTGAACACCAACCAAAGCTAAACATAGCTTTAGTTTATTCCTTGTGACCACCTTGGTCATCATGTCTATAGGATTCTGACAGGTATGAATCTTCTCCAACTTCAACTTATCTTCCTCCAAAGTTATCCTGACGAAGTGATATCTCAACTATATATGCTTCGTCCTTGAGTGGAAAGAAGAGTTCTTAGCTCAGTGTATAGCACTCTGACTATCACTGTGTAGCTTACATTCCTCCTGCTTATGCCCCAACTCCTTAAGAAATTGTTGTAACCAAATCATCTCTTTTCTTGCCTCTATGGCAACAACATACTCAGCCTCTGTAGTTGACAAAGCCACCAGCTTCTATAGTTGTGAAATCCAACTCACTGTTGTCCCACCTATAGTGTAAATATAACATGTCGTGCTCCTCCTATTGTCTACATCTCTAGCCATGTCTAAATATACATAACGACGTAGCAAAAACTATCCCCATGGTCCCTCTCAAATACCGAAGGATCCACTTTACTTCTTTCCAATGCTCTTTACCTAGATCACTAATAAATTTACTCACAACTCCCACTGCATGGGTGATATCAGGCCTAGTGTGCACCATAGCATACATCAAACTGCCAACTGTTGATGAGTAAGGTACCTTGGACATTTGGTTTCTTTCTTGCTCTGTCTTGGGACACTACTCCTTTGATAACTTAAAATGGCTTGCCAAAGGAGTCCCAACTGGTTTAGCATCTTGCATGTTAAACCTATCCAATACCTTCTTAATGTACTCTTCCTAAGATAAAGTCAGCTTCTGTTCCTTCCTATCCCGAGTTATCCTCATACCAAGGATTTGTCTGGCTTCCCACAAATCCTTCATATCAAAGGATTCACTTAGTTGTTTCTTGATTACTTTTATTTCGTGCATGTTTTTTACCTGCAACCAACATGTCATCAACATACAAACACAGGATAATATAACTTCCATCCTCAAATTTCTTTGTATACACGCAATGGTCAGAATGACATCTAATATAACCTTGCTCCATCATGAAGCTATCAAACTTCTTATACCATTGATGTGGAGCTTGTTTCAAGCAATACAAGCTCTTCTTCAGTTTACACACCATCTCCTCTTTACCTTTGACATCATAGCCCTCTGGTTGTTGCATATATAGTTCCTCCTCCAAATCACCATGGAGAAATGCAGTCTTTAGATCTAACTGTTCTAAGTGCAAGTCTTTTGTTGCCACTATTCCAAGAACAGTTCTAATAGAAGTCATTTTTACTACAGGAGAAAAGATCTCATCAAAATCTATACCTTGTTTCTGTGCAAACCCCTTTACCACCAACTGGGCCTTATATCTTTTCTTTTCTCCTTCCTCTTTAACTCTGTACACCCACTTTTTCTACAATGCTCTTTTGCCTTTCGATAGCTTCACCAAATCCCAAGTCTGGTTCTCCATGAGAGACTTATGCTCCTTATCCATGGCTTTCTCCCACTTCTTACTGGCATCTACCTGCATTGCTTCATCAAATCTCTCTAGCTCTCCACTATCAATGAGTAATAAATAATAAAGAGAAGGAGAAAAAAATTCAGGTTCTTTTCCTACTAGAAGACCTCCTCACTGTAGGAGTTTGAGGTTCCTGTTGAGTCAGTTCCTGAACTGATTCATGGGTCACTGTCCCATCTGGAAGATCCTCTGCCATTGCATATTATTTCTTGGATTCGTCCATGTTTTCCTGCAACTGTTGCTTATACATGACTTTCTCATTAAAGAACACATCCCTAGACTGAATGATTTTCTTGTCCTTAATACTCCAACATTTAAATCCAAAGTCATCACCACCATAACCAATGAAAGTACATTTTTTTGATTTAGCCTCTAGCTTGGTCCTATCATCCTTGTCTATATGAATAAACACCTCACATCCAAAGACTCTAAGAAATGAATAATCAACTTTCTTACCATACCAAGCCTCCTCAGGTATGCATCTATCCAAGGCACTTGAGGGTCCTCTGTTTATCAAGTACACAACTGTGCTCACCGCTTCTACCCAAAAAGAAAGCGGCATTCCTACATGTAACCTCATGCTCCTAGCACGTTCCATTATTGTTCTGTTCATCCTTTCTGATACCCCATTCTACTGCAGAGTTCCTAGAACCATCTTTTGCCTACGGATTCCATTCTTAGAACAATAATCATTAAATTCATTGCTGCAATACTCCCCTCCATTATCTGACCTAAGACATTTTAGCTTAAGACCTGTTTCATTCTCTACCAAGGATTTTGATTTAACAAAAGTGTCAAATACATCAAAAAATTTTCTAATACAATAAACCCAAACTTTCCTTATTGTATCATCAATAAAAGTAACATAATAACTTGAACCCCCAAGAGATGATACCTGAGCTGGCCCCCACACATCAGAATGCACCAGCTCTAACTTACTCTCTTTCTTTGTAGGTCCAACCTTGAGAAACCTTACTTGCTTCTGTTTCCCATACATGCTGTCCTCATAGAAATCCAAACTTGTTTCTGTATATCCAGGAAAATTATTCTTTATGATGTCCCTGCCCTTATGGCTCATATGACTGAGCCTATAGTGCCATAATTTTGTATCTACATCTGAAGCCACAAGATTACAATCATTAGTACTATCAGTGGATAAATACAAGGTTCCAACCTTCTTACCTCTTGCCACCACAAGAGCACCCTTGGTAACCTTCCAAGAGTCAGCTATAAATATCACAGTACAACCATCACTTCCCAATTGCCCCACCGATATCAAATTTCTCCTTAATGTAGGCACATGTCTGACATCCTTCAATAGCCATGTATTCCCATTCTGCGTCTTAACCTGAATAGAACCCTTTCCAACTATACTGGAAGGCTCATCATCACCAAGAAAAACATGCCCAAAATCCCCTTGAACATAATCAACAAAATAATGCCTATGTGGAGTAGCATGAAAAGAAGCCCCTAAATCTAAAACCCAAGATTCAGTAATATTATGTAAAGAAAGAATCAAAGCATCCTGGCATACATTACCCGATGCCACATTTTCCTCCTTTTTTTCTTCATGTTGTTTCTTCTTGTCCCAAAGCTCCCAACAGTCCTTCTTTGCATGCCCAGACTTTCCACAGTTCCAACATACAATCTTGTTCTTGGATTTTGACCTTACCTGATCTTTCGATTTTCCACGGTTTCCTCTATTCTTCTGTCTCCATCTAGTTTCCACTATCAAAGCATTCCCTAAAGTAGGCTATTCCAAATTTTAGGTAAAGAGCACAGAATTAATAAAGCCCTAACTTCTTCATCAAATTCTATTGTAACCGAAGCTAGCATATTCACAACCGTATTTAAATCATTTAAATGATCTTCTACTAAACTATTCTCAGACATATTCATATTAAACAAATTTTTCATTAAAAATATCTTATTAGAGGCAGAGGGTTTTTCATACAACTTCCCTAATGCATCCATTTGTTCTTTTGTAGTCTTTTCCTTTAAAACATTAAATAATACCGAAGATGCAAGACACAGAAGGATCGTTCCAAGTGCCTTTCGATCCAACAAATCCCATTCTGCATCTATCATACTTGAGGGTTTGTTCACCTTCTCAGACAACAGAGTATAAAGATCCTTCTGATAAAGGTAATATTCCATTTGCATCTTCCAAAGACTGAAATTTTGCCTATTGAATTTATCAACCCTAGATCTTCTATCATCTGCCATAGCTCCCACTCAAGATAAAACTTTCCCTATGATTCAACACTTCAACAAACCAAACCAGGCTAAGGATACCAATTGTTAGGAAATAAGAGATAAAATATGCGGAATAATCCCTTACAGAATCGCAATAGTAGAAACTAATATGTAGAAAATATTACAGATCTCAAATAAAAGTGTAGAATAAATAACAAAACATAGAGAAACAATATTTAACGTGGTTCACCCAATTTGGGCTATGTCCACCAAGAATCACTTGCTCAGATTTTATTACAAGCCTCCACTCTTTCAATACAATACCCAGATCCGTTTGGAGCTATGCTCAACAAACTCTACAGAATTCACACCTGAATTCAAAACACATATACAATACATTTTCTTGTCTATGTATCATATGCATAAGACCATATAAATAGAAAATTGCTTAAGCAGTTTGATACAAAACCGTGGGTATCAAAACCATGGGTAAAAACTGTGGGTATCAAAACCATGGGAAAAAAACCATGGGTATCAAAACAATGGATACCGAAAAACCATGGGCCCAAAAACAGCCCATAACGGTTACCCATTACCCATGGTTTAATAAACCACCCATGAAAATACCCGAGTGTAACACATAGAACGTGTACCACACTCTAACATGAAAATAGGCTCCACAACCATAACAATTGGCTCAAAACATATTCCCTGGGCTCCCTAGGTCCCATGATTGCCATACAAGTTCAATATAAACCTAACTGAAACGAAATAAACTAATTATGTGAGATATATCTACAACATATATATATATATATATATATATATTCCTCTATTTTTGTATTTTTGATATATTTTTAACAGAATTGATTGAACAACTATTTAATATATTCAAAAAATGATAGCTAGTCTAATAACAAAATTAAAACAAGCAAGGTAGCCTGGTATAGTTACTTGCCTGTGTAATTGTGATTTTAAACTAAATAGCTAGATAACTGATTAACTTAAATTAAAAGACTTTCGATCCTACCTCAGAAGTGAGGAGTGAATCATAGTTTCTCAGAAACTATCAATCCCCGTAGCTTCCCTGGCAATATCAAAAGTGAATTTAATGGAAATGAAATAATTCACTACTCTATTTGATATGTTTTAACTAGAACTTTGACAGATAAAACCTGGAATTCACAGAACAGTGGAAAATCTAGTCATGTGTGATTTTTTCCCCTCAGAATGATCTCCTCGTTCCTTCATGTCCACATGAATCCAGAAGAGCATGTTTATGCTAGCATCAACAGAAAAGGTATTTTGAACAATGGCAGCTTTGGATATAGACCGAATATAATACGAGTAGGAGAGGGATAGCGCAAGTGACAGAGCTTGGCATATGCAATTCCTAGTGGGATTTATTACAGGAATACAACACAAGTGTACCGAGAGATTCTAGAATCTACCTTCTGTGAAGAAAACGACCTACAAATCTAATGAATTCAATCTACAAATGACACTACTCTGCTCTAAACTAATTTGTATGAACAACAATGAACAAGACTGAAGCAAGAAGATCAAATCGCTTCTAACAGCAAAAGAAAACTAGCATGGATGCAAACATGAAAACAAAATGAGTTCTAAGCAAGAAATTGAAAGACTAAACAATGGAAATGAGAAGTTGAGGGGCCATTTGCTTGAAAACAAGCTGGCTATTTATAGATTTCACATTCACCCAAATGGAATTCCTATTAGAAATCTTTTACCATTAAACAATGAAGAAACACTATTCCAGGGAACATAAAACATTAATACAAGCCAAGGTGGTTGAGAAAAGCTGGTGAAAGTTGAAAAATTACGCAAGTTGCGATAAAAGGAGTGTGCTAGAAAATGCGTGAAGGACCGCTACCTTGAGCAGGGTAGCGGTTACAGGACCGCCTCCCTGGTAGGGTGGCGGTCACAAGACCACCACCCTAGCAGGGCGACGGTTTCGTCACTGAAGTTCAAAAAGATTAGAAAAAGAAATCCAGAGGATAAAGTGAAGTACAAAAAGCTTAAATAAGATGCTTGGGATGCTAACGTACACTTGGTGAGCTTTCTTGGATTCCAAACACCTTACGAGGTGACCTGTATCATCATTGGGGCATGTGTAACATTGTTCCAATGATACAGTACCCTACAATTTTCGGTACGTATAGTCACCAATTAGAAATTTGTTACGGGTCCCCCGACTCAGGGATAAGCTTGATGTTTCCTTGATTGATAAGCTCACCCAGAGAGTTGGAAGTGAGAGCCTTGAGGTGAAAATTATAGAGGTTAGGTCTGATAGTATTCCATATGGTTTGACAAAATTTAGAAGGGAAGCCATCGATTCTTGGAGATTTGTTTGGAGCTATTTGAAAAATAACCTCTTTAAGCTCTGCAAGAGATAAGGGATGATCACACACAACATGTTGGGAGTGAGAGACTTTACAGGGAACAACTTACAAACATTTAAGAAAAACCTCTTCTCTAACACATGTGGAAGGTTGAGAAGCAAAGAAACCATGATAATGTTGTATAAACGCTTGAAGAATGTCGAGTAAGGAGGTGATTCGAACATTTTCTTGAAAGATGGTTTTAATATGCATGGTAGAATGCTTGACTTGGAGGATAGAAAATAATTCTTTGGAAGCACTTTCTCATATTTTAAGCCAATGAATCCGAGCACAAAGTAGAGCACCTCTATCTTTGTACGCTTCCTCAATTTTGAGTTTGTGTCTCTAATGGGAAACATGAAGTTGTAAGTTTTGATTAAAAGGTCAGACGTTAAGATCTTGTGAAATTCATTGGAATTCACAATATGAAGCATTATGGGCAGCCTACTAAAAAATTATAGATTGTTTTCCATATGTGTGAAGAAAAGTGATAGTTCTTATGATGAGATCATTCCACCAAGAAATCAACCCTTCTCAACCACTAAGGCGAGGAGCTAGGTTCAAGACGCATTAAATATGAGCTATAGTCTGAGCATGTTTCAGGTGTGTAGTATTGAGGTAAAATTGAGAATTAACCCTACATTTTTTGGTAGGAGAAATCCAAGTAACATAAAATAAGATGGGGGAGTGATCTAAGTTAAGAGAAGTGTCAGCAACAATGACAAGGTGGTCAAAATTATGGGAAAGATAGAAGAAATATTGGCTTGGCATTAGGACATGGTCAAGACGTTGAACAACACGGTCTTTTCCTTGTCTAAAATTGAACTAGTTGAACCATGAAGAAGAGGAACTATCTTTTGAAGGGATGTTAGGATCAAATAGTTTGATCTCGTGTCTTAGATAGAACCAAGCCTCTGGTTCTCCACACACTAATGCATTGGTAGACGACCAACCTTGTCTTTTGGGTGTTCCACCATATTAAAATATCCACATAGAATCCAAAGGGAATTAGGAAGGGAATCATAAAGCCATATCCAGAAAATATCTCGCTCAACTGCATCATTGACTGCATAAATATTAGTAAGCCTGAGGATGCACTCGTTAAAATCAAAGAGAGTCCATATCATCCGATGAGTGGGGTCAGAGCCCCAAGAAATTACATGCTATGTAAATTTAGGAGACATTAGTGTCATGACCCCTCCATATCCAGACTCATTATTGGACATGCGGCATATTGCATGTGGTCAGATAGTGCGAGTGAAAAAATGGAGAATAAATCTTGTAAGTTTAACTTCTTGCAGATAGAGAATACACATATGTTGAAAGTGGAGACAACTCTCCCTAACCAAATATATTTGGGTGGGATCACTAAGGACACTTATGTTCCAAGAGTAAACAACCATTGGAAAAAATTGAGGTACATAGATCCCTCATCATCAAGACTAGAGAGGGTAGAAAAATGGTTACGAGATGAATTGATCAGGGCAATGTCTTCCTCTGACCATGGTCTGTGTTTTTATTGAGAAAATTCTCCATCTTTGGCGGGGGCCGGGCTACATGAGTGGCTCAATCATGCTTTTTAGGCCATGAGTGAGTGGTTTTCTTCCATGAAAGGTGCTTCAAGGAGATAGAGAGAAAAGGAAGCCAAGGGAGTGAGAGATTTTATGTGAATCATGACTGAGGTAGCTAGCAGAGAATGAGAGAGCAACTAGAGGTGACTAAGACACAACTTGTTTGATGGGAACGATGGAGGAGCTTACACCATTATTATTGACTGAACAATAGGAAGAAGCCAAGGGTTTCAAAGGGACATGAGAAGAGCCTTTTTTTGTTATTGTGGTCCAATCATCCCCATAAGAGGGGGATTTAGGTTCAGGTTGCATATTTTCTTACGACCCAGAGAGGGATTTAGCCATAAGTAGACATTCACGAATCATATGATTAGATTCTTGAAAATAGAAACATGTATTGGGTAAGTTAATATAAGGAACACATTGAGAAAAATGTGTTCCCCCAACTTATATTTCAATGGTGTCTTTCAGGTATCTAGAGAGGTAAACTTCAACATATGCTCATTTTTAGGGTGAACATTGAAAAATTTGGGTTGTTCCAAACAAACAAGTCTCCCCAAGGGTTTAATTAAATGCTCAACAAATCCCCACAAGGGGAGAGGAATCCCGAGAAATTTAACACAAATTGAAACTTTAAGCTTGGCTTGCTCTGGGATTTGAAAATCCCTAGTCCAATGCAAAAACACCACCAATATGTTACAGATAGACCAGGGACCATGGTTGACAATGGATTTGTAGTGTTCATCATTTTAAAACTAAAAAATAAATAAAACCTTGGTGATATTTTACACTCCTTCGATTTTAGCACCATGATGTTGCCAATGGTTGTGAACCCACAGTTTGAGCAAGCTTTCAAGGGGGACTCAACCAAAAAAATATCCCATAAGGGTAAAATATTTGAGCCAGTTGCAAGCTTTATCAAAATATGGTAAATTGAGAACAACATCAGGTAAAGGAGTATCAGAGTCCAGGTGATTACCTCGTCAAAGACCTTCAGGAAAAAATTCCTCGCTTTCTTGGGAGCCGATATTTTTGTCAACCGAACTTGCATCAATATATGGAGGCAGCGATATGGAAGCCATAATTATAGGCGTCACATTGCCCAAAGGGAAGAGTAAATGGCCGAATCAATGAAATAATTGTGTGAGAATATATGCTAAAATGGTGGTATGACAATATGAAAGTATGGGCAAAAACAAGCATGGACCTAAACCCTAGTAGAGCCGTCACATCAAAACCTAACAGAACCCATCACGAGTCTTAACTATGTTCCTTTTAGGGAAACAACATTTTTTTAGGGTTCTCTAGAATTGTTAATAAGTAAACAAAGATATTTTTGTTGAATTTATAAGAGCTAGTTTCATTGACATTACCTCTACCTTCACATAGGCACTCTTTAAATTCATGAAATTTATTGCAATCAGAGACATGGGCATACATTATATGTATTGATTTTCATTGGCATTAAATTTTTACTTCTATTTTGAGCATTTGTATTAATAAGTAACCGATAGTGATTAAGACTAAGACTATAATTTTTACTCAGCTGTGGATGGAACTCACTATGTAGGCCTTCATTATCTTTATTTATAACAAGAATTTTTGGTTTGTTAAGATCGTAAACATATGTCAATGTTATTTCTAAGATTTTCATTTTTTATGGTTTGTATTACCATTTTCGTGACTATATATACTGAATTTCCTGACCGATATTTTCCAATTTGAATTTCCAATTATCTTCCTAGAGAAAAAAAGAAGTAAAGAAAAATAGAGGGTCAAAGCCTTGTAACAAAGAACCAAATAATAAAAAGGTGAAGTAGTTAAGAAAAAATAAGACTTATAATTGTGAAGAACCTTAAGAATATGAGATCCAATTCAAACAAGAATACTAAAAAGGAAACTATACTAAAACAAGAATACTAAAAAGGAAACTATACACCGAATAATAGATTAATTTCATTTGAATTCATTCAGGATATATTTACATAGATGGAGCATACAATTTATAGTCTTTTATCTCCTACAAAGGTGGAGTCAAACTTCATCTTAAATAACGCACATATCTCTCTTGAATCCCTGCAATCTCTCAAACTTAAAATAGTTACGTGATTTGTTCTCACAACTCACCAATAATAAAATGATTACAACTATATTATTAATATGAGTTCGATAAACTCATTATTAATAATATTACATTTTATTTAATAATGTTACACAATATTTTGGTAACATTCACTCACCTAATGTTAACATTATTAATTCTCAATATACACTCCCCTAATGTTGACATTATAGAAACAACAATCACACTTCCTTTTGCAGTGTGTTTCCCATGCGTGCTTGTGATCTAGATGGTTTTGTAGGTCAACCAACTTGAAACAAAATATGTTTTTACAGGACAACCAACAACCTAAAACAAAGGATGGTTTTACAGGACAAGCAACAACCTAAATATCATGATGTTGCTTTTCCTTTGTGCTTGCATCTGTCCACTATGTCTTTCCTTCAGGGAGTCATGTAGGAACCACTGCTTACTGAATACAAACTAAATAGAGGGAAAATTGAACATTGAGACCATGTACCAGTTCCCCCCCTCAATGTGAACATATCACTTATTCAAATAGGAACTCTAAAATCATACTGTAAATCTAAAAAAACACACATACACACACATTGCCACCACAGCTTCATGCGGCCTCATCATTAGTGACTGACGAGAGGTCGCTGATTGATCTCTAGCCTCCATTTCCTCCATCCTCCATGAAATATGCTACTTATAAAATATTTCTTTGAGGCTTAAGAGCATATTGATTAAAAATTGGATGTCAGTTACCTCGAAAATGCATCCGTAAGACAATTTTTTATAGTTTTTAGACTTTTACAATAATACAGTTTTGACAACTTTCGACACTAATGATGACACAAAAATACAAATTTCACCAAATTAACTATACAAAATAACTTCACTCAACTAATCACCTAAATAACAAATCAAGACTCAATAATAATTGTTGACTATTAATATTGACAATAACGTTTTACTCTTAAACATAAAAATTAAAAACAAAAAAAAAATCATAACAAAGAACTAAAGTAATATATAATTCCTTTTAGCTTTAAAAATATTAAACAATTAAAAAACTAAAACTAAAATTATAAACCAAAATATGAAGGAAAACTTACTAAGACTTTAAAAAAACCACAAATTGAAACAAAACTTCAAAAAGTAAACGTGTGGGACAAATTTTAATATATATTTTTAAAACTGCAAACCTAAACCTATATGAAGGATTATAATCTAAACATTAAACATAACAAATATGTGAAAATCTATAATGTGAAAACTCATTACGGAATTACTAAAACTACATAACCAAACAAAAAACTTTAAACAAACCACTTACAATCATGAGAAAAACCACAGACCAAGTCAAGAATCCAATTATATATTGGAACAAGTATAAATGCAAGGAAATTACTTGGGACTACACAAAAATAGAGGATAGTTATTTCCTCATAGTTGGAGCGACAAATTATCCATCCTTATGGCTGGAGCGAACTTGAAATGTATACAATTTGACTGTCATGTGAATCACGATCCCAAATTCCAAAAAATACTTAAAATGCCATAATCCTTTTCAGGTTTTCTCCTAAACCGTGATGTAGGTTTGGCTGAAATTTGAAAAAATATTCCTCAAACATGCATCTTAAAACCCATTAAAAAATATAGAGACCCAAATCATAAAATATAAATTATGACATGTTATTTACACAAGAATAATTGAATTTAAAGCCACAACAACTCTATTTTCTCAAAGACCAAAATACATACTAAACTAACTCCACTCTCATATGCACATTAATAGATTATAGCACTTCTCTGATACCAAATATTATTTTGATCTGAGATTTCTTAAAAACCAGAATACTAAGAAGGAAACTATACACCAAATAATAAAATAATTTAATTTGAATTAATTCGGGATATATTTACATAGATGGAGCATACAATTTATAGTTTTTGATCTTCTACAAAGGTGGAGTCAATCTTCATCTTCAATAACCCACATATATCTCTTCAATCCCTACAATCTCTCTAACTTAAAATGAGTTGTTCTCACAACTCACCAATAATAAAACTATTACAACTATGTTATTAATATGAGTTCGATAAACTCCTTATTAATAATATTACATTTTATTTAATAATGTTACAAAATATTTTGGTAACAGGGCATGGTGTCGATTTCTAGTGGTAAGATGGAATCAATATTTTTTTTCAGTTTCTTAAAATGTATTGTATTAAGTATTTGGAGAAATAGACCATGGTATAGTATACCTCACTACATATGGTATATATGGTATAGTATACCTCACTACATAGATATTCTAAAATTTTATTTGTTAAATTCCCTTTCCACTATGTAATGGAGTAGTAATTATGTTAAACCTTTTTTAAAAACTCTTTTATGACTGAGGAATGAAAAGGTTGAAGTGGTGCACGAGATGAACGTTCAAGGTGGAAAGAAAGGAATATTAAGAGGAAATGTGAAGTTTCTCATCCATACAATCAACACAATTCTTGGATTAGATGAGGATACCCTCTTTTGGCTGTTCTTTACTCCTACTTTTTTTTAATTGTATGGCCTTTTTTCTAGATTATTTCTAGTATCTTGTGTATATGAAATACCTATTATTTGGTCCTAAATTATCATACTAAAGTATATATACAAATTTATATTTTTTTAATGTGGATTTAGGGTTATCTAAATCATGGAATGCCAAGGAAAGTTTGTGTTGATTTAGACTAAACATTGTTGTTCAGATATGGTTATTGGAATCAATTAGTGGAGAATAGTGCATAGTTTGGTATGTGGAAATTTCAAAGATCGCTTTTAATAGTTCATGTGAATCTAATTGGCCGACTTCATATGTTCCACTCACCATCTACTTACTAATGACTATGTAGTACAACTAAATAGGTGTTGGGTATCTTGATCTCAACGTTTTTGTTATCTCTCTGTCTTCTTTTTCATAATGTACGACACCTTTAGTCTTCCCTTTATTTTATTAATAATGCATAAAAGAATTATGTTGATTTACAAATTGTGTTGTTTATAATTATGAGGATTGGTACTTAAGGCCTATTAAAGGACTTAATGATCATACTATTTTTTCTTCCATTATTTTGGTAATAGCACATGCATATGATTATACTCTTGCATAAAGAGTTCATGTTATTTGTTCACATGATACTTATTAAAAGTGTTTAATGGTAGGGTTCAAAGAATCAATTTACACACCTCAGGTATAATGCATTATGTCCATTTTTGGTATAGTACCTTTGGAAGCTACATGAATATATCAATCTTTCCTTCACTTTGGTATTTTAAAATTATTTCAATCCTTGCACTCTCAACGAAATTCATCAAACCCTTTCACTTGCGCAAATAGATGTCACCTCTACCTTATAAGTTTCATATCATCTACTATATAACAAATCAAATCCAGAGAAAAAATGTATTTATATCCCTTCCGACTTATCTTGAACCTCAAGTGTAATTGCTAGTTAAAAAGTAACCAATTATGATTAAGATTGACATATGGCTCACTCAAAATTTAAATCAAAAGCACAAGCACATCATTCCATCTCATGTACCAAAACAATATATGATATGTGGAAAAATCCTCACACCATTTGGTATCGACTACACATTTTCAATTGTGACCTCTCTATCCTCACCTCTAAAAAATCAAGGTAATTTTTACTTGTTCTATACAGAGGTATCTTCCTCCCATACTATTCTCTTCTTCAAGGAAATTTACATAGCCACTAATTCTTTCCATTCCCACTTAATATTTCTATGGGGTTATTTTTCCAAGGAAAGTTTCATTATTTTCTGTATAACAAATTTTTGAATCATAGTCTTGAAGATGCAATTTTTTCAAACCCATATGTATCTCAGAAAAGTTATAATATTTTGTTTTGATTCTTACTTTTTAGCTATACATAACTAATGGTTGGATTTTCCCTTGACGGGAAAGAGAAACTAGATGCAATTCCATCTTATAGAAATTGCTTCATCTAAATCAAATGGCATTGTATTCAATTAAATGTAACAATATTAAACCCTTAAATTTTAGTCTTGTGTTTTGTATGGAAAATATAGTATAATATTTAGTATTTAGTAATAAAAAACTCATTTCCATGGTAGTGTGATTTGCATACATTGTGTGTGTTTTTGCATGCATGCATACATGTGTGGGTGTGCATGTATGTGCACGTGCGTGTGTGTATTAATTAAACTTGATAATTTTGAACTTCCAATTTTTTGTTAATTTTGTTCTCATAAGTATGAGAGGATTAACTAATACTAAAAAGCTTGAACTACAACAAAAAACCTTCTCTAATGTTTTTAATCTTGTACTTGCTCTTCTATAACACACACACACACACACACACACACACACACACACACACACACACGAAAACAAACACACACACACACACATCACCTCACACTACACACACAGACACGACAGAATAAAGTATGACATGAGGGTGAGAGAGATGAGTGAGAGCAGACATAGAAGACATTACATACGTACAGGCTGTATGAAGATGGGAGAGACGTACAGAGGGGGAGAGGGAGAGAGACCAGTACGACATATATATATATAGTTATATAGAGGGAGATATTATATAGACAGAGGGATAGAGATATAGTATACATAGGGTAAGATATATGACATATATATATACCTATGTAGAGAGTATACAGTGAGGGGAGAATAGATATAGATATAATATATATATATAGATATATGTATGTATGTATGTGTGTGTTATAATATCTATTATAAGAGATATATACACACATATAATATTTACATATTATAATACTTGATACATTGATACAGACAGACATACATACCTAAGACTCAGACCGAGATATTCGATATAGATATATATAATATATATATATATATATATATATATATATATGTATGTATGTATGTATGTATGTATGTATGTATGTATGTATGTATGTATGTATGTATGTATGTATGTATGTATGTATGTATGTATGTATACATGTATAAATGTATATATATATATATGTATAAATGTATATATGTATATGTGTATATATATACATATATGTATGTATGTATGTATGTATGTATGTATTGCTTGACTAGTAGTAATATTCACATAGAATAGGTGTTGATTTCAATGTGTTAGTAGAGAGAGAGTGTGTGTATACTTGTCTGACCTAGTAGATGTAATGTTCACATATAACAAATGTCACTTTCAATGGGTTAAATTCCTCTTCCAATTAGGTAAGGGCATGGCTATAAGTACCTAAAAACACAACCAATAATTAGATTTTCCCTTGATGGGAAAGATAAATCAAACACAATTCTATATTATAACAATCATTTTGTATAAATCAAATGACATTGTATTACAATATAAACCCCTAAATTTTAGTCTAATTTTTTGTAGGGAAAATATAGTATAACATTTAGTAGTTAGTGATAAAAAATCATTTCAATACTCGTGTGCTTTATAGGTATTATATCTAAAAAAAATTCTTTTATAACAATTAGATTTTAGAACTTTGAACTTGTAAAAAAATTTCTCATAAACATACGAGGATTAACTAATACTACAAAGCTCCATAAAGCAAAAAGAATTTATGTTTATTATTTTAAACCTTGACATTTCTCTCTCTCTCTCTCTCTCTCTCTCTCTCTCTCTCTCTCTCTCTCTCTCTCTCTCTCTCTCTCTCTCTCTCTCTCTCTCCTCTCTCTCTCTCTCTCTCTCTCTCTCTACTCTCTCTCTCTCTCTCTCTCTCTCTCTCTCTCTCTCTCTCTCTCTCACACACACACACACACACACACACACACTCACACTCACACACTCATGCACGCACACACAAAAACATACACACATGTACATTTATAAATATGCATTGCTTGTCTTGTAGTAATATTCACATATAACAGGAATTTATTTCAATATGTTAGTAGAGTGTGTGTAATTGATTGGAAGTCATTGTAATATGCTTAGATAGCAAGTGCTACTCTCAATGTGTTAATTAAGTGTATCTTCCAGTTGGATAGGGAAGTTGATGTACAACTACTAAAAAAAAACCACATAAAATGTATGCTACGTATTAAAACTATGAAAACAAAAATTAAGCTGAAAATTACCAAAAACTAGAATCCACCCACCAACAATTCAAAATAATAGATAGATGTTAATTGTATATTAAATATAGAGATGGATTAATGAAAGTATCAATAAAGGGTTTGTCTTGTTTGGGGAATCACATGCATGGAAATCTTTTGAAACTCCTTTAATACTTTGGGAAAACTTCTTATTGATTTAATTTAATTTGAATTAAATATAATTTGTAGAGTCACTATTGAAATAAATGATGGATAAATGGTAAAATATAGCAATGACACAAGAAAACTAAGATGCAAAGTATGAAACCCTAAGCAAAAGAGAGAGAAAAGATGAGTTAGCTAATATCTGTGCAATTTGGAACTAATCTATGCAGGGAGAAGTGATGAAAAAGATGTAAACACCATCGTAATTGATTTTTGTAAAATTTGAAATGTAGGAACATAGCTGGACATAGGCCCCCACAGTAGGACAAAGACACCTGAGTGTTGATGACTGGATCTGGGCGCCCGTGACTGTGTAAAATCCTAGGATCTGATTTCTGTTATGTCGCAAGGGTGTCACAATTGATCTTTGTTGATCGCTTGTTGTTCGGACTATGATCGCTAAGGGTACCTATAACCTGCAAAAGAAGAGTTCACCTAAACAAGCCCACAAACCACATCAAACCTAAAAAGGAAAATACATAATGGGGAGTCAGACTAACCCTGATGGTCACCCCAAGAGTGAACTTATGATCGAGCACTGCACTAGATCTCAAAATCCATGTAGTTCTTGTGAGTGTGTGTAGAAATTACACCCTAGGATGCCCTTGTGCAAGTTGCACTTGATAGCAAGTTGTAGATATAATATAGCAATGTAGTAGAATGTGTGGATGGAATAGAATGAACTTCCCCTTTCTATGCTGTGTATGCAAAGTATGCCAACCATTGTCCCTTGAATGGATGCTAGATTAATGTCTTGGGGTGCTTTAGGTTCCTTTGGAATGCAAGCTTAGGTGATGATAGTAATGCTTAGTGCTTGGTCCTTGATTTTGAACACATAACTATCTATTTATATGATTCCCTTGTTTGAATTTTGTAATTGACAACTGAAAGGCTGACCCATAAGTGAAAAATATGCCCAAAATATAAAAGAGACCCAAAAGAAGCGAGTAAGGTAGAAATGGGTCAGGGGTGCCCAAAGGGGACAAGAGTTCCTAAGCGCTTCTGTACTGGCTGGGCCTTGGTGTCTGAAGCCATAAAAGATAAATCAGTAAAATCCCGATTGGGCTGTAGGGTGTGTAAGACCAAATAGAAAATGAGAAACAAAGAAAAGAGGCCAAAGATAGTCGTTAATGACTAGTTTTCTTGCTTAGGAATCATATGAATTCTAGTATGCTTTTAGGACTTAAAAATGTACCCAAGCGCTTAATTTTGTGTCTAAATTTCCCCCCACTTTTTGTTGTTGAGGGAATACTCGATAAAAAAAAGTAGATAAGAGATAGGTACCTTATGATTCTGGAGAGTGTGCGGCAAATAGTGTGCCGAGTGGACAAGTGAAGCGTGGAATGATGCAAAGTGAAGCATGAAGACTAGGAAAGGAAAGTGACCCTAGAGGTGAAGCATATGCATTGTATTGTGTTACTATATCTTGTGATTACCACTTCTTGTAAGGATATACCTGCAAAAAAAGAGCAAGAATGTAGTCAAAGTCTTGTATATGATAAATCAGAGAAAAATGTGCATAAGTATATAAAAACATGTAAAGGAAAGTGTGCACCTGATGTATAAGAGTGTAAAAGGATGAAAAGTGTCCTGAAATGCTATATGGAGTGAGTTTTTTAGGAGATCTTATGCCAAGTGTGAGTTTTTTGGGAAATCTCACACTAAGTGCAAGTTTTTTGAAGATCTCACGCTAAAAAGCTAGTGCTGGGGAGAGAGGTCTAGTGTTACTCCCCTTCCTTGACTTTTCTTGATAAACACCACTGTAGATGGTATGTCCCTAATTTGTTCATGTTGTTCCTAAAGTCCTGATTGTTCCGAGTTAGTTCCGAATTGTACTGATAGAATACATTCTATAACTAGAGGACTTGTGCATGTAACATTAGAATTTCTCTAAAGACTTCTGTGAACTGTACTAATCTTAGAAGGTGAATGTATGTACCCCCTTGGCATTGGTGTCTGTGTTGAGCTGAGGACCTAAGTCAGATTTTGGGTTGTTCTATGACTATATTTCTGTTCTATTCTGTGCTGTGTTGTAGCTCTGAGATGATGTAGGGGTGATTTTTTCACCCAATGTATTCCCCCTCATTTGGGGTGTATGGGATGACTGTAGGAGTGTGCGACCTAAAAGAGAGGACCTGATGATGATATGACATTAATATCTGCAAGGGGTAGGGGATGTGCATGGTAGAAACCAAGATACATGTAAACAAAGTGGCTAGTAATATGTGTTAGTAGAAAAAGTAACATGCATGCAATAGAATACAATGTAACAAGAAAGTGTGCAAACAAAGTGGATTGTGAAAAGTGGGTTTCAGACATGAGACATCACTCCAAATGTCACAAGACAATCAAGGCCAAAACATCCAAAAGCATATAAGACATAGGGCATATCCCACAAACAATAACATACAATGGAAGATAAGAGCAAGAAAATGTGTATTAGATAACCATGGTGGCATATAGTTCTGCAAGGAAAATTCTGCACATGAAGCACCCATTAACATGTGAGAAAGGAAAATAGTATGTCAAAGCATGTATGTATCAGTGGAAAGTAATGTGCTAAAAAATATAAGTAGTAAATAATGAATTAATAACACGTGTAATGTGTGAGAGTAGTAAATGTATATGTCCCCAGGAGCCTCGATGGGACTGATAAAAGATACATTGCTGAACATCATTGCAGCGTGTGAAAATCTGTAAGAGATCCACATTCACAAAAAAATACCAAGTGAATGTGTGTGTGTATATATAAAAAGATAATGACATACTGAGTATTTGACTAGCATAATAAGCAAAGTGCAACATGTAAGTAGTATAAGCAAGAGTCAGTGTCACCAAGATATACAAATGCAGTGTATGAGTGTGATGGAATGGTATGCAATGTGTGAATATGGAAGGAACAACATGCCCCCCAGTGGATGTGTATGAGATGAGGTTCATTTATAAAAGACCCATCAACAATCAAGAATGAACCATAGAAATAGAGTGCGTCATTGGGAAATAGTTTGAGAATGTATGCTAGAAAGATAGATCATGAAGCATAGAGCGTGAAGAGTGAATGTGGTGAGGTTCATTTCAGATTTTGACCCTCAACAGTCGAGTATGAACCGTGGAACTAGAGTGTGCCATAGGGTAATGACAATACAATGTGTGTATCAAATGGGTTTGAAAATGCATAAGAAGATTAGATATTGTACGTTGAGTGCAAAATGGAGTAGTAGGTGCTAAAGACAACCGATAACAATAGAAGGGGGGAGAAAGTGTGATGCCCCCCAAGTGTGTGATGGAGATCTATGTGACGATGAAAGAAAGACCTTGCGATGGTGATGGTGCTTGAAATATAGCATAAGAAAGAATATTGTTGTCACAATGGTAGGTAGGAGCAAGAGTAGAACCTGGGATGGATTTTGGGTTGACAGGAGAAGGCCTAAGGAGGCGATCTAAAGTTTTTAGGTCTTGTTTAGAGATTGGTTTCTGATTTGGAATTTGTAGCTCCATAGAAGACTTGAGAGGAGGAGGGGATGGAATAATTTTTAGAGGAGGTTGCTTAGCTGGAGTGAGCTGGATAGGTGGATCTTGACTGACCGAAGGAGGAACATTAGTAACTATGGAATGATGCTCATTAGACATGGAAGGACTAGATTTAGGAGTCCATTGGGATTTAGCAATTGAAGGTGTAGTAGGATGTTGTGAAGAAAATGAAATAAAAACTTGATGCTCAAGGTGCTTGATTCTTCATTTTAAAGCATAACAATCATTGTCATTATGTCCATTAAGTCTATGATAATTGCAAAATGGGAGACCAATGTATTTTGCAAGCCGATAAGGAGGATACCAATGAGTAGTTGGAAAGTTGATCAATTGGTGATTGAAGACTGCAAGAAGAATATCCTGTTGCTTAGAATTTGAATCAAACTTGAGGGGCACTGGTAGCGGTATCACTTGGGGTTCACTTATATGAGCACATGTATAAGACATAAAAGTGGGATGGGCTTGAGGAGCATCCTTGAGATTTTGGATTTCATCTTTAAGAGATGTAATCGTTATTTCCATAGCTTGAACTGTTATCTTGAAATAAAACAATGTAAAGCTTGAATTAACTCTAATATGGGTTGATTTGATGGAGTATTAGGATCATGATAGAGTCGTTAGATAGAAGATAAAAAATGGTACTCACTTGATGAAGGTGGCATATTGTGAAGGAGATACATAATGTCTAGGGATTTTTGGAGAAAACATCCTTGCAAGGTGGATGCATTTGAAGTAGGTCATGCAAAGATATTTGAGGGAATTTGAGGAGCCATGAAAAGAAGATTGTATAGAATAAGAAAATTAAGTATCCCAAGTGTATGATCATGAGTAGGTGTTCACCAAAAGATTTAATTAAATTTTAAGTTAAATCTAATTACTGAGTACCGATATGAGTAACTAATGATGTACCAATGTTGCAATACAGTAATGACACAAGTAAGATCAAGATGTATAAGTATGAAACCCTAAGCAAGGAAGATGAGAGAGATGAATTAGCCGATTTGCTGAGATCTGGACAATCTGGAAGTGATTTGGGCAGGTGGCAACTAATGAATATGATGCTATAAACAGGGTTGTCACAGTCATATGTATAAATTCTGGAACTGCAAGAACATAGTTATGAACAAGGGCGAGGCACGTACTATGACAGAGGGCGTCCTGAGCATTAATGTCTAGATCTTAGGCATTGCCATGACTGTGTAATATGCTCTGGAATATGTTTTCTATTGTGTCACAAGGGTGTCACAATTGTTCTCATGTTGAATCGATTGATGTTCGCTCTATGGTCACTCATAGGGTACCTACAACCTTTCAAAAGAGAGAGTTCACTTTCACAAGCCCATAAGCCACATCAAACCTAAAAAGGAAAATTCAAAATAGGGAGTCATACTGACCCCGATGGTCACCCCATGAGGGAACATTACGACCAATGAGCATTGCACTACATCTCATAATCCATGTCATTTTTTTATCTGTGTGTGTAGAAATTGTGCCCTAGGATGCCCTTATGCCAGTTGCACTTGATAGCAAGTTTATAGCTAGAATGTAGCAATGTAGTGGAATGTAGTGGATGGAATATAATGAAGTTCCCCTTCCTATGTTGTGTATATGCAGAAGTATGCAGTCCCTTGTCCCTTGAATGGATGTTAGATGAATGCCTTTTGAGTGTATTGAGGTGCCTTTTGAATGTCAAGCTTAGGTGATGATAATAATACTTAGTGCTTAGTCCTTGATTTGTGAACACATAACTATGTATTTATATGATTCCCTTGTTTGAATTCCATAATTTACAATTGGAAGGATGACCCATAAGTTAAAATGATATGCACAAAAGATAAAAGAGACCCCAAAAAGAGCGGAGTAAAGTCGAAAAAGGGTCAGGGGTGCCCAGAAGGGACACATAGCGCTTGGGCACTTGTTATCCTGGTTAGGCACTGGTGTCTAAAGCCATGAAAGGATAAATCAAGTAAAGTTTCGACTAGGGCTATAGGGTGTGTAAGACCAAATGGAAAACAAGAGACAAAGAAAAGAGGTAAAACATAGCCATCAATTACTACTTTTCTCACTTAGGATCCATGTAAATTTTAGTATGCTTTTAGGACCTAGAAATGTACCCAAGTGCTTCATTTAGTGTCTAAACTTATTTAAAGTTTTGTTAAATATTTTTATCTCATGTATAGGGAACAATTTTATAATATTAGACTATTAATCCTTTGATGTTCAATTCGCATGCCTAATGATGAAATTGAAGTGTTGTACCTATTCAATTTCCTTTCATGAAAATATTCTTTCATTATATTTGAAGCTTAACATGTACCATTTTCTAAATGGAGAAATTGGTTCTTAGGTAAACATATGATGATGCTAGGTGACTATTTACACTAAATTGAATATCAAGATGATTGTGTTTACACCCTTTTAATTATTTTATTATCTTTTAAATAATTTTATGGAGTGCACAACACAAAAAATGAATATAAGATTTGAAATTTAGGACCTATTTTGATTAGTTAACTTCCAACATTAACTATACAATACTAGAATAGTGTGTCAACTCTTACAATTTATGATTATAATATACTACAAGATTGTAAACAAAATAAGGAAGATGTACTTAACTACAAAGGATAATGCATGAGAGTTTGGGATGCACAAATTGAACAATCTAGGAGTGTAGATACTAATCAACCTTCATTATTGAGACTATAAGTGAGAAATCACCTTGTGCAAGACCATACATGTCTGTCAAGAATGACTATATGGTACAAGTCTTGTTGTGTGGTCTTGAACCTTCTTGCTTTGGGGTTATGTAAAATTATAGGTCCTTCAAATGATTTGGAAACATGTTTCATTGTCAAACCTATTTTTTTCATAATCCTTAAACCATATGTAATCAGTTAGATCATGCTTAAACCCTAACCATGGGTGGAACACCCTAAAAGAAGGTTACTATTTGGGTTGAAGTAAAATGCATGCATCAGCTATGTCAACACTACTCGAAATAATCCTCAAACCACATAGTTCTTCACATAATGTGTAATATCTATATGAATATAACTAGTTGACAACTAAACAACTTTAAACATGTTTGAGAGGATTGTGCTCTTGTTAAGACTTTGAAATAGGAATCATGATTTTCTTGGAAGTGAGGGAAGATAAATTACTTGACCTAGTTTATTTCTTCAAAAATTTAGTAGTGGTTTCCTTAATGGATTTGTAGCAACAAAACCCTATCATTTCTCAACATACCATAGATCTTTATCCTAGTGCCAAGGTAGTCAGGAAAAAGCAGAGGCTAGTGAATCCCAAAATTGAGCCCCTCATAAAGAAGGATTTTTCCAAAATCATTGAGTCAAAAATCATATTCCCCATAAAGTACTCGTCTTTGGTGGATAATTTAGTCCCTATTAGGAAGAAAAATGGAAAAATCAGTCTCTGTGTGGATTTTAGAGACTTGAACAAGGCCTAATTAAAATATCATCATCCTCTGCCCTCCATGGAACAAATCCATCAAAAAGTGGTAAGATCTGAAATATTATCTATGTTAGATGGCTACTCAGGTTTCAATCAGATTAAGATCATGAAAGATGATAAATACAAAACTGCATTCACAACCAAATGGGGAACATATACATATGAAAAGATGCCTTTTTTTTTATCAAATGTGGGTGACACTTTTTTAGAAGGGGATGGATGTTGATTTCCGTGAACTCATCAATAAGTTCATGCTTATCTATCTAGATGATATCATAGTATTCTCAAAGAAAATACAACAACATGTGTAACATTTGGAGAAAGTTTTTAAGAGATGGAAATAATTCAAAGTGTCTTTAAATCCTAAAAAATGCATTTCTTCAGTACTGTAGGGTAAATTATTTGGTCACATTGTTTCAAATGACAAAATTTCAATTGACTTAGAAAGAGTTTCTATCATTATCTCCCTTTCATTTCTAACTCATAAGAAGGCCCTTTAGTCCTTTATGGGGAAGATCAATTTTTCTATGAAATTCATTCCTAACTTTGTACGACTATTTAGACCCATTGTAGAAACGAAATCAGACACTTGGGTACATTTTTAGGTCCTAAACGTATGCTATCATTTACATGATTCCTAAGTAAGAAAACTAGCAGTTAAAAACTATCTTTGGCCTCTTTTCTTTTCCTTTTGTTTTCTATTTGGTCTTACACACCCTACAACCCATTCTTAAATTTACAGATTTATCTCTCATTTCTCTAGACACCAGTGTCCAACCAAGGTAACAATACTGAGGTACTCCTATCCCTTCTGGGTGCCACTGACTCTTTCTCACCTTACTCGCTCTTTTCGGGTCTCTTTCAAATTTTTGGCATCTGTAATAACTTACGGGTTGACCTTCCAAGTTTAGATGTCAATTACAAAACACAAGCAAGGGAATCATATAAATATATATTTATGTATTCAAAATCAAGGACCAAGTACTAAGAACTACTATCATCGCCTAATATTTCATTCACAAATGAACCTAAATCACTCAAAAGGAATTCATTTAGCATACCTTTAAGGGAAAAAGGGACTTACATCAACTCTGCATATACATTGCATAGGAAGGGGAAGTTGTATTCTATACTCCATCCACACATTTACATATTAGGTAAAATATAGCTAGCTATCTAGTGCATCTTGCACAAGGGCTTCTAAGGGAATCACTTCTACACACACACACACACACACACACACACACACACACACACACACACACACACACACACACACAAAACTTGTATGGGATTCTAAGATTTAGTGCAACACTATCAATCATATGTTCACTCTCGAGGTGACCGTTGTGGGTCAATCCGAATCCCCAATCTACATTTTAATTTTTTAGGTTTGATGAGGTTTGTGGGTATGTACAGGTGAATTTATCTTTTGCAAGTTATAGGTACCTTCTTCGATCAAGGAGTGAATATCAAGAAATTAATAGGGAACAACTATGAAACCCTTGCAACAAAGTGGAAAGCAAATCTTGAGCTCCTCCATAATCACTTGCACCCAGATTCATTCACCAGCACCAAGGCACTGATATCCTACACTAGGAACACCTGCCTAGAATTATTCTCAAGTTCCAGAATTTATAGGGAGTAGTTACAATGTTGTTTACATTCTTTCCACCACTTTACCCCACCCAGAGCACTTCTTTTTCACTCAAAAATCACTTAAGTTTCTCTATATCTCCTTCTTCCTTAAGGTTTCTTAATTTGCATGTTATATTTCTTATTTCATACTATATTTTATCATTTGTACATCATTAGGAACAATAGTTACTCTGAAAAAAATATTTAATTCAAATCAAATTAAATCATTTGGTGAAACCTACTCTTGATTGGAAACTTGGATCATTCTCTGAGATTTTTCCTAAACACTACTCTATATTGTTATTCCTGAGTGACTAAAGCTCCTTCTTTAAATTCACCCACCTTGCAAATATGTTCTCTAAAAATCCCTAGACATTATGTATATCCCTCACAATACACCACCTTCACAAGTAAGTACATTTTTCAATCATCTATCTGACAACCCTTTCAATCCTAATACTCCTTCCAATCACCCCATCTTAGCATCAATTCAATCTTTAGAAAATATTTTTCAAGACAAATTTCAAGCTATGGAAACCGCAATTAAATCTCTTAAAGTTGAAACCATCATCTCAAGGATGTTTCTCAATCCCATGCTAGTTGTTCTTCTACATCTCATCTTAATCCTATCTCCTATACATGTGCTCATGTCATTGGACCCAAAGTCTTATTGTTACCGGCACCTCTCAAGTTTGATCTCAATACTAAGCAACATGATATTCTTCATGAGCTCCTCAATCACTAATTGTTCAATTTTCCAGCTACTCATTGTTATCCTCCTTATCTACTTTCCAAATACCAAGGTCTCCTATTTCGTAGCTATCATAGACTTAATGGACATGATAAAAATAATTTTTATGCTTTAAAATGACAAATTAAGCACCTTGACCATTAGGGTTTTATGTCATTTAATTCACAACATTTTTCTACATCTTTAATAGTTGAATCCCAATGGGCTCCCAAATCTGATCCTTCCATATCTCTTGATAATCATTCCATAATTAATAATGTTCCTTCCCCATTCAATCAAGAGTCATTTATCTAGCCCATTCTAGCCATGCAACTACCTTTCAAAATATTTCCTCTATCTCCTCCTTTTGTTAAGGAACCACCTTTGAAAATCCATCCTCCATCTCCTCCTTTTCTCAAGCAACCACCTCTCAAAATCCATCCATCCTTCCCCTACTCTTCTCAAGTCTTCTACGACGTTACCACTTCCAAATAAGTAACCACTCATTACGCAAGACCAACAAACTCTAGATAACCTCTTTAGACTTCCTCCTTTCAACCCAAAATCTAACCTTGCTTCTACTCTTGCTCCTACCTACCGTTTTGATGATAATATGCTTTCTTATGATACATTTCAAGTGTATTTCTTTCATCATCACATAACTCTCCATCATTGTCACACTTAGCGGGCATCATGCTTTCTTCCTCCCTTCCAATCACTATCACTTCTCTCTAGTGTCCACTACCACACTTTGCACTTTATGCATCATAACTAATCTTCCTACACACTCTCACACCCTTTGATACACACATTGTATCGTCATTACACCTATGATGCACTCTAGTTCCATAGTTCATACTCAACTTCTGAGGGTCTAATTCTGAAATGAAACTCACATTGTTTACACATCTCATGCTCTATGCTTCATGGTACATCTCTCTAGCATTAAATCCTCACACAACACATTACCTGATGACACACTCTTGTTTTATGGTTCATTCTTGATTGTTGAGGGTTTTTATAAATGAACCTCATCTCATGCACATCCTCTGGGGGGCACACTACTCCTATCATCTTTAACACTTTTCATTTCATTCCATCATACTCATACTGCATTTGCATATCTTGGTTGCATATATTCTTTCTATCTCATTCTATTTACATGTTACACTTTGTTTTCCATGCTAGATGGATTCTTAGGTATGTCATCATATTCTATATATATACACATGCACATTCACTTGGTATTTTTAGGTGAATGTAGATCTCTTACAAGTCCTTACATGTTGCAATGATGTTTGACAATGTACCTTTTACCAGTTCTAATGAGGCTCTTGGGGCATCTACTTTCTCTGCTCTCACATAATAAAGTAGGTTATATTGCTCATTTTTTGTTACTTCTCATTACAGTTACTTTACTTTCTCAGCTGATTTATACATACCTTGACATACTATTTATCTTTCTAACATGCTAATGGGTGCTTCATGTGTAGCATTTCCATGCAGGAATATATGCCACCATGGTTATATGATATGTTTTTCTTGATCTTGTTTGCTACTGTATGCTATTCTTTAGGGGCTATGCCCTATGTCTTGTGTGTTCATTATATGTTTTTGGCCATTTTAGCCCTGATTGTCTTATGACATTGTGAGCGATGTCCCATGTTTGAAAATCCTCTTTTCATAGTCTATCTTGTTTACACACTTTCTTCCTACATTATATTCTTATTACATGCTATTTTCTTTATTAACACATATTTATAGCCCACTTTGTTTGCATGTGCCTTGTTTTCTACCATGCACATCCCCTACCCCTATAGGTATTCACTTTAATTGGCATCAGGTCCTCTCCTTCGGGCCACATTCTCCTAACAACATCACATGCACCCCAAACAAGGGGGACATACATTGGGTGAATAAATCACCCCTACAACAACTCAGAGCTACAACATAACACAAAATAGTACATAAAATCAACATAGACACACAGTCACAGAAATGGCCCAAAATTTGACTTGGGTCTCAAAACATAATACAAATACCAGCGACCAGAATCAGACACTAATGCCTGGGAACTCCTGACCTCTCTCGGGCACTAATGTCCTGGAGGTAGATACATAGTAATTTTTTATATCAACATAGTTTACAGAAGTCTTCAGAAAACTTGCTACAGTTACAGGCATAAACCTTCAGTTACAAAATGCATTCTATCTCCTTCAATCAGTACAATTGGAACTAATTCAAAACTAATTCAGAAAAAAAAAAGGAACAACAGGAACAAATTGGGACACACCATCTTCAGTGGTGCTTATTAGGAAGAGTCATGAAAGGAGAGTAAAACTATACCTCTCTCCCCAACACTTTCTCTTTGGCATGAGATCACCCAAAAAACTTGCACTTAACGTGATACCACCTGAAAAACTTGCACTTAGCGTGAGATCACCCAAAAAACTTGTTATTGGTGTGAGATCACCCAAAAAACTCACTCTTCATAGAATTTAAAGATCACCTTTCTATCCTTTATACTACTCTTTTACATCAGGTGCACACTTTCCTTTACTGTTACTTTTACACACTTTTGCATACTTTTATCACATTTTTCATATACAAGACTTTGACTACTCAATTCTTTCTCTTCTTTTGTAGGGGTTTTCCTTAATAAGCAATAAGAAGTAGCCTACAACAAAATACAAGAACAAAAAAAAGTATAATCAACTCATACACTTCACCCCTAGGGTCACTTTCCTTTCTTAGTCTCCACACTTCACTTCAAAATCATCCATGCTTCACAACATGTACATATTTGCCACACATTCTACAGGATCATAAGGTATGTATCTCTTATCTAATTTATGTTATCAAGTATTCACTTAATAGCATAAAGTGGGGGAAAATTTAAAAAAAAAATCACACACTTGGGTACATTTCTAGATCCTAAAAGCATGCTAGCATTTACATGATTCCTAAGCAAGAAAACTATTAATTTACAACTATATTTGGTCACTTTTCTTTGTCTCTAACTTTCTATTTTTTCTTATACACTCTACAGCCTAGTCGTAACTTAACTCATTTATCTTTCATGGCTTCACAAACCAGTGCCTAGCCAGGACAACAACGTCTAGGTGCTCATGTCCCCTCTAGGTGCCCCTAACCCTTTTCTACCTCACTCACTCTTTTTGGGTATCTTTTATCTTTTGAGCATCTTTTTCACTTATAAGTCGGCCTTCTGGTTGTCAATTATGAAATTGAAAACAAATTGAATCATATAAATACATAGTTATGTGTTCAAAATAAAGGACCAAGCATTAATAATTTCTACCATCACATAAGATTGCATTCCAAAGGCACTAAATCACTCAAAAGGCATCCATCTAGCATCCATTCAAGGGAAAATGGTTGCATACTTCTACATACACCACATAAGAAGCGTAAAGTATTCCATCCAAACATATTATTATTCTACATTCCAGCCCACATTTGTGTAATGCACATAAGGGAATCCTAGGCATCATTTCTACACACACACACTAGAACTACATGGAGTCTGAGATGTAGTGTACAATGCTCAGTCATAAGTTCAATCTTGGGGTGACCATTGGGGTCAATCTGACTCCCCATTCTATTTTTTTATTTTTTAGGTTAGATGTGGTTTATAGGTAGGTGTAGGTGAATTTATCTTTTATAGGTTATAGGTATCTTTGGAGATCAAGGAGCTAATATCAAGAAATCAACCGAGAACAATTGTGAAACCGTTATGACATAGTGGAAAGAAAACCTTGAGATCCTCCATAGTCACTAGCTCCTATATTCATTCACTATTTCCCTTTTCCTACACTACGCGCCCTTATCCGGCATTATTCTCAGGTTTCAGAATTTATAGGGAGAAGTTACGATGTTTTTTGCATCTTGTCTAGCACTTTACCCCGCCTAGATCACTTCATGTTCACTCATAAATCAACTAAATTTATCTCTCTCCTTATTTCTTAAGGTTACATACTTTACATGTTATTTTTCTTGTGTCACAATATATTATAGCATTTGTACATCATTAGTAGCAACAGTTACTATACAATATAGATTTAATTTGGATTAAATTAAATCACCCATCACCTTGATCCTAAGGAAGGACATAGCTTTCAAATAGACAGTAGAAGGAAGAGAGAGCTTCATCAAGATCAAAACCATGATTTCCAAAGAACAAATACTCATCAATATGAATTTTACAAAGGACTTCATCCTCTATGCTTATGGTGTTGATCTTATTGCAGCCATGGTTATCACTCAGAATAATAACCAAGACTCAGAGTAGCATATGACCTTATTTAGTCAAACATTGAAATATTTTGAGCTCAAATATAACCATTTACAAAATCAAGTCTTTTCCATCTTACGGGATCTCAAAAATTTCAATCATATGCTAGCCGCCATCTACATAAAATTTCTAGTCTCACATCCTAGCATTAGAGATTTCATTATGGGGTGGAGATTAGTGAAAAAAGAGCCAGATGGGTAACCAAAATCATGGAGTTTGATGTGGCCATCAAATCCACAAAGTTGGTAAGATGTGGATAAATTTTTGAGAAACTTACTTTTGATGTTCAAGATAATTAAGAAGCATCTTTCTTCACAAAGGAAGAGAAAGAACTAGCTGTGGATCGTATTCAATACAAGTGACCCACAATCATCTTTTGTAACAACCAGAGCCCCATTCAAAATTTTAAAAATCCAGTTCAACATCATTGTATCACGCAAATTGATATTCACATACATTTAATCATGGAGTTAATTCATGGAAAATTCATCGATCTCAGATATTTCCAATCATTAAAGTAGATTTATGACATCTTCACAAAAATATTTACCGAGAGTAAGCTTCTTCACTTATTATATCTTCTTGGGATGTAAGATACATCGACATCATCTTCTAGGGGGCCTTTTAGTCTTCCTCTCTTTTTATCACTTTTAGGGGGACTTTTTCCTACTGGGTTTTCTCATTTTATCCACTTTTTGAGAGTTGGATTGTACTTAGGTACCTCATCATGCCTTATTTTTGAGACCCTATTTTTCTTGTTTCCCACCTAAGGCACGCTTTAAGGGGGTGTTGGTGTAGGATATTATTTTCCTTATATTTATTTATTTATTTGGAATATATCATACACATGGTGACTCATCTTACTTAGGTTTCATTTGTGTCATAGGAGTTACATTTGATCATCTATTATGGGAATGTAACTCCACCTTCTTAGATTCATTATTTCTATTCTTATGAGGGATTAATTATCATTCTCCTATTTTATACATACCACTTGAGCTAATGAGAGGATCTATATTTTATACCATTCTCATGTTTGTGAATTAATTTCATATTGCTTACTTATTAGATCATTCTTTGAGTTTATAGAGTTATATGTGTGCAATAAGTATTTATTAGTTATCCTGGTAAAAACTTCGATAATTAATACCTAAACATATATCTTTGTTGATAGAGGTAAAACACAAAGTTTCATCCATATAAGATATTTAACCTATATTTTTCTCCTTGGAGAGTGTCCGTAGCTTTTTTCTTCTTTTTATTCTTAAATGAGTGATACTCTAGATGAATCTTCCAAAAAAAATTCTTGGAACGAGTGTCGAAATTAAATTCACCACAATTAATTTTAGTATCCTTATTAGAAATAGAAGTATCATTTTTATTACCTTTGCTTTACCCTTTTCCTTAGACTCGCCTTGTTTCTTTGGAGCATTTTAAGAGATATAATAACTTTTGTCCTTGTCCATCTCTAAGTAATGAGCTTGAGAACAAGCCTCATCTACATCCGTAAGATTGACCAATAGGATGGTTCTCCTCAAATGGATATGGATTCCTTTGAAATATTTTATTAAGATGTCGCAATTCACTATATCTTTTCCCATTTGGACAACCTTCTTGTGGAACTCACTTGTGTACTCGTGCATGCTCTGGCCTTTATTTTTCTTGAGATATTGTTAATACATGGACCTCTCTTCCTCATAACAATAGGATAAAATTACTTTTATATTATCATTTTAAAGTTATCCAACTTAGTAACAGGATGAATCCTTTTAACAACCAAGGTATGTACATTAATTTCAAACCAATTTAGAGCATGATTGGTTAATTTTAATCTTACAAAATTAATTAAATGAACTTCATTAATTTGATACAAACTAAATTATACCTCAAGGTTAGCTAGCCAATGGTCTAGCTTCTCATCTTTCACATCTTCATCATAGGGTTAAATATCTATCTTTTCCTTAGCATTGAAATAAGGAGGAGCCTAGATGGCACAAGGTGATTCTCCCTTTTTATCATGCTCAAGAGCTTCCTCATTTATCCTCAATGCCTTTGTAGAAAAACTAATATTTTCCATGAGAAGTCCCATGATGGATTCCAATCGGTCAATATTACACATAGAAAGAGAGATGTTAGCCACGTCCCCTTCAAGATTATGAAATCTCTCCTTTGTTACTTGAGCATCTTCATCATCAATACATGCAAATGTATAAAATCCTTTGTTTCAATTTCTTGTGAAAATATCTACTTCAAATGGCACTAGGAAACCTTCACCACTAGCACTACTAGATCTAGTAATGGGTATAAAATCCAATACATCACACTAATAATACTACACAAAGAACAATAGTGACAATAATCAGCTTTGATACCAATATGATCCATAAGCTAGGTGGAAATTCCACACTAGGATTCACCAACATAGATATTCTTGTTTTAATTCAAATAAAGTGATGGATAACTCAAATTTATAGACAACTAGAGATATAACATACTATAAATAAATGTGCAACTTATAAAACGCATATAAAGGAAAAAACTACATCGAGTGAGGCAATACCACTCCCCTTCATTATGTAATTTATTATTTATAGATCATATTACCATTCTCATGTCCTTCATGGAAAGAAAACTATCTCCAAATCTTGTACAACACTTAGTTATCATTTTAAATATATTTTCTCTCATATACAACCCTCTCATACATCACCACTAGCTAAGAACATCTTGAATTCCTCCAAAAACATTCTCCAACTCCCTTAGTGCCAAGAAATATTTTCATGTTGTAACTCTACCCATCATTGATAATTTTTAACATCCCTTAGAATTTGATCAATTCCCACTACCTTATAAAACCACCAAGAAGTACAACAATAGATTTGAGAGGCTCAAATGTTTGCAACCATGGAGAAAATTCGGAAGATCCAAAAAATGAAGATCTATGGAATGTTGAATTTCCAAGCAATGCATAGTTTCTATGAGACAAAGGAACTCAACCTAGCAACAATAGTTGGATCAAAAACATGTAAATATTTCTAGAAATGGGTGGTTACCCTCCTATTTTAAGAAAACTAAAGAGAATACACCTCGGGTTGCAATTAGTTCCTTATGTTTTAATTGATGGGTTTCTTTTCATGAGAAATTTAGATGGTGTCATGCTAAGATGTATTGAAGAAAAATAGATAGATAAAGTCTTGGAAAAACTCCATGATTGTTTCTCTGGTGGAAACTTCTCATCTTGGGCCATAGAAATGAAAATCATCATAGTAGGATACTTCTTTCCCACATTATTTGTAGATGCACATCAATGGATCATAAAATGTAAATATTGTGCTTTCTTCACTGGTAAGAAAAAGATGGCGCCCTTCCCCTTCATTATATTCAAGTGAATGAGCCCTTTTATCAATACGGTGTTGATTTCATAGGTATGATCAATCCTCCATCAAGTGTGGTTCATAAATGGGTCTTGATGGTAACAGACTACTTCACCAAGTGAACAAAGGCCATACCACTCAAGGAGGCTACTAAATCAGTCATCATTGATTTCTTGGAGGCTATTGTAATGAGGTTTGGGATTCCTCAAACTATAATTTCTGATAATTCTAAGGCATTTTTAGGTTTCAAGATATCTGATTGGGATCTTAGACATGGATTTTATTTGAAAACATCTTCCAATTACTACCCATAGGGTAATGGTTTGGCGAAATCAACTAACAAGAACTTGATTAGGATCACGAGAGGGACTATGAAGGTCAATAAAAGGAAGTGGCATACTAAATTAAAAAATAATCTTTGGGCTGATAACATTACTCCAAAAAGAGCAATTAGAAATTTCCCATTTGTCCTTGTATATGTCAAAGAAGCTAGGCTCCCATTATCACTTGAATTACCTTCATTGGAGCTAGCCCAATAATTATAATTTGAGGGTGAAGATCAAAGAAAAATAAGAATGGAACAGTTGGTTCAAATTGAATAACTAAGGAAATCCACCATAGTAAGGTTGGAAAATAATAGAAGTCAACCAAAAAAATGGTTTGACAAAAGAACTAAGCTACATGATTTCAAAGCAGGTGATCTATTCCTTAAATGGGATGTAGATAGAGCTAAACCAGGGGGCACTATGAGTTTGATGCATTATGGAGTGGACCATATATTATAAATTATTACAAAGAGGATAAATCCTTTGAGTTTCCCAATCTTGATGGAGAAACATTACAAATACCAATCTCAAATATTCCCATTGAATTATTTGGGTGGTACCCTCAATTTTAAGACAACTAAGAGAAGAAACCTCGGGTTGCAATTTCGTCCTTATGTTAATTGATGGGTTTTTCCGTTCATGAGAATTAGATGTGTCATGCTAAGATGTATTGGAAAGAAAAATACGATAGATAAAGTCTTGGAGAAAAACTCCATGATTTTGTTTCTCTGGTGGAAACTCTCATCTTGGGATGAATGAAAATCATCATAGTAGGATACTTCTTCCCACTTATTTGTAGATGCAAACAAATGGATCATAAAAAATTAAATAGTGTGCTTTTCTTCATGGAAAGAAAAGATGGCCGGCCCTTCCCTCATTCTATTTAGTGAATGGCACTTTTATCAATACGGTTGTTGATTTCATAGGTATGATCAATCCTCCATCAAGTGTGGTTCATAAATGGGTCTTGATGGTAACAGACTACTTCACCAAGTGAACAAAGGCCATACACTCAGGAGGCTACTAAATCAGTCATCGTTGATTTCTTGAGGCTATTGTAATGAGGTTTGGGATTCCTCAAACTATTAATTTCTGATAAGTCTAAGGCATTTTTAGGTTTCAAGATATCTGATTGGGATCTTAGACATGGATTTTATTTGAAAACATCTTCCAATTACTACCCATAGGGTAATGGTTTGGCGAAATCAACTAACAAGAACTTGATTAGGATCACGAGAGGGACTATGAAGGTCAATAAAAGGAAGTGGCATACTAAATTAAAAAATAATCTTTGGGCTGATAACATTACATCCAAACAAGAGCAATTAGAATTTCCCATTGTCCTTGTATATGTCAAAGAAGCTAGGCTCCCATTATCACTTGAATTACCTTCATTGGAGCTAGCCCAATAATTATAATTTGAGGGTGAAGATCAAAGAAAAATAAGAATGGAACAGTTGGTTCAAATTGAATAACTAAGGAAATCCACCATAGTAAGGTTGGAAAATAATAGAGTCAACCAAAAAAATGGTTTGACAAAAGAACTAAGCTACATGATTTCAAAGCAGGTGATCTATTCCTTAAATGGGATGTAGATAGAGCTAAACCAGGGGGCACTATGAGTTTGATGCATTATGGAGTGGACCATATATTATAAATTATTACAAAGAGGATAAATCCTTTGAGTTTCCCAATCTTGATGGAGAAACATTACAAATACCAATCTCAAATATTCCCATTGAATTATTTTATGGCCTCTTATAAATACTCATTTTTTGTGTGTTGTTCGAGGTTCCCTCCTTTTGTTTTGTGTCAATCATTGATTGAGTACCTTTTCCTTAGTATTTATGGTGATCATATTTATTTGTAATAAGTGTTATACACCCTTTGCATGTTCTACTTGAAACATGTATGATCTTCTCTTTTGTACATAGGTTTTGGATCTCCCTTTTCATGGTTACCTTAGGGAAGATTTGATGACAAATATTCGATACTTGGAGTAAATTCCAGTCTATATTATCTCAGCTCCATAAGTCCATAAGTCATCTTCAATCAGTGTCAAGTTCATGTGGATTCAAGAGATATGTTTTAAAAGGATGAGATTAGTTTTCAAGGTTGTACTTGATTCCATGCCCAATAGATGCTCACAAGGCTACTAGTCTTCATCATATAACAAAAAAATGTCCCCTAGAGATAAATTCTTGTCCAAAATTACACCCATGTAATTTTAAATAACTCATCAAAGTGGACTTAACCAATTTTTCTCAGAAAAATCGTGGAAGACTAAGTTATTCATCCACAAAATGTGGTCAAGTGGTGTCCCATGGATTCTCCTAATCCATGGAACAAAGGAATGAATAGTTCAGGACTTTAGGTAGAATTTGGAAAAAAAAAATATGTGAGGAAAAGGAAGTGAAAAGAAGTTGGTGTATGTTTCAAACCATAGAAACATAGTGTCAACGAGACTCGAGAGACATAGAGTTTCATGAAGTTTATTGATTTGGCAGAACTAATTACAAGTCTACCAAGATTAAAGTTATTGTGCATGAATAATTTGAAGACCCACATGGTAAGGAAAAGATAAGTTGAAATGGTGAAGGTTTAACGTTGAGAAACACTATCCTAGTATTTCACAGGTTTCCAAAATCATAGTGTTTCATATATTGTCAATTCCTCAGAACAAAGGAACAAATCCGTAGGTAAATACTGTGTGGAAAAAAAGAGAGAAATGCCTTCATGACATATAAGAAGAATCCAAAGGTAGAGTGTAGAAATAATGAAGCACCACCAAGTAAGAATAAGCCCTACTCATCGCTCAGAAGCTATAGAAATCCGTGAGACTACATCATAAAATCAAATTTCTATGGAAGATCTCAAAGTCACACTAATTCATAAGTTGGACGACCAAACACCTCAACCACTAGAATTTGATGAAGTATGGTGTTGTTATATGTGGTCTGGTGACATGCAATTGAATCAACTTACCATGTTATAGTTGTTGTCTTTCTTTTAATGGAACCAATGTATGTACAACAATTCAACTATGCAAAGAATCATGGCACCCATGCTTGTCTAAAACATTTTCATAAGTTTGATACTCCAACACGGTGGTCTCTCTTTCCCTATTTTATTTCTCTCTCTTCCTCCAAGAGTTTTATAAATACAAGTTCTCTTGCACATTCTAGGGTTTCCTCTCCTATTCTTCCTTAGAAAAAACTATATTTTCACACCTGTGAACTCAAATTTCATGCTTTCAACCTCTGGAATTTTTGTGAATGGATATTTTCTTTCCTTGAATCTATATGTAAATTATAAAGGATTGATTCATGCAAGTGTTATCTCCCTCTTTCTCCAAATGAACCTCCAGAGAAGACTGAGCTTCCTCTTCCTAAACTAAACACAACACTACTTATAATGCAAGAAAGATGGCTAACTATACATATGCTAACATTTCATTGGATTAGGAGAGAGAATGCAAGGAAAAAAAATCTATGCTAGAAGTAGTGATTCACCAAGAAAAGGGATGTTCAACTTCGAGAAGGGTTAATGTGGGTAGGATGCTCGTATCATTGGCCACCTTCACCTATTGCAACTTGGAAAGGGTACAAAATACCACAGACTAGAAGCACATGTTCCTTTCATTAAACTTTAAACTTACACAAGAGAAAGATTAGCTTTGATTTGATACACAGATAATTTATCAAGAGGATAATCACAAGCACATGTCAATCATCTACTTAAGTGATAATAATAATGAAAATCTTAATCAATAGAAGGAAAATAGTTTCTCACAACTGACGAAAGGTAATAAAACTATTATTTTCACAATATGAAACAGATAATCTGAAGTAAAGGTAAATTAATCAATAATGCCAAGGAATCGCATTCACAAAGCATACAATGACTAATCATTCAACACGGTAAAACAGATCTTCAAGTGTAAGGTATAACTCTGAATATGATGAAAAGGTTTCAACAAATCTCTGAAAGCACTCTTCCAAGCTTGAAGAGCAGCTTCACCAAAAATATCTAAAGATATGTATATATCAAATAATGGAAGCACTCCACCACTTATAAGCTCCTAGGTTGAGCCATTATAGATGGGCCCTTAACTAATATTTAAATAAAAATAGAAATTTCATTAATAGTAAGGGAACATGCTCCCATGAAAATAGAAAATTTGTTACAAAAGGTTTCACCAAGTCAACCTTGTAACTTTGACTGATTCAAGAGCTTGAACATGTCCTTTCATGGCCACTCAACTTTGGCCTGATTCATCAGCATCTCCTTACCTGTAAGTTTCTGTTGTCCTTCCTCCCATACAACCATTCAATGTCTGTACTCGAAGAAGTGCTTGATAACACCATGAGTTTCTTCATCTCCAGGCCCACATGCATATTGATTCACTACGTATTTTGTCTCGATCTCTTTTGTGATCCTAGCTGGAAATCTTCAAAGTTTATTTGTGACTTTATTTAGTCTCCCAATGAAATTTTGACATAAGACCAGTTGATCAATGGATTCACTATTGAAATTATTAGTGACGTCATCATCCCACTTCACCAAATCTTTGAAATTTTCTTTAATCTGATCCTCAGGAAGAGCATTGATATTTTCATTGAAGAATTTGCAATTGGACTTGTCAAACTCCCCTGAGATATCATTCAGGGCATCTGTAATCTCCACTTGTTTCTCCTTCAATTTCTTAATCAGATCTTGTAATACTTGACACCAAAATTCCATGGCCTTTTGATATTCAAACAATTTAGAGGCATCATCAATCACCTCTTCCTGAAGAAGAAAGTCAGAATCCTCTTCTCTAATGTCACTCCATGTTTCCAAAGTTAAATTTAAATTATTATTATCCTCAGAGAAGGATTCGTCCATCTTAGAAATGGTGATTTTTGCAACCTGCAAATCATTATATATCTCAACGGCTTCCTTGATCAAAGGATTAGCTTCCTGCAAAATTCTTTCCATCCATCCACTCACTGATCTCCCTTTCTATCCTAGCTTCTCGAGCTCATGATAAGAAATATCATCGATTGTAGATGAAATTTTCATAGCCGTAGTATTTGAGACATCAGTGGATGGAGTGGGTTGGGTTACTTTGCACAGTAGTGTAGTGAGTTGCTCAACCTTGGCCTTGAGCTCATCCTTGTTGGCCTTGTCTTTATCATATTTCTCCAAAAGGGCCCCAAGAGTAGTGTGTACATCTTCCTTGTCTCCTTCATGAGTAGCCTTCCCCAATGAGAACTTTGATATCCAGTAATCTTTCTTCTGTGATTGTTTACTTTAGTTTTCCCCTCAAGAGGGGTAGCCACTTCTATCACATGCTCTCCAGATGAATTAACTGTTAGACTTGATACGATTCTTAGTCTCTTGGCCTATCTTTTGGGCATGGACTCCAATATACTAAGATATATAACATCCCCTAGAGGAACCTTTTTCTTTTTCTTGGGATTCTTTCTAAACAACCATTCTAGTATGGCTAGAGCTGATGAAGATGGAGTGGCAGATCCAATACCTGAAGCATCAGTTAGAGAAATATCACTAGAAATATCAACTGGTATTTGAGAAGAGGTAGCAATGATGGAAGGTGTGGATGTAAGGATAGCCATAGGAATTGAAAAAGCAATGTTGGGGTTTGTGATTGAAGAAAATGGAAGTGTTAAAGGAAGTGTAGAGGAAATGGGTGACCCAATATTTTCCCCAGCTGATAGAACTGGAAGTGACGAGAATACTTGGGCCATAGAAGGGGATGGGAAAGAAGAAATGATGGTGGAAGTGGAAAGAACTGATATTGGAAGTGATAATGGAGGAAGGAGAAGATGTGATGGATCCTGGATGACACTAGGAGAGTCACTGACTTCAACTACTTCTGTCACAGGTACTACATGTGGTGTAATCTTGGGAGCAACATACTTAGAGAGAGATGAGCCACCAACAACAAAGGAAATTTTCTTTGGAATTGTAGGAACCCTTTGAGTCGACCTCTTGCCTTTAGTGGGTGTTGGTTGGTTTATTGCTGGTGTAGCCCCTGTATTTGTAGGTTGATTTTCCCCTTTGGGTGAGATTCCCAAGGTGGTCAACCAACTGAAAGTCCTCTTTAGAATGGGTTATGCCCTTTCCTTATTATTGTTGCATTCTTCCACATACTAATCAACCCATGGTAGTGGTTGATTGGCAATATTATCGTTCTTGTATGATGAATCTAGGACCTCATCATTATTTTGCATGTCCTTTGGCACATCAACCAAAACAAATTGTTAAACTTCCTCAAGGGTTAACCTTTCATAATCCCTTTGTCACATGATGTATTCATCCCAAAAATGAATCCATATATCTTCTAATTGGGGTACATGAGTACTGGATCGACATGTTTCCCAAAGCTTACCCCAATAGTCAAAATTAGTCCATGGATGGAAGGTCTGCAAGGTTACCTCAACCATTTCTGCATCAAGATTTTTTTCCTTGTGGATATTTGAGCAAGAATACCTACTAATAGAAATAGGGAAATTCATTCCCACTTTTTGATGCTTATTTTGGATTCGATGATAATCTAACAAGTACTGAACTAATTCCAAAAGAATCCATTATCAGTGGGGCACCTTCATTTGCTTGGGGCACCTATGAAACTTGGAATCTAAATGTAGGTGAATGTAGGAAACTGAAAGTATATTGCTCCCCATTCTCACACCTCTTAGAAAGCCTCATCGAAACCCTCCAATTCTATAGTTCTTTATCAAAACGATAGAGGATGATAACGAAGAAAGAGTCATTGACTCTTCCAGAAATGCCTTCTTCCCTCATCCAGAGTGAGTTGGGGATAAAACTCATATATTTGGGAGGTGCTGTGAACACCCCTAGTATTCAAACCCACAAAATATCCCATAGCAGCAACCACATATACCAAGAAAGATGTAATGTAAAAGGTCTTTGTTTCCGACACTTTACCCAACTTATATCGAATGTTGCTACTAATATGCTCCCCCATCAGATAAACTCATCATTCTTCTTGATAGTTGCTATTTAAAAACATCCATTCTTGGAATTCCTTTACTAGAAGGAAGACCTGAGACTCTTCTTAATAGCACAATAAGATCGTTGACTTCCTGAATTAAATCTGATTCATGCATAGTTTTGGGTAATTTCACGAAATTCTTAACAAAATAGGATTTCATCATAACCTTTGAGCATACTTCCTCTTTCTTATCCCAGTGTTCCACTGCTATTTCTGGTGAAATTTTGGAATAATCTTGAATGTCTGTAAGTTTAAGAAAATCCTCAAAGAAATACTAGTCCAAACAGATTACCACCTTATCATCACTATCCCTAACTGACATGGAGTCCTCGTCGATGTGGGCTTCTGTAGCTAAATTTTTTTTTGGGAAATGCACAGATGTGGGAAAATTGGTGGCAAGGGAAAGACCACTGTCATAGATGGCCTACATCCATGGTTTCTTATTTGGAGCCTTTAATCTCTCCTAGAAATCAGGAAGATCAATTTGTCCTAGATCAGTGTCCCCAATATTTCCTAAGTCGGAGGACAGGAAATATTAGGGAGCAACCCCAAGAAATGAGTATTTCATCTTCTCTTTTCCCTTTGAAGTGGAAGCAGACATCAAAACCTATGTTTTAGGAGTTGAATATCGTAGAAATTCTGAAAACCTGAAAACCTAAAAACAACAAATCTTCGAAATTTCAAACAGGAAATTTTTTGAAAGGAATCACTGAATCGAAATCCCTGAAAGAGTTTCCCGAACTGAAATTTCTGAAATCAAAAGTTCCGAAAGAAATCTTCTGAAACCAATTTGTCTGAAAATAATTTTTTCAAAGATATTTTCTCAAAGCGAGAGGTTCCAAAAATAAACTCTGAAAGCAATAAATCTCTAAAATCTTGAAAACAACAAATCTCTGAAATCCCAAAATGAGAAAGTTCCAAAAGAAACTTTCTAAATTGAGATCTCCAAAGATTTTCTCTAAATGAATTTCCTACTTTGTGATCTTCCGAAGTAATTCTCTAAAGGAATTCTCTAAATTAGTCTTTCCGAAGATTTTTGAGGAATTTACAAAACTAATGTTAAATCGCCAAAGCTGGAATACGAGAAATGAAAAGAAGCACAAGAGGCCTAAAAGATCCTTTAAACAACTTCGAATACCTAGAGGAAACTCAAAAAATGAAACATGGTGAACCAAAAGAACGACATCATAAAAAACATAGAGGGAAACAAAAGAAAAAACCAAATGAGGAGGAAATGAAGAAAAATACCTAAAACCAAAAGAAAAATAAACAAAAAACATACCTTGAAAAAGATGTCGCAAAGTACAAGAATGGAATGTCGAATGTGTCAGTAAAAATACAAGTAAAAATATGAGTTTAAATATAAATCCCGATATTAATGGTAAAAATATGATCCATATGGAGGTAGGTGAAAATTAATTATGCACAAAATCTTCGAAGGTCCGAAACCTGAAAGCCCGAAATTTTAAAAATTCAATATTTCAGACTTTGGGGATTGGGAGGCAAAAAGACGAATTGGCCATTGAAAAGTCAAAAACCCAAAAACCCAAAAGTCTAAAAATTTGGACTTTCAGAAATTTGGACTTCAGAAATTCAAGTGAAAATCCTAAAAAAGACTCAGAGAACTCCGAAAACCTGAAATTTGGGTTTTTGAACATTCAGACTTCGGAAGTCCGAGAGGGAGTTAAACAAAAAGAGCCAAAATGTCCTGAAACCCAAAATCCTGAAAGTCCAAAAATTCAGACTTTCAGAATTTTGGACTTCGGAAAATTCCAAACGAAATTCTGAATCCAAGCTAAAAAAACTCTGAAAGAGAAAAAACTCTGAAGCCCGAAAATGAAATTTTTTGGATTTTTAGCCTTTGCAAAAATTCACTGTGTGAGGATTTCTTTAAAAAACATTGGCTCTGACATATAGCCTTCTTCTGGGTAGGTTAAATGGTTAACATTTTTGGCAATCTCTAGGGAATGCTTGCCTGACTAAGATTTTAGACCAGTCAGCCTTAAGAAAAACATTGGGCTAAGGATTCTAAAAAAAACCAAAACCAAAACAAAAAAACATGCAAGCAAAAGAAAAGAAAAACAAAACAATGTGCAGAGAACTTGGGGGAAAAGACAAAAGAACTGTATAGGGTGGAACCTCCTCAAAAGCACAGCTTTAAGGTGTATCCCATTCACATGAATGGGAAACTCTTCTCCATTGAGTCTGGATAGGCAAAATGAATTCACCTCTTTACAACTTGTAATAACATAGGGCCCACTCCAAAGAGCATCAAACTTGGCATGCTTGCCAGGTTTGGCGCGATCTTCATCCCATTTTAGAACCAAATCCCCTTCCCTGAACAACCTATCAGAGGCTTTCCTATTCAAATTATTTCTTAACTTGAGCCTGATGCTACTATCAATGTATTCATGGCGGTGTTTCAAATATCCTCTAGCTCCATGAGTTTAGAAAACCTCACTGTTAAGACCTTCATCTTCCATAACCTCAAGCCAATAAGCCAAATCGAGGGAAGGAATTTCCAAGGAAAGTGAAAGTTTTTCTTACCTTCCATATACAAGCATGAAAGGAGAAACCCCAATGACCTTGTTAGGTGTTATTCGATTGGCCCATAGGGCGGTCTTGAGTTGTGTATGCCAGGTTCTTCTATTGGCTTTTTGGCAGCTTGTTTTCTTTCAGCTATATAATCTAATCACTGTAAGAGTTTTAGAGTTCATCCTAGTGTTTGGCAGTGAATTCTGCTTCTTACTATAGGAAGAGAACAATCTATTTATCTCTATCAAACACTTGCCAACTACTCACATTATCTGGTACCGTAAGACGAACCACCATTTTGACCATCTACTGCCCCTCTTTCATGATGTCTACTGGTACGTTGTATTAAGAACCAATGGTAGCCAGCCTATCAGCATCTTGATTTTGTTTCTTGGGGATAGCATGAATTTTGAAATCTTCAAAATCTTCTATCAGATCCTAGACCCGATTTTTTTATGACCACAGTAAATAATTTTTTGATGCACTACAGGTTGTAACTTGGTGCACAACCAATTCGCTATCGCCAAAGACAGTCAAGGTGTGGATTCCTCTTCATTGGGACACTAAATTCCTTGTAGAAGAGCTTCATATTTAGTGACATTAGTAGTGCAATTGAACTGCAACCGAAAGGAAGAGAAATATTTGTTTCCTTCTGGAGATACTAACATAACCCCTGCACCAGATCCATTTTTACTTCATGATCCATCAAAGAACATATGCCACACTCCGTTTGTATCGCTTGATGACTTAACCAGCTGGGGTACGATGGAATCTTCTTCATGAATGAAATACATACCTAATCTAGTCTCCTCCAAGAACAACAGAATAGATTCTTCATTTGTTAATAAATCAGCATACGGGTCGTATAGATGGTTTATGCTCACTTCATCGAGAATTGTATCTGGAACCTCTTCGACAAGAGTAGTTGGCTCATGATCTGTATCCTCATCTTCATGATCACAAATGGCATAATTACCATTTATGGGTTTAGATGTGTACGGTTCCATGTGATTGTGACAGATTGGTTCTACCCTTATAGTTACCTTCGTCCCATATCGGGTCCTCGGGATCATATGCAACTAGTCTGATGACAAATAACCTCCCATTTTTGTAGTGAAATCTCATGATAAGCAGATGGTGAAGAGGGAAGGGAGATAAATGACAGATATATCCTATGTGAAATTCAAACTAGGACATGCGTGGATAGTAAGTTGAAGCCCCTTAATGACCCCCATAGTTTGGATTGTAGTACCATCTAGCTGAACAACCCCTCTCAAAATTGGAGCATGTGGAATTTGTAGTACATCCGTGACCTACTTAGGCATCACATAACTACTGGCTCCAGAATCGATCATACAATTGTGCACCAAATGGTCACCAATAATCAGCGAGATATAAAATGGTGGAGGTTTGTTGGTCTTAGCATGAATTTTTGTCTCAAGTTGGCATAAGCTATTGCCACTGCTACTTCTTGACCTGACGATCTGTTAGTAGTGCCAAAGCTATTCAAAGCCTCTCGTAACAAGTTCCTTTCAGAAGGAATCAAAAGTGCATCCCACATTGTGATGCTCAAATTGGTTTTTTTCATTTGTTCCATGATGTTGAATGGAATTGCTCCCACTTTTCTAATGCCTTTTGGGGCATTGTGGTCTTCCTTTGGATAATACTTATTGGGTACCGTGATACTTAATGTCCCATATTTCTTTGTAGTATGATCCGCGGATACTTCTGATGATTTCTCTCTCATTCCTTTATCATCTGGTACCTGTGTTGGATCCTGAGAAGTGGATGCCTGATCAGTATTGGAAGAATGTGGGTCTATTTCCCTTTTCTTGGAATGTGTGTTAGACGTAATGGTGGAGGAGTCAATATTCACACCACAAAACTCCTCTGCTTGCCAATTTAGTAATGTGGTTTCATCATAAGCTTGGTCTTGGCTTTCTGAAGTGGATGTTCTAGCAGATGATTTAGGTGGAGTGATTATGCTTTGAACCATGAGGTCTTGACTCAAAACTCCATTTGGGTAGATATTTTGATTATGGGGCTGAGAAAAAGGGTAACACCATTCATAGTCTTAGATGAGGTTTTTCTGGACAAGGACTATAACTTGGGAAGAACTGATAGCAGAAGGGTTCCAAAAATTCAAAGGTTTTTACATTCATAACTTGGCTTGTGGCCTGATTTTGCAACTGACCATTTCCATGGAATGGAGGATGGTTTGTCTGATATTGGGGTTGAAAGGAGTGAGCATACTGGGACTACTGCCTCTTCATTGCTACAAGTTCATTCCCGAAAGTTTGTAATAGTGAATTTACCTCAGCCAAATCATTTAAGGGATTGGATGCATGTGTAGCTAGTGGAATAGAAGCTACTAGAACTGGGGCAATGACTGGTTGTTGTCCTGCAAGCTCTGCAAAAATAGGATTGGAAGGCCTAGGAGTAATTTTACCTGCTTTAATCAAGCAATTTTCAGCTTGTATGGTAAATTCATATGCATCGGGGATAACAGTCCCCCCCCATGGATTGAATCATGACGGCAACATCATTATTCAATTCCCGTAAGTAATATAGAAATGTGCTTTCTGGGGATGGCCTTACAAGTTTTGGGATCCGTTTCCAAGTCTTATCAAAACAGAGGTTGAAATCACTCATATACTCTTGAGGAGACCACTTGATAGTATGAAATTTTACTACAAGCGAGAGATTATCACTATTTTCCTCTAACTATTTATACAACTTCATGCCTAAATCGTTCCAAGTGGTAACAGATCCAGTATCTCAACTCTGGAACCATTGAAGCACTCTACCTTTGAATGAAGTAGTAAGGAGTCAAACTGCCATGTTATATTTCGTAATACTGTGTACTTTGTAGATGCTAGCTACATCCAGTATGTGCTCCCGAGGTGAAACATTAGTCTCCCTAGTGTAAAACGGTAAAATTTTTAAGGCAGTTGCCGTTATGGCATATCTTTGCGATAACAGCAAAGGACTGATGGCATTGAAAGGAGGACAAGTATTGGCTGCCATGACATTCAAAATCTGGTTGTGTCTTGATGGGAAAAAATATCTTTCAAAAGGAGTTGAATTCCCTCTACGAGGTAAAGCGGCAGCTGACGATACTGAAAGGTTTCTTCCCCTTCTTCTTGGGGGAGATAAAGAAATCTCTGTATGATTATAATTGTCCCACATTGAATAATATCTTGTGTGAATTATTTGCATAAGTTGTTGTACTGAACTTTTAAATCAAGAGAGATGGAGTCGCCAGGTACCTTGTGTCAATGGAATGAGAAGAGAAGTACCAAATCTTTGTCCCACCGGGCATGCCAAAAATTGTTTTCTCCAAATAACTGCACCCCCCGAATGGCCTAGGAATTAGTCACGACATTTAGTGTGAATGGGACACATGGGATCACCTCTTAAGCTATGGGACTTTTGCTTAAGGTGAACCTCCAGAGAAGGTCGGCTTCCTCTTCCTAAACTAAACACTATACTACTTATGATGTAAGAAAGATGGCTAACTAGGCCTATGCTAACATTTAATAGGATAAGGGAGAGAGAATGCAAGGAAATAAAATCTATACTAGAAGTGGTGATGCACCAAGAAAAGGGATGTTCAACATCCGGAAGGGTTAATGTGGGTAGGATTCTCACATCATTAGCCACCTTCACCTATTACAACTTGGAAAGGGTACAAAATACCATAGACTGGAAGCACACATTCCTTCGTTAAACTTTAAACATACACAATAGAAAGATCGGCTTTGATTTTATACATAGATAATTTATCAAGAGGATAATCACCAACACATGTCAAACATCTACTTAAGTGATAATATTAATGCAACTCTTAATCAACACAAGGAAAATAGTTTCTCACAACTGACAAAAGGTAATCACACCATTATTTTCACAATATGAAACAGATAATCCAAAATAAAGGTAAATTAATCAATAATTCCAAGGAATCACATTCACAAAGCATACAATGACTAATCATTCAACACAATAAAACAGATCTTCAAGTACAAGGTATAACTTTGAATATAATTAAAAGGTTTCAACAAATCTCTGAAAGCACTCTTCCAAGCTTGAAGAGAAACTTCACCAAAAATATCTAAAAATATATATATCAAATAATGGAAGCATTCCACTATTTATAAGTCCCTAGGCAAAGCCATTACAACTGGGCCTTTAACTAACATTTAACTAAAAATAGTAATGTCACTAATATTAAGGGAACAGGCTCCCATGAAAATAGCAAATTTGTTGCAAAAGGTTGACCAAGTTAACCCTGTAACTTTGACTGATTCCAGAGATTGAACATGTCCTTTCATGGCTGCTCATCTTTGGCCTAATTCATCTGCATCTCCTTTCTCTACAATTTTCTATTGTCCTTCCTCCCATACAGCCATTCGGTGTCTATACGCGAAGAAGTGCTTGATAACACCCTGAGTTTCTTCATCTCCAGGCCCACATACATAGTGACTCACTACGTCTACTATCCTAATATCTTTCGTGATCCTGGTGGGCAACCTTCAAATTTTATTTTTGACTTTCTTTAGTCTCCCGATGAAATTTTGACATAAGACCAGTCGATCAATGGAGTCACTATTGAAAGTCTTCATGACGTCATCATCACACTATACCAAATCTTTGAATTTTTTCTTAATCTGACCCTCAAGAAGAGCATTAATATTTTCATTGAAGAATTTCTAGTTGGAGTTGTCAAACTCCTCTAAGATGGAATTCAGGGCATCTGTAATCTCCACCTATTTCTCCTCCAATTTCTTAATCAAATCTTGTAATACTTGACACCGAAATTCCATGGCCTTTTGATACTCAAACAATTTAAAGGCATCATCAATCACCTCTTCCTGAAGAAGCAAGTCAGAATCCTCTTCTCTAATATCACTCCATGTTGCCAAAGTTAAATTTAAATTATTATTATCCTCAGAGAAGGATTCCTCCATCTTAGAAATGGTGATTTTTGTAACCTGCAAATCATTATATATCTCAACAGCTTCCTTGATCAAAGGATTAGCTTCCTGCAAGATTCTTTCCATCCATCCACTCACTGATATCCCTTTCTACCCTAGCTTCTTGAGCACATGATAAGAAATATCATCGATTGTAGATGAAATTGTCATAGTCGTAGTAGTTGAGACGTCAGTGGATGGAGTAGGTTGGGTTACTTTACGCAGCAGTGCAGTGAGCTACTCAACCTTGGCTATGAGCTCATCCTTGGTGGCCTAGTCTTTGTCATATTTCTCCAAAAGGGCCCCAAGAGTAGTGTGTACATATTTCTTGGCTCCTTCATGAGTAGCCTTCCCCAATGAGAACTTTGATATCTATTAATCTATTGTTGTGATTGTTTCTTTAGTTTTCCACTTAATGGGGGTAGCCACTTCTATCACATGCTCTCCAAATGAATTAACCGTCAGAATTGATACATTTCTTAGTCTCTTGGCCTGTCTCTTGGGCATGGACTCCAATATACTGAGATCTATAACATCTCCCAGAGGAACCTTTTTCTTTTTCTTGGGAGTTTTTCTAAACAACCACTCTGGTATGGCTATAGCCAATGAAGATGGAGTGGAAGATCTAATACCTGAAGCATAAGTTAGAGAAAGATCACTAGAAATATCAGCTGGTATTTGAGCAGAGGTAGCAATGATAATGCCATATTTTTTACTAATGCAAGCACACTAAATTTTCAGATTTTATATGTAATGCACAACTAAATATTTCAAGTTTTCAAGTGTATATTGCATAACTATATATTGTGCAGATTTCTAAACAAAACAACACCTTCCAACAAGAGACATTGAAGTAAAAAGTTCATGGTTTCATTTTGATCTCAAATGATAATATTACAAGATTTTAGCCACAATAAAAATAAAAACTTTCTTAGTAAAGACCAAAGTTTACAAGAAGCAATAAGTACAATAATGGTTATTTACAAGAGTGTATAGACTTGACAAGCCACATTTATTTACAAAGTGAAGGCAATGTCCTCCAAAGATGAGAAAGACCAAGATGGCAAGAGGCTCTACTATCTCCAACTTGAGCTCCAACTCCAATACTCCTACAAGAATCCAACTCCAAGAGAACATGGCTTGTTTACCACCCAACCAATAGGCATCATCACATGCCTTTCCATGGTTGGAAGTCATGCTAGCCTCCCCCAAGCCCATGGGAGAGAGGAACTAGCTTCCACAATGTGCACAAGTATAATGGGGTTTTACACACCACAAGAAAAACATAAGACCATTTAACCACTTACTACACATGAAAACAACAACATGAGGATAACAAGGTCAACCTCACAAGGGGGAAGAGAGGAAGTAGGATGCCCAAATCAAGGTGTCCAACCATAGGAGCACCAACAAAACATGTATACAAAACTCCTTATACCTCCTAATCATTCATCCTCCTTATTCCTCCTTTATGCTATAGAAATCCTTCTTGGGAGGATTTTCAAACCCAAAAGGGTTTCCTCACCAAGAATGGGGAAAGGTTCAAGCCATATGAACCTTTCTCCCACCTCAAACCATATGAGGGGATGAGAAGGGACCTTCATGGCTTGACCAACAACCATGAGGTTTGAGAGGGAAATCCCTCTCTCTTCCCCTACATTCTCCAAAAACCATCAATCCAAATGATGGTGGAGAGAAAACAAAGAAAACAACAAGAACAAACAAACAACTACATTAACCATACAACTCACAACACATCATTTCACACACACCATTCCATTGATTAAGCATAGTAAAAAAGATAAGCACAACTAAGAAGAAGAAGGTTAAGTATCCTACCTCTATAATGCTTTCCAAGACTCTAAGCTTTTCCCCTTTGTCCAAGCTCACCTCCAAGCTCCCAAAAATCTCCAAGTGCTCCAAAAAAAATGAACCAAGAAGACCCATTCCTTCCACATGAGGAAGAATAAGAAGAGGAACCCAAAAGTTTCCTCACCAATGGGAAAGTGACAAGTGTCACCCCCTCTCCTCTCAAGAGTCAAAGATTCCAAAAACCAAATAAGTAAGAGTAAACTCACCTTTTATCCCTTATCACCCAAAATACCAAAAACTAAAATAAAACAAAGTGGAGCAACTTTTAACAATTTCACACAACCCAACCATCTTACATGGATGGTGACTAAAGAGGGAAAAATGGGAGGGAAACTCCCTCCAAACCTTGGAAATAGGCCCCCCTACCTATTAGGTAGGGTCCAAGGGCCCATTTTCATGCTAAGGGAACCCCCAAACTCAAAAGGGGTCCCTAAAAATGCCCAAAATAACCCAATTTCGGGTTTGGCATGCTTAGGCACAAGGGTAGAGGGTGTGGGGTCCACCCAAGGTTCACATGTGGTCCCCAATCCCTTCTACCAACACACACACACTTTCCCAAAACCAACACTTAACTTAAGATAAGATCATTAAACCCCAAATCTAGTTTACTTAATAAAACACACCCTAAACCTAATTAATTTTACAAAACATAATTACATTACAATTGAGGGGTTCACCCATGGTGCCCAATTAAATACATCTAATCTAAGGCCTCAAACATTTAGCATGGTTAGGACTCAGCCCATGGGCCACTTGTGCACAATTGCGTAGCTGCCCTGAAACCCATGCTCTCCTATACCTGTCACCTGCACACTCATTGCACACATTAACCGCATCTGTCCAATATAATAAACATCATCTACACATCACAAATTCAATCTAACTTATAATGTCCTAACATTATTAAACAATTGATAGTGCAATGCATACAATTATTCACATAGTTTGCCATGAATCACCACCAAATAAAATTGCAACGACATACACTTAGGTTAGCATGAAAATTACCATCATTAAATCCAGAACACTATATCATTAATCAAATCAACCACAAGAGACTAACATCTAACCAATAAATCTATCATATAACCCTGTTAGTGTCATCAACATCATAAGAAATATATCAGTATACGAATCTAGTCCAATTGGCGCTACGCGCCCAAAATGCCATAATGTCCATGAGGATAAAATATCATAGTAAAATGTCCAAAGTCTATCAGAGTCTCAATCAAAACATGTCTAGGAATAAAGGAACCAACAGATAACTAGAGCTATAAAAATGTGGGCACTACATCCCCCTCTCCTAGAATTAGACTTCCTCCTGGAAGTCATTGGAAGAGATAGGGATATCTAGCCCTCAGTGGTGTAGCATCCTCCCAGGTAGCTGATGACTCGTCATATCGGTCCCACTGCACTCTAACCTGGTCCAAATCTCGACCCCGAAGGGCCAACCTCCGGTGCTCCAGTATGCGTATGGGCTCCAATCTCCACTGCCCTCCATCCTCTACCTGTAATGCCGACCAATCCAAAACATGAGAAACATCTGGTACATATCTACGTAGTATAGAAACATGAAAAATGTCGTGGGCCCGTGCAAGGCGTGGTGGCAAAGCTAGGTGATAGGCAACTGGACCGATGACCTCAAGAATATCAAAAGGCCCCACAAAATGAGGTGATAGCTTAGAACCCTTTCCATAACGGATCAGACTCTTATGAGGACGAACCCTCAAGAAGACTTTGTCACCCACTGAGAAGTGACGATCGATCCTCTTGGTGTCCACATACGCCTTCTAGCATGCTCTAGCCTACTCAAGACGCTGTCGAATCAGAACAACCTGCTGCTCTAAATCCTGAAGATAAGCTGGCCCCAAAATAATCCTGTCATCTAGTCTATCCCAGCTCAAAGGTGTCCTGCAAGGTCGTCCATACAAAGCCTGATAGGGAGCCATGCCAATGGAGCTATGATAACTGTTATTGTAGGAAAACTCAACTAAATGCAAATAATCTTCCCACTTCTTCTGCTGGTCCATCACATACATCCTCAACATGTCCTCCAGAACCTGATTAACCCTCTCTGTCTGCCCATCTATCTCTGGATGATAAGCCGAACTGAAATTAATCTGTGTACCCAAGGCCTCCTGAAAAGAAGTCCAGAAAACTGATGTGTAGATGGTGTCTCTGTCATTGATGATTGTCTTCGGAATCCCATGCAATCTGACAATATCCTCCATAAACACTTTGGCGATGGCCTGTGCATTATAGGTAACCTTGGTTGGCGAGAAATGTGCAACCTTGGTCAACTTATCCACAGTGACCATAATGGCATCATGACGATAAGAGGACATAGGAAGTCCTACTATGAAATCCATGGAGATCACATCCCATTTCCACTCGGGAATGTCATGAGGGTATAAGAGTCCTGTGGGATGAGAATGCTCTGCCTTGACTCTCTGACACTCAAGACAACATGCTACAAAATCTGCTATGTCTCGACGAAGACCCGGCCAATAATATAACTCTCTCAAATCGGCATGCATCTTCTTCACTCCTGGATGTGCTGCGTATGGGGCTCGATGAGCCTCAGTAAGGATGAAACTACGCAGATCACCTGCCTTAGGCACATAAATGTGCCTATGGAACCGAAGCAAACCATCTGACTCTAGCATGCATCCTGAATATCTTCCCTCAAAAGAACCCTGAGAATCCAACATCTGCCTAGCACCCTCATAAAACCTATCCTCTGGAAGATGCTCAAGTATCCTGCCTCTCAAATCTGACTGCAGTGTCAAAGAAGCAAGCACATGCCGTCGTCTACTAAGTGCATCTGCAACAACATTTTCCTTTCCCTTGATATACTGGACCTCCATGTCATACTCACATAGGAACTCCATCCAACGCCGTTGACGAGCGTTGAGGTTCAGCTGAGAGAAGATATGTTGTAAGCTACAATGATCTGTCCTCAAGATGAAAGGTCTACCCAAAAGGAAATGTCACCAACGCACAAGTGCATGAACAACTGCTGCAAGCTCTAAGTCGTGAGTAGGATAGTTAAGCTCGTAGTCCTTGAGCTTACGAGACTCAAAAGCAATCACCCGACGCTCCTGCATAAGAACTGCTCCCAAACCCTCTAGTGATGCATCAGTGCAAACAACAAAATCCTCTGTTGGGTCTGGAACTGCTAAGATGGGCACCGTGGTTAACCTTTCCTTAAGCAACTGAAAGGCCTGCTCACATTTTTTTGACCAATCAAACTTCTTCCCTTTCCTCTGAAGAGAAGTAATAGGGTGAGCAATCCTAGAAAAGTCCTACACAAACCTGCGGTAATACCCTGCTAAACCCATGAAGCTCCTCACCTCAGTGACTGATGTGGGTGCTGGCCAATCCAAGATAGCCTGAATCTTAGAGGGATCTATGGAGATACCCTCGCCTGATATGATATGACCCAAGTACTGAATCTCTGTCTGAAAGAAGCTACATTTTTCCAAGTTCCCATACAACTTCTGCTCTCTCAAAACCTGAAGTACCTACCTCAAATGCTCCTCATGTTCCTCCTCGGAACGAGAATAAATCAATATGTCATCAAGGAACACTAAAACAAAGTGATCCAGAAATGTCCTGAATACTCCATTCATGAGGCTCATGAAGACAGCTGGGGCATTGGTCAAACCAAATGGAACCACTGTGAACTCATAATGCCCGTAAGGTGTGCGAAACGCTGTCTTATGAATGTCTGCATCTGAAATGCGCAACTGATGATACCCTGACTTGAGATCAATTTTGGAGAACACTCTAGCTCCCCGCATCTGATCAAACAAGTCATCAATCCTAGGGAGTGGATAACGGTTCTTTATTGTGACCTTATTGAGCTGTCTGAAGTCTACACAAAGCCTGAGAGAACCATCCTTCTTCTTCACAAATATGACTGGCGCTCCCCAAGGAGATACACTAGGGCGAATGAGACCCTTCTCTAACAACTCCTCTAACTGAATCTTGAGCTCATGAAGCTCTGAAGTCGTCATCCGATAGGGTGCCCTAGAAACTGGTGCAGATCTAGGCACTAAGTCAATGGTGAAATCCACCTCCCTACTAGGTGGTAAACCTAGAAGCTCTCCTGGAAACACATCTGCATACTCCCTCAAAACTGCGTGATCATCAAGGGGTGAATGCTCTGGAGTACTGTCTGAACGATCACTGATAGTGATAGCAAACAACTGGAAACCCTTACGCATGCTCCGCTTGAGTTGCTTAGCCGAGATCATACGCAAGGAAATGGGTCTCTGCATCCCTGAAATCACAACTGCACTACCCAAATCATCCTGACACTCAATGACCTTCTCTCTACAATCCACCTTGGCTCGATGAGCCTCGAGCCAATCCATACCCAACACTACCTGATAGGATCCTAAAGGAATAACTCGGAGGTCAAGTGTAGTGGAGAAGACTCCCAAATCGAGTACACAACTCTCCACATACGAGTCCATGGTGAGTTTAGCCCCAGAGGCCAACTCAACCTGCCAACTATCTGGCTGCCTAGCCACCACTAGCCCACACTGGTCCACTATAGAAGGTGATATAAAGGAATCTGAAGCACCTGAATCAAAAAGTACTGAGACAGAAATACCCCTGATAGTACCTGTTGTCTCAATGACTGTGGCCTGATGCTCAGCCTGGCGGTTGTCAACCGCTGCATACACACGATGGGCGCGTCCCACGTCACCCACCGTCTGCTCGGATCTAGGAGCTCTCTGCATATCTGTAGTAGTGGGCTTGTGTGGACACATACGCACATAATGGTCTGGAGCCCCACAAATAAAACATCCTCCTGTACCCCTCTGAGATGGGGTCCCTCCTGTACTCTGGCGAACTGAACCTGCCGGTCCAACCCTAGCAGACTGCTGCGAGTGGGCTGGCTGTGAGTGATGAGTACCCAACCTCCTGTCTCTAGACCCACCAAAACCACCTCTAGACCCACCTCGCTGAAAACTCTGAGTCTGTCTACCCCTCTGATGCTCGTGTCCCTGATGTTGTGTCTGCTTTGATGGGTGTGGAGGAGCTCTCGATGCTGCTGGAGAAGACCAGAATCCTCCTCTAGGGGGTGGTACTACTCCCCGTGCTCTCTGACTCTGGAATGCCTGAATCCTGTCCTGGAACTTGCTCTTGTTTCTATCTCTGTGCTCCTGAGCCTTGGTCCTATTCTCCTCAGCCAAGTAGGCCTTCTCAACGGCCTTCTCGAGTGTGGGAGGAGATAACATCCTAACAGCTCCTGCTATATCTGCATTCAGGCCCCGAATGAACCTGTTTACCTATAATTTCTCATCTTTCAGGTAGTCTACATACTGCAAGAGATCCAAGAACCTGCTCTCATACTATGCCACTAAGCCAGAACCCTGTCGTAAGTCGTGAAACTCATCAATCCTCTTCTACACAAAATGCTCTGACATATACCGGGCCCTGAATCACTCCTCGAACAACTCCCAGGTCACTGTATCTTGAGTCAAATGGAGCTTTCGCTCCTCATTCCTCCACCAAACACCTGCTGCGTCTCGGAGGAGATGTATGGTGAACCTGGCTTTGACATTGCTCTCATGAGAGTGCAAGCCAAAGCAGCTATCCAAGCTAAGGAGCCAGGACTCCGCCCCAAAGCCGTCTGTCGAACCAGTAAACGTAGGTGGCTGAAGGCGAAGAAGGTCTTGAATCACACTGCCTGTGTCTCGATCCTGGTGATGTGGTCTAATAGGTGAAAGAGGTCGCCTATCTCCAAATGGTCCCTCGAAGCTGTGTGATCGGCTGTGATGAAACGAGGCCACCCTCTCGCCAAGGATGGAAGGGCTGCGTGACCTCTCTCATCTCGGAATGTCATGCTCAGGTGGTTCTGGATGTGCGTCCTCACCAATCAACTCCTCGTCTCCCAACTGAATGTCCTCCTCTATCGGCACCTGCGGTGGTGGAAGGTGCTCATGTACGACACCTATCAGCTGCTGCAGGGTCTCTAATATCTGAGGCCCAAAATCGGGGGCCGGTGGCTCCCGTGCAGGTGCATACGTCCCGAACCTCGAGCCGATCGTCCCCTCTTAGGTGCCATCCTGCACCCGAGGTAAATACAAATAAATAAAAAAAGGTTCACAATGTATATATATATTTTTTGGTTATTTATATTTTATTATTTATTTATTTATTTATTTTGAAGTGATCGATAATTTCTAATGCTTTGCTTAAGCCTCTCACATTAATAATTAATTTATATTAATCATTAATTTACCCAGAACCAAATAAACACTAGCCTAATAATAATTTAATTAATTTACTCTATTAAGCTCCCTAGGGTCATAAATAAAAGTTTACACCCCTTGTAAATAATTAGTCTTCCCTTTTTTAAAAAAAAAAAATTAATTATCCTACACACCCTTTTAATTTAATTTGTTTTTCCCCTTTTTATTTGTTTGCCCACACACCACCAAAGGTTAATTTACATTCCTATTAAAATATCATGACTTAAAGCAAGGTAGGATTGAAGGAGGACCCTAGGATCCATTCTAATCTTGGCCATTGATTTTGAATTTGCCCTAAAAATGCCCTAAATTTCTCTATGTTTCTTTTTCTCTCTATTCTTTTCTCATTTTTTCTGTACTGTCTTTTGAATGTGCAGGTTGAAGAGCTATAGGGGATTGATTCCATGGAGTTTTCCTTTGAGAATATGTCTCATTATTTCTTCCTTATTAGTTTAGTATTTGTATTATAATTTTTATTTTATTTTTGTTATTATTTTCTTGTTCAAGAACTTCAGATTTTTCTTTTGCACATGATAAAACCAGAAGTATTCTAGTATTGAATCAGACATTTTTTTTACCCTTGCAATGGCAGCGCATTGGAGAGGGCGAAACCGATGTGAAGAGGGTGGAAGCAGCATGTTTGGGAGGAATAATGGTCTGCGTGAAGGGGTGAAGGTGGTGTGTGGGAGGTGCGCAGAGGAAGAAGTGCGCAGGTTTCTTTTGCGCCGAAGGGTGTGGGGGTTCCATGTGGAGGAAGGGTGCGTGAGGGGGATGTTGGGGTTCGGTGGGGGGGTGCTGCGGGGTCCATGGTGGGGGACAGAGCTCCAGAGGGGGGCGGGGGACAGAGTTTGGGGAGTCCAGGGGCTGGACGAGGCAGTGTAGGCTGAGGGGGCAGTGGCGATAGCAGCATGGGAAGGGGGAGACAGTGGATGGGCAGGGAGACAACGTGTTGGGTGCGCAGGGAGTTGGGGAGGGGGTTCGGCCCTCCCCAACCCAAATTTTTTTTTTTATAAAAAAAAACTCAAAAGAAAAACAAACCTTCCACGCATTCATATTTATATTAAAATTTCTTTGTCTGTATTTACCTTTCACAATAACATTTGAAAGATAGTTTTATATATATATAATGTTATATGTACATATATATAATCTATTGTATTATATGAATTTTATATCAGTTTATTTTATTACTATTAAGTTGTATAACAATATAACAATTTTGTAAATTAGTACATTCTGTATTATAAACCCAGATTTATAAGTATACCTTCTATAACATTTCATATTTTGAATATTACAAGAAGGCATTCTCTACCATAGTAAATATTAAAAGGCAAACTACTATGTAAGAATATAAAGTAGTTAAAAAAAATTGATAAAGAATATGCTTCTACTTAAATATGTTATATAATATTCTAAGAAAAATAAAATGACATAATAACAAAAAAAAATCAACATGATGTTTGTCAACATGAACTATGAACTTTAAAAGTTATTTTTGTTTGATATTTAAATCTAGGTTAAAACTATTTATGTCTTTATGTGGAAACAAAGGCATGTAGTTTTATATTTCATTCAAGAGGAAAAAACTAGAAACATGTCAAAAGGGTTTGCTAAAATGCCTTCACATTTTTAAAAAAAAAGATTTCAAAAACAAACACCAATTGAGATTTTTCATGAAAAATAGAGTGTAACTAACTTCATCTTTCAATAAAAATATACCAAATCTTGTAAGAAAGTAACCTATTACATGACTAACATTATATCCAATAAATCAACTTTCACTCAAAAGATAATAAGTTCTTATTAAATGAATCATTTTGTTACAATATTTCATTTCCAATGAGACTTAAACTCAATTACATAACTATCCAAGAACAACCCATATATATATATATATATATTATATATATATATTTATATAACAATAAATAAATTTAAAAATAAAATAGAAATTACCCAAAGAGTCTGTGTGTTTGAACCACGGCTCTGATACCAAAATGTAATGCCATATTTTTTTTGTAATGCAAGCACACTAAATTTTCAGATTTTATATGTAATGCACAACTAAATATTTCAAGTTTTCAAGTGTATATTGCATAACTATATATTGTGTAGATTTCTAAACAAAACAACACCTTCCAACAAGAGACATTGAAGTAAAAAGTTCATGGTTTCATTTTGATCTCAAATGATAATATTACAAGATTTTAGCCACAATAAAAATAAAAACTTTCTTAGTAAAGACCAAAGTTTACAAGAAGCAATAAGTACAATAATGGTTATTTACAAGAGTGTATAGACTTGACAAGCCACATTTATTTACAAAGTGAAGGCAATGTCCTCCAAGGATGAGAAAGACCAAGATGGCAAGAGGCTCTACTATCTCCAACTTGAGCTCCAAACTCCAATACTCCTACAAGAATCCAACTCCAAGAGAACATGGCTTGTTTACCACCCAACCAATAGGCATCATCACATGCCTTTCCATGGTTGGAAGTCATGCTAGCCTCCCCCAAGCCCATGGGAGAGAGGAACTAGCTTCCACAATGTGCACAAGTATAATGGGGATTTACACACCACAAGAAAAACATAAGACCATTTAACCACTTACTACACATGAAAACAACAACATGAGGATAACAAGGTCAACCTCACAAGGGGGAAGAGAAGGAATAGGATGCCCAAATCAAAGGTGTCCAACCATAGGAGCACCAACAAAACATGTTACAAAACTCCTTATACCTCCTAATCATTCATCCTCCTTATTCCTCCTTTATTCTATAGAAATCCTTCTTGGGAGGATTTTCAAACCCAAAAGGGTTTCCTCACCAAGAATGGGGAAAGGTTCAAGCCATATGAACCTTTCTCCCACCTCAAACCATATGAGGGGATGAGAAGGGACCTTCATGGCTTGACCAACAACCATGAGGTTTGAGAGGGAAATCCCTCTCTCTTCCCCTACATTCTCCAAAAACCATCAATCCAAATGATGGTGGAGAGAAAACAAAGAAAACAACAAGAACAAACAAACAACTACATTAACCATACAACTCACAACACATCATTTCACACACATCATTCCATTGATTAAGCATAGCTAACAAGATAAGCACAACTAAGAAGAAGAAGGTTAAGTATCCTACCTCTATAATGCTTTCCAAGACTCTAAGCTTTTCCCCTTTGTCCAAGCTCACCTCCAAGCTCCCAAAAATCTCCAAGTGCTCCAAAAAAAATGAACCAAGAAGACCCATTCCTTCCACATGAGGAAGAATAAGAAGAGGAACCCAAAAGTTTCCTCACCAATGGGAAAGTGACAAGTGTCACCCCCTCTCCTCTCAAGAGTCAAAGATTCCAAAAATCAAATAAGTAAGAGTAAACTCACCTTTTATCCCATATCACCCAAAATACCAAAAACTAAAATAAAACAAAGTGGATCAACTTTTAACAATTTCACACAACCCAACCATCTTACATGGATGGTGACTAAAGAGGGAAAAATGGGAGGGAAACTCCCTCCAAACCTTGGAAATAGGCCCCCCTACCTATTAGGTAGGGTCCAAGGGCCCATTTTCATGCTAAGGGAACCCCCAAACTCAAAAGGGGTCCCTAAAAATGCCCAAAATAACCCAATTTCGGGTTTGGCATGCTTGGGCACAAGGGTAGAGGGTGTGGGGTCCACCCAAGGTTCACATGTGGTCCCCAATCCCTTCTACCAACACACACACACACTTTCCCAAAACCAACACTTAACTTAAGACAAGATCATTAAACCCCAAAGCTAGTTTACTTAATAAAACACACCCTAAACCTAATTAATTTTACAAAACATAATTACATTACAATTTAGGGGTTCACCCATGGTGCCCAATTAAATACATCTAATCTAAGGCCTCAAACATTTAGCATGGTTAGGACTCAGCCCATTGGCCGCTTGTACACAATTACGTAGCTGCCCTGAAACCCATGCTCTCCTATACCTATCACCTGCACACTCATTGCACACATTAACCGCATCTCTCCAATATAATAAACATCATCTACACATCACAAATTCAATCTAATTTATAATGTCCTAACATTATTAAAAAATTGATAGTGCAATGCATACAATTATTCACATAGTTTGCCATGAATCACCACCAAATAAAATTGCAACGACATACACTTAGGTTAGCATGAAAATTACCATCATTAAATCCAGAAAACTATATCATTAATCAAATCAACCACAAGAGACTAACATCTAACCAATAAATCTATCATATAACCATGTTACTGTCATCAATATCATAAGAAATATATCAGTATATGAATCTAGTCCAATTGGCGCTACGCGGGCCCAAAATGCCATAATGTCCATGTGGATAAAATATCATAGTAAAATGTCCAAAGTCTATCAGAGTCTCAATCAAAACATGTCTAGGAATAAAGGAACCAACAAATAACTAGAGCTATAAAAATGTGGGCACTACAATAATGGAGGAAAGAGAAGATGTGATGGATCCTGGATGACACTAGGAGAGTGACTGACTTCAAATATTTTTTTCACTGGTACTACATGTGATGTACAACAGACTTAGAGAGAGATGAGCCACCAACAACAAAGGAAATCTTCTTTAGAATTTTAGGAACCTTTGAGTCGACCTCTTGCCTTTAGTGGGTGTTGGTTGGTTTATTGTTGGTGTAGCCCCTATATTTATAGGTTGATTTTCCCCTTTGGGTGAGATTCCCAAGGTACTCAACCAACTGAAAGTCTTCTTTAGAATGGGTCCCACCATTTCCTTAGTATTGTTGTATTCTTCCACAGACCAATAAACCCATGGCAGCGGTTGATTGGAAATATTATCGCTCTTGTATGATGAATCTAGGACCTCATCATTATCCCGCATGTCCTTTGGCACATCAGCCAAACTAAATTGTTGAACTTCGTCAAGGGTTAGCATTTCATAATCCCTTTGTCACACGATGTATTCGTCCTGATAATGAATCCATATATCTTCTAATTGGGTTACATGAGCACCGGACCGACCTGTCTCCCCAAACTTACCCCAATAGTCAAAATTATTCCGTGGATGAAAGGTTCACAAGGTTACCACAGTCATTTCTTCATCAACATTGTTTGCCTTGTGAATATTTAGGCAAGAATACCTGTCAAACAAAACAGAGAAATGCATTCCCACTTTGTGACGCTTATTTTGGATTCACTGATAATCCAACAACTGCCAAACTATTTCCAAATGAATCCATTTATCAGTGGGGCACCTAGGAAATTTTCTTGAGGCACCTATGAAACCTGGAATCGAAATGTAGGTGAATATAGGAAACTAAAAGTAGATTACTCCCCATTCTCGCACCTCTTGGAAAGCCTTATCGGAAACCCTCCGATTGTATAGTTATTTGTCAAAATGATAGAGGATGATGTCGAAGAAAGTGTCGTTGACTCTTCAGAAATGCTTGCTTCCCTCATCCAGAGTGAGTTAGGGATAAAACTCATATATTTGGGAGGTGTTGCGAACACCCCTGGTATTCAAACCCAAAAAATCTCCCATAGCAGAAACCGTATATACCAGGAAAAATGTCATGTTGAAGTTATTTGTTTCTGACACTTTTCCCAACTGATAGTGAATGTTGCTTATAATATGCTCCCCCCATCAGATAAACTCGTCATTCTTCTTTATAGTTACTATGTACAAAAAAATCCATCCCTGGAATTCCTTTAAAGAAGGAAGACCTGAGACTCTGCTAAATAGCACAATAAGATCGTTGACTTCCTGAATAAAATCCAATCGATGCATAGTTTTGGGTAATTTGGTGAAATTCTTAACCAAATAGGATTTCATCATAACCTTTAAGCATACTTCCTCTTTCTTATCCCATTGTTCCACTGCTATTTCTAGTGAAATTGTGGCGTAATCTTGAACGTCTAGAAGTTTAAACAAATCCTCGAAGAAATATGGGTCCAAACAAATGACCACCTTATCATCATTGTCCCTAACTGACATGGAGTCCTCATCGAAGTGGGTTGCTGCAGCTAAAACAAATTATGGGCAATGCATAGATGTGAGAAATCCAGTGGCAAGGGTAAGACCACTGTCGTAGATGGCCTGCATCCATGGTTTCTTATTTGGAGCCTTTAATCTATCCCAGAAATCGGGAAGATCAATTTGTCCTAGATCAGTGTCCCCAATATTTTCTAAGTCGGAGGACAGGCATGATTGGGGAGCAACCCCAAGAAATGAGTATGTAATCTTCTCTTTTCCCTTTGAAGTGGAAGCAAACATCAAAACATGTGTTTCGGGAGCTAAATGCCGTATAAATTCCAAAAACCTAAAAACAAAAAATATCTGAAATTCCAAATCGAAAAATCTCCGAAATGAATCACCGAATCGAAATCCCCGAAAGAGTTTACCGATCTGAAATTTCCAAAGTCAAAAGTTCTGAAAGAAATCTCTGAAACCAATTTGTCTGAAAAGAATTTTTTGAAATATTTTCCCGAAGTCGGAGGTTCTGAAATCTTGAAAGCAACAATTATTTGAAATCCTAAAAACAACAATTCTCCAAAATCCTGAAAACAACAAATCTCCAAAATCCTGAAAACATCAATTCTCCGAAATACCGAAATGAACAAGTTCCGAAAGAAACTTCCTAAACTAAGATCTCTGAAGATTTTCGCTGAAGGGGTTCTCCAAATTATTTTCCCGCTTTGTGATCTTCCGAAGGAATTCTTTGAATGAGTCTTTCCGAAGATTTTTGAGGTATTTGCAAAACTAATGTTAAATCGCCAAGCTAGAATATGCGAAACGAAAAGAAGCACGAGAGGCCTAAAAAAGATCCTTTGAACAACTATGAACACCTGGAGGAAACTCAAAAAATGAAACATGGTGAACCAAAAGAATGAAATCATAAAAAACGCAGAGGGAAACCAAAAGAAAAAACCAAACGAGGAGGAAACAGAAGAAAAAGACCTAAAACCAAAGAAAAATAAACAAAAAAAATACCTTGAAAAATACGTCGCAAAGTATAATAATGGAATGTCAGAGCGAAAGTGTCAAGTAAAATGACAAGTAAAAATGACAAGTAAAAATCTAAGTTTAAATAGAAATCCCGATATTAATGGTAAAAATCTGATCTGTACGGAGGTAGGTGAAAATTAATTACGCACAGAATGTCCAAAGGTTCGAAACCCGAAAACTTGAAATTTTGAAAATTCAGGATTTCAGGCTTCGGAAAATGGGAAGCAAAAAGATGAATTGGTGATTGAAAAGTTTGAAACCTAAAAACCCGAAAGTCTAAAAATTCAAACTTTCAAAAATTCAGAATTTAAAGAACTTCAAGTTAAAATCCTAAAAATGACTCAGAGAACTCCGAAAACCCGAATTTTCAGAATTTCGGGCTTTCGGAATTTGAAAGTCCGAGAGGGATTTAAACAAAAAGAGCCAAAAATTCCTGAAACCCAAAAACCCGAAAGTCCAAAAATTTGGAATTTCATAATTTCAGACTTCGGAGAATTTCAAATGAAATTCCGAATCCAAGCTCAAAAACTCCGAAGCCCGAAAATGAAAATCTTCAGATTCTCGGTCTTAGCAAAAATTCACTGTGCGAGGATTTCTTTAAAAAACATTGGTTTGACATATAGCCTTCTTCCAGGTAGGTTAAATGGTTAACAGTATATTTTAATTTCTTTTACTTATTTACATTGGAACTGTGTACATCCTCATAGTCTCAATTATATTTTAATAATGCTAAAATAATTAGTAATAATTTAAATAATTATGTTAAACATTGGTAGCATTAATTGTGTATTAAGGGTATGTTTTAAAAAAAAACTCTTAATTTGGTTGATTATAACATGGGTATTACGATAAAATTATACGTAATGAATTTTTTTACAAAACCTAGGTGGAAAAATGAATGTATGTGACCCATTGGATTAACCATGAAGAGCATTGGAAGATATATTTATAAGATCAATTTAAGTTACTCTACAATTATGGTGTTTTTTGTTTATATAAGTTCATTTTATCTGAATATATGTTATTTTTGTAGGACATAGTATAACCTGTGTGTAATAAAAGAAGAGTGTAACTTTAAAATCAAGTAGATGGAATACATATGCATTCGACGAATGGTCCTATCATAATCATTATGTATTTATAGTGTATATGTATATTTATAGGTAAAAAAGGCATGGGAGGTAAATAAGGCTTGAATGAATATGAGCACTATAATTGGTTTTTCAGGGGGCGGGGGGATGTGGAGGAGGATGAAGATTTGGGAGCAACACTAGTTATTTAAATATTTATTTTATTGAATATATGAGATTTTCACAGTGTGACATAGTGTATATTTTGTTTGGATTGAACTGTGTGAGAATTTATTGAAGCCCAATGTTTCGGGTCACAAATATGGACCCATCATCAAGGACAAAACAAAAAAAACTATATGTTAAGATTGTTGAGGACATTTTTCTTAATAAATAACAATAGGAAGGATAAATAAATTAGGTCAGCTAGACAATGGCAATAAACATACTTTAAAACGATTAAAACTAAGGAGAAAAAAAAATTATTTTAGAATTTGTACTGAATTTTAAAAAGGACAAAGAAGAAGCAAAATATTAGGAAATAAAAGCAAAAGATAACATTAGGGGGGAGAAACAACCAAAGTAAGGGAGTTAAAAGAAAGAAACCATAAGTGCAAAAAATTTAAATTTATAACTATACACACTTAAAAAAAAGGAAAAGAAAATTATTTAAAACATTAAAGAAAATTAGCTATTTAGGGAAGCCCGCAACTACCAAGTTTCCAAGTATTGCTATTTATTTTATTATTTTTTGAATGGCAATTTTATATTATTCCATTGATCCCTTATTGCAATTTGGAATTTTACAAGTATGAATATTTGTGTAAAATCAAATTTAGATTTAAGTATTGTCTTGTTTGATTATTTACAAATTTACAACAATTTTTTTTTTCATTTTAATAAATTAAAATTATTAATTTTTATATATTTTAAATCAAAAATAATAAAATGAAAATATTCAATATAATTAAATATAATTTATATAAATTAATATATAAAAAACAATATCTACATAATTACTTTAAAATACTTTAAAATCTAAATTTAATATGATTACTTGTAATTATAGAAAATTATTTATAATTACAAACAATTTTATAAAAATTTATATATTTAAAAAAAAATTGAACTATATTTGTTTCACATTTACACCATCCAATTGTGGTGCAAAATTGGTTTACATATGGTGTAAATGTTGTGCTGCGGTGGCACAATTCTGGTGCAAATGTGACACAAATAAAATGTTTAGTTATTTCATATTTGTGTCAATTTTACATTACTAATAATTATGTTAATTACTAAAAAAAGATTTTAAAAAACTACAAATATTTAATTTTTAATGTAAATTTGACCCAAAAAGTGGCGCTAATTGCACTTTATGTAGAAAGGTATACAAATCCTCCATTTATGTATCTCCTATCTTATATTGTATAGAATTATCTTATCATATGCTTTAGATCCCCTTTGTTTTAGATATTGTTGTCTTTCTTTTTAGGTCTTAGTCATTGAAAGTCAGCATGAGTGTTATAATTTTCAAATTTAAATTTAAATGTCACTTATAAGTACACAAGCATTATAGTTCATTTCACACAATATCTAGTAATCACTATGGGTAATTTACTAAGCACTCGTATATATTTAGATAGATGAAGCAATCATTATAGAGCTTATCATTATTGAATCTAATATTTCTCATGGAGCACTTTTGACACATGAACCATGCAAAATTTAATCTATCACTAGAGTTATTTTTATGAAAATTATTTCATTTCCTCATGTTTTATTGTAAAAGGAAGGATAACCAGATCATACCAAGATAAGAACACAGATGCTAATCAAACACCACGAACAATAAGAGTAAAGTAATTCACCAGAATAGTTTTACATAAACCTTGGCAAATAAATGAGCAACAATATCATATATTATTATGGAACTCAATGAAATACAATGAGAATGGACCTTGCTTATATAGGCAAGGAATAACAATCTAAGAACAATTCAAGGTCATAGATCAAGCCATAAATCAAGGAAAGAACTAGTCAAGACCATAGATTTATGAGTGAACTAGACATCAAGGATCTAGTCAATACCAAAGATCAAGGAAAGAACTATACCTAACAACTAGATAATATCTAAATAAATAAAAAAGAAATACCCACACACATAAGTGGGTGAGGATAAATACAAGAAAGGTAAATAAAGTACCTAGGTGAACATGAGATAAGGTAAATACCTACTCTAAAACCCCCCCTAAGTGAAGCTAGGGGCCAAAATAAAAGTGGCATGTCCACAGTATGAGTCCCGACAACTAGGCCTAATGAGGTACTCATGTACAATATATCCGTGAAAAAATATCGAACCAAAAGAAGGAAAGAATCATGCTAGAAGGAAAGAGCTAGAAGAAAAAGAAGGAAGATGTTCTCACGAACACCCCCAAGAACAAATTCCAAAACCCCAAGCATTCCACACAACTCAAGGTAGTGATATGATGTAAAAGGCTTTGTAAAGACGTCTACAACCTGTTGTTGAGTCTAAATGTACTCCAAGAAAAGAACTCCATCCTGAATGTGCGGACGAATGAAGTGGATGTGGATCTCAATATTCTTAGTCCACTGGTGCTCAACTGGGTTGCGAGAAATGTGAATTTCACTTTGGTTGTCACACCAAAGTATAGTCAGTGAATCCTGTGGGAATCCAAACTCTGTCAATAACTGTCAAAACCAAAGAATATGTTGACTCGCTGTAACTATTTCCATGTAATCTTCCTTTGCAGATGAAGTGCAATAGCATGTTGGTTTTTGCACACCCAAGCAACTGGAGAAGAACAAGACAAAAAAGATAGCCAAAATTGGAATGCCTATCATCAATAGAACCTCCCCAATCTGAATCTGTATACCCAACCAAATGAGTAGAACCCCTAGTGTAGTGTAGGCCAAAGTGGGAAGTACCATGCAAATAATGTAAAATCCTTTTAGTAGTCTGCTAGTGACTACTATGAAGAGAATGTGAAAACTGAGATACAAGCCCTACTACAAATGAAATATCAAGGTGAGTATGGGTCAAGTACATGATACTCCTAACCAACAACCTATATAATGTAGGATCACAAAGTGGTGTGGTACATGTGGAAGTAAGAGTAACTCTAGACTGAAAAGGAGATGGACTTGGCTTGCAAATAGCCATATCAAAGTGCCTAAGAAGATCATGGGTGTACTTTTGCTGACTCAAATGAATCCCTGAATCTGTGTGAGAAATCTACAAACCAAGGAAATAATGTAATAGCCCAAGATTTGTTATGTCAAACTGTGTAGAAAGATCCCTTTGAATACTCTGAATGTGGGAATAAGAGATTACAGTACGTAACAGATCATCAACATACAAGACGAGTATCACAATATCCTCACCAACATGTTAGAGATACACAGTATGATCAAAGTAGCAACGAACAAAACCAGTAGATAGAAGAAAAGAATCCATCTTCTCATACCAAGCTCGAGGGGCTTGTTTGAAATCGTAGAGAGACCTTTAGAGCCTACAAACAAGAGAAAAATCCTGAACAAATCCAACCGGCTGCTCCATGTATATTTCCTCTTATAGATCTCCATGTAAGAAGGCACTCTTCACATCCATATGGTATACGGGCTACCCTTGTGATGCAGCAATAACAAGTACAATGCATACAAAATCCATCTTGGCAACGGGTGAAAAACTCTCGGAGTAATCAATACCTTCAACTTGTGAAAAACCATTTACAACAAGACGAGCCCTATACATGTTAATAGACCCATCAGTTGTGTATTTGGTTCGGTATACCCACTTACACCTAACCATCTTTCTTCCTTTAGGAAGAGATACCAAATCTCAAGTATGATTCTTCATCAAAGAAGAATACTCAGCTGCCATCAAATCATCCCACTCCTATATCCCTTGAGCCTTTGAAAAATATTGTGGATCCTCAAAAACTTCCTGACACAAAATTCCAAAACGTGTAGAATGTATGTGATGATGCCTAGTGGGTGGAAGATCTTGTATGAAAGGTGGTGCCCCAGAAACTATAGTGCGAGCCCACTTAGGCATAGTGAGAACATCAATGGGAATATAATCCTCAATGACATCTATAACCTCCTCATAAATCTCCTCAAAGAAAGGATCCTCGAAATGAGATGAAGAAGGAGGAGGCATGGAAGAAGATGAAGAATCGTGAGGAGTGAAGTGCTCATCAAATTGAACATGTATTCGAAAAATAAAATCATGTGTATCAGAATCTAAAAGACGATAAGATCTCATGTCCTCACAATACCCTAAAAAAATCAAGGGTTTACTCTTCTTATCCAAATCTTTCCTTTTCGTCTTTGGCACAAAGGCCCAAGCATGGCTCCCAAAGACTCAAAAAAATGAAACATTGGGCTTATTGTCGGACCAAGCTTCCTCTAGAGTCAAATGCTCAAGTTCTCTGTGTGGTGTGTGATTTTGAATATAGTTAGCACAATTTACTGTTAGCCATTTCCTTCAAAGTTCTATTCTTCCATTTTGCTAAGCCATTTTGTTGTGGAGTATGAGGAACAAAATTTTGGTGAAGAATGCCTTGAGTTTCCAAAAAGTTAGAAAATCATTGTTGAAGTACTCCCCTCCATTATCAGTACGAAGGTTTGTTATGCAACTAGAAGATTGTTTCTCGACCAAAGCCTTGAAAACTTTGAAGTGTGAAAAAACATCACTTTTGTACTTGAGAAAATAAACCCAAGTACGCCTTGAGAAATTATCAATAAAAGTAAGTGCATATTTAGCTCCAGTGAAAGAGGGGTTGGAAAAACCATCAAGTCACTATGGACAAGCTCAAGTGGTGAAGAAGCTCTCTTAGACAAATTCTTAGGAAATGGATATTGGCGTTGTTTCCATAATGCACAGCCACAGAAAACTCCCTCAAGACAAGAAACTCTAGGAAGACCATCTACCATACCATGATTTCTCAACTCCTTCAAATATCTATAATTAAGATGTCCAAATCTTTCATGTCAAAGCTTACTCTCTAAATCTTCATGAGAAACCAGTCGTGTCCCTATAGAAGAAGTGTCATCAAAACCCTCAAAGTGATATAGTCTAGAACTATGATCAACAATACCCTGAGCAACAAGTGAATAAGGCTCCAACAAATTTCTTACTTCTACCTCATGTGATGTAAAAGTCACTATTTTCCCTTGACCAAAATGACAAATTTGATATATATAAAGCAAATTTGTAGTGATGTTAGGAACATATAGTGCATCTTGGATACTTCCACCATCAAGTTGTATACCACCTTTTCGCTCAACAAAAAGAAAGGAAGAATCTCCAACCTCAATTTTGGAAGTAGAACTCAAACCTAGAGAAATAAAAGACTCCTTGGAAAAAGTCATGTGATGAGAAGCACCAGAATCTATAACCCAATTGTCTGCATGTGGTGACTAAGATCTCCCAACAACATTAAGTGTTTTACCATGTTGATTAGAAGGAGGTGGAGTGGAGATAGAAATTTTGTGTTTCTTGATTGCATCCTCTAAGGCTTGCATTCGCTTATAAAACCTATGTTCTTCGTGACCAATACCCCCACAAAAAGAGCATGAAAGGATAGACTTATTCTTAGATTTAGAAGACTCCTTGGGTTCAGAGTTGTTTTCTTTGGGTTTAGGAACATTTTGAGATGGAGAAGGGGTGGATTTGGTTTTAGTTTTTAGTTTTCCCTTGCCCTTAGGATTAGATGCAACTAATGCCTTTTGAGATGTATAAGACTCAAGGTGAGACAATTTGGATTCTTCCCTAGTAATTCTTTCACAAAAAAATTCTAAGTCAGGCATTTTGAATGTGTCACCTAAGGCATCCATGCTAGAGAAAAAGGTAGAAGAAAATATTTGAAATGGTCATCTCAACTTAGATAGAATCAAGTAAACACACTCTTCATCTTTCTTATCTCTTCCACTCCCCTTCAACTGTGTCAAAAAATTATTGAACTTGGTAAGATACTCTATAATTGTTGGAAAATATTCAGGATTAAGAGAGGTGGCCTCAATTTCAAGTTGCATGGCTCTCATATGATCCACTTACCAAATAAATCCTCCAATTCCTCCCATATTTTGAAAGGAGAGTAAAACTTTCCAAATGAAACAAAAGACTATTACTTACAAAAGTTCCTATCAAACCCATATACTCATCAAATTTACACTGGTACTGAAATTTCTCATATTCTCTAGTGAATATTGGTTGCTCTGAAGAAGTTAAATCCTATAATCCTTTCCGCTTGATTATTGTTTCCATTCTTGGTTTCCATGTGTGGTAATTATGTGTTGTTAATGGCTCAACATGATATAATGCAGAAGTAAATGCCATCCTCAAAAAATCACCAAAATAAATGCAAGAACCAAGCAATGCAACAAGACCCCCAAGCAATTGAACAAGAGTTCCCCATATTTTGGCACTTTATAATGAGCGTGTGTTACAATATGACACTTTATAATTATAGTGTGATTCTCAAAATAAATATTTCCAATGAAAAAGCACGAAAAAACAAGCACTTTTACAAAAAATGACACTCAAAACCAAGTTACCGATCAAAAGTTACAAGCTTTTCAATATTATGCTCTACTATTTATTTTAGTTGCCACTAAAACATAATAAAATGCTCTTTCCTTCACCACACAAATAAAATGAAAAGGGGGTGGAGTTAAGATGATCATACCATATAACCAGGGGCTAAGGATTTCAATGGGTAAAAAATACTATTTCAAGACAGTGTCGCAAATGGCCTTCACCACCCAAAATAGTAGTCTACAGAATTTTTTGAAATAGTAAATCATGCATAGCCGTCCCTGCAGAATCTCGAGGCAAACCAACATGTTTATCTACACCACAAAATAAACACCAAAAAAATGAATGCCTCCAAAAATGGTTGAGTTTACAATCGATCTTAGGGTTTTACCACCTTTCGAATCCAATGGAAGAATTTTTTTTTCATAAAAACGCATGCAGTGACAAAATACGAGCAAATCCTTAATATATGAATATACAAAGAATGCTTGCAAAATGAAACTTACAGTCGGATGTCAACAACAATCTCCTACTTTGCTACCATAAAAGGAACGATAACCAGAACATACCAAGCTAAGAACACAGATGTTGATCAAACACCACGATCAATAAGATGAAAGTAATTTGCTAGAATAACTTTAAATAAACCTTAACAAACAAATGAGCAACAATATCAGATATTATTAAAGAACTCAATGAAATACAATGAGAATTAGCATTGCTTATATAGGAAAGGAATAACAATCTAAGAACCATTCAAGGTCGTAGATCAAGCCATAAATCAAGGAAAGAACTAGTCAAGACCATAGATTTAGAAGTGAACTAGAAATCAAGAATCTAGTCAATACCATAGATCAAAGAAAGAACTATACCTAACAACTAGATAATATCCCCACAATATCTAAATAATAAAAAGAAATATCCACACACATAAGTGGGTGAGGATAAATACACTAAAGATAAATAAAGTACCTAAGCGAACATGAGCTAAGGTAAATACCTACTCTAACATATTGGAGTAGCGTATAGTACTTGGGATCCTAACAAATATCGATTCTTAATTAAAAAATATACCTATTTTTATCACAGGTATCCATAGATCACAATGTAGTCCTTAAGTTTAGATATTGTTTGAATGTTCTAGAGAAAGAAGGAGGAAATTGTCTCTTTTGCATGTGATAGGTTTTGAAGTTAAAAAATATGAGATCAAGAGTAGGAAAACAAAGTCATAAAATTATTTCAAATTGTATATATGTTAATTGCCAGGATAACACAATTTTTTTTTGTACATGTTCTAAGTGTGCCCATTACTTTGGATATTTGTTTCTCCTCATTCCAAATTGTAGGATTTCAGTTATCACGAATTTCGATGTGCATTTCTAAGATCAAATTTAAGTGATAGGTCTTCTATAACATTCTACATCAAGTTAAGGTAGAAATGAACCAAACATTGCAGAGTAGATGGAAAAATATATTCTAAACACATGATTTACAACATAAGAATTGAAAATGGGATGGGAAAAATTGAGGCGAACAAATTCTAGAAATATAATATTTAAATTTTTAATCATTTTCTTAGAGTGAAGTGCTCTTGTAGGATTGGTAACATAGTCCTAACAACAATCACACATCAGATCAAATTATTTGGGTAATGTCAGTACCACTTATTCAAATTCTAATGAATATCACTATATCCCATATTATTCAAAGATAAGACCCAAAATCTTATGTACATACCTTATTATTAGGTTTACAATAATTAAGTGGTCCTTATTACTATATTATGTATGCATTGTGTTGTTTAATTAATTGTAAATGGATATTTTTGTATCCATATTATCTTTAGAATAATTAAAAATTTAAGCCAAATAATGGACAAAAAGGTAAGAGTAATGATAGATTTCATTTTAAAATCCAATACAAAAATTTCTTTTTCCTTGATAAATATGTTCTTTAATATTAGCATCTCATTGTATTTGTTTACAACATGTGGAACATACTATAAAAGGTAATATTGACAATTAAACTAAAAAATGCTAAAACGTTGAATACATTGTATTTGGTCAAAAAAATCTATTAATATAAAAGTAAGTTTTAGAATAAAGTTTTCTTTTTTTGTAATTGAAGGATGAAATTAGATGGCTTTGCTTTTAAAATAGACATTTCAACTTGTAATTTAGGTGTGTGAGAGATAAATTTGTCATTTGATACATGTGGATTCCATCAAAAGATAAATCACCTTTTATTATACATGTAGATTCCATCAAATAATAAACCACTTCTATTTGACTGTAAGAATAGTTTATTTTTCTTTATTTAATATTAAAGATTAAAAAGTATTTATTCTATCAAATTCTTTAACATTTATATTTTTTAAAATAATTTTAAATATATATTTATTCTACTAAATTCTTTAAGATTTGTATGAATGGAAAAGCAATTGTAACACATCAACGTCTTGTCAATTGAAGTACAACACTTTAAGACATAAGTGACATCTCTATATTTTAAATGAATCAAAACAATTTCTACAAGAAAACAAAAAATCTTACTCCATATAATCGGTCAAAACTCTATCACAACATATTATAAAATTCCCACTAGTAGCATAGTATATATAATGTATGGCACTAGATTTTCTGTGTATGGACAAATGGAACTTTTGACATATTTTTTAAATACTGATTTGCAATTTATTACAAAAATACTATAGGAATTTGTGGACATTCCCAAATCGATCTGGAAATTGTTCTAGATAATCTATTTAGAACCACTCTATGGGAATATTCTTACAACTGAATATTTTGAAAAATGTGCTCAATAATATTAAAAATATACAACTACAATTATGATTTGACATTACATGCAATTTGGTCTCTCCATGATATACTAAAGTTTCCCTTTTTTTTAATCTGGTGCGAATCTGGTTTTTCATAGGATTATGAGTTGGTGAACAAAATCTATTTCAACTCTGGGAAGATACAAAAATAGTTTACGTAGGAATTTATTTGTTTAATTTATGATATCCATCCTCCTTTGTTCAAAGTATTGTCTATAGTCTAGACTTTAGTGATACCTTTGCATGATGCCCTGGAATAAATTATGTTTCTTTTCTAAAGTGAACTCGGCCAGTATCACTATAAAATGATGATATAATTTCTAGTTTATTCACTCATTCTATATTTTGATTTGGTTGTATATTATTTTCTTTATTTGGCTGCTTAGATTCAATATATATATTTAACAGGCTTTAATGAAGAAAATGCAATCACAGATTGGCATGCAACATCAAGAATGTTGTATGTGTGGAGACATGGGCATTGAGAAAGAACTGTTTCAGTGCAAAACATGTTTCCATCGTCGCCAACATAGGTTACACATCGTTGTGCCTAAATATCATATATGTTAGATAGTTTAATGTCTAAATTTTTATAAATTAAAGTATTGTGCATAAACATTATGTATATTTGACAGACAATTCGAAATTGTCATTTAAAAATATTTACAACTAGTAGTAAGTTGTCAAATTTAAAAGCCACAAATCAAGAATTCAAGTTTTGCTAACTTTAGTTTTAGTTTGTACCCTAGTTATCAAATACGCTAAAATCTTAGAAATTTTATGTATTTTCCTGTATTTTCTATTCAATCTATAAAACTTCATATTTTCAGTGGTAAAATATTAAAATGTAGAATTTAAAAAACTTATATCATTTATTATTATTTTATACTATAAATATTGAAAGTATGAATACCTTCAAGATTTTATAGTTAGCAGCTAAAAGGATTTTCATTTTTCAGTATTGTTTAAAAAGGTTTTCAGCTGTCTCTCTAAGATTTCTGAGACCTTATTTTTTTTCTCTATTTATCATATTTTTTTATCAACCCTCTTTTTTCCAGATTTGAAGGCCATTGCTTAATATTACTGATCTCCCTGGATAAGTTACTACCTTAATTTGTACTAACGTACCTAATGTTTAGGCTCTTCCATTATGAAACTGAGACTAATTCAATGTTTCTTTTGTTTTCAGTTACTGCAGCAAACTGTACCCACATAATATTGGATTAAAAGATTTGATGTGTGAATGGTGTCTGCACGAAGCACAAGAAAACATTTCCCAGAAGACCACGACTGAACATTGCATATCAAAGAAGAAGGAGCCAGATTGTACTGCAGATGCTGAACAAAACATCTTGGACAATAAAAATTCAGAACGCAGTAGCAGTGAAAAGAAAAGGAGCTGTGGAGGAAAAGCAAAAGTAGTAAAATATCCTAGGTACAAATACAAATCCCTTGCCGACTTCCTTTGAAGTTCTGTTGAGAAAGCATAAGGATGATGGAGCGTTGTAAAGTCTAAATTTTCATAAATTATTTCAAAATACTTTTAGTGTAATAATAACCTGTGGAACTTGCAAACCATAAATTGAGGATTTAAATTTTTGTGACTTTAATTCTAATTTGTGCTAACAAAGATAATGTTTAAACCATGATGTGACCAAAAAAAAATTGCGCAAAATATAAACGACCCTAGTTAAAATGATATGACCTTATTAGGACGCATAAACATGGTGGGTTATGGAAACCATGTCTTGGTAGAATTCAAACAGGATGATGTCGTTCTCAATGTAATGCTATTGCGGTTTGGCTTAATGTTAGTACTCTTTATACATTGGCTATGAAGCATACAATGATAGCAGATTGTGCCGAGCTGAGGTAAAAAACAGTGAGTTGATTGTCCAAGTTTATGTTTCTCTGGCTGAAGCAGCCAACTTTGCAGAGAACTCTGGGTTCCCTTTCTGCCCGCAAGCACAACACACGTAAGGGGTTGTCGCGTTTTCCATGGGAAGGAGCTCAACATCTCCACCCACTATTACAACGGGGTGATTTGAGACAATATTAAAGACGATAATTAACTAAATTGTTTCAAATTGAGATAATAAAAAAGTTGTATATCGTCTCAAAACGGATGTCTCAAATTATTGTCTTTGTAGAAACGGCTGAGCCTAACGATCACGCACGTTAGCGCAGCCTGTACCAAAATTCGAACCCACGACCTCTGCTATGTCAGCGACGCCACCAACCACTGCGCCACGCTGTTTTTTGAGCATATTTAGTCAAAAAATGTATTTGACGTCAGCTGCTAACTTACGTGACAGTTAGGCTGATCGTGTAGAGACAATATAGATTAATACATATTTTGTCTTTTGAGAGACTATCATTTGTCTCTTAAGAGACAAAATCTCTCTAGAGACGTTATGAATTATAAATTTTTTTCTCTCTATAGGCATTACAAATTTTATTTTATTTTGTCTCTTTAGAGAATTAATTTTTTTTTGTATCTCTAGAGACAATACAAATTTGATTAATAAGAAACTTAAATTTCAAGAATAAAGAATAAATAAATTTCTTCTAGTGCAATCAATGGATACATATCATCAATGGCAACAGAGTGGTCTATGGTGATCAATATTATAAATTAAAAAAACTGGTTGAATCATGTGCCCATGACAAATGGGTCCAAAAAATTTTTATTAATGTCAAAAAGAGAAAATAAAAAAGGGTGCCTAAATCGACCATTAAACCTTGACATAAAATGGTATTCCTATTTATTGAGTTAAAATTACACTCTAATTCCTCCTCCAAACATGTTGTCATATATTCTTATGAAAATGAAAGAAAATCTGCTGGAAAAAACTCTAACCCTAGCCCAAAGCTCAAATGCGAAGGAGGGTGTGTTAGTATACTTTCTGTCTGGAAATGGCGATGACCTTGACTACCTGCAAGATAGGTGTTTCCTGTGGAGGTAACAAAAATATCATTGAAAATGGTTTCCCTTGTTTTGTCTTACTCTTCAGTGTATGCTTGGATCTATTATCCCTGGTTTTGGTAGGGGAAGGGGCAACATAGCCTAATGTGGGGTTTTTAGGGAGAAGCCACAAACTGTCAGTTTGGTTCAAAACAGCCTTAATGGATTTAGGCAGCTCGGATCTAACGAATCAACCTAGTCTGAAAGGGAAAAGATGAGGAAACCCAGTTTTCTATTGTAGAAGTCCTTGGTACAATAATAATTCCCAAATCTCTGAGGATTCTTTAGGGGTTCTAACGCCAGAATGATGAGAAAACTGTTCTTGGAAGAACTATTTTAGAACTTTACTGACACTAGGACCTCACAGCCTTGTACTTCTGTCTCGGGTGCCCCCGTCTTGTGGAAAATAGCTGTATACGAAGTAGATTCCTTCTACTGGGTAGTTCCAAGGCTAATCAGTCCTTAGATTCAACTAAGTCAAAGGGAGTTGATTATGATCCCCTGTACATAAGTCATCCTAAGGAGTAAGGGGTGTTGGTAGTAGGAATAGAGGACTTCCAGAGGCCAAGCGTAATAAGCCTATGGATTATGCTAAATGTCTACTCCATCTGTGATTTTCAGGGACGAGGTGGTCTAATTTGCTTCCTGATTTTAAGAGGAATGGTCTGTATGCAGATTTAACAAATTCTTCTTGGGTTTGCTTGCACTTCATGCCTGGGTTTCGAGTCATTGGGGCCCTTTTTGGACGGTAGGATATTTTTTCTACTGCACCCAAAATTTTTATTATAGCATTTGCTAATGCTTTAGATAGGGATTTAATTTTTGGGAAAGTTTGGGAATTTGATTCCCATCTACTTCTAATGAAACCCTATTTTCCTTCATTTAATCCTATTTCTGACACTTTCCAAGTTCAACCGATATGGATTCATCTTCCATACTTTCCCCTTCAATTTTGGTCAGAAAGTTGTTTACCTGATATTGAAAACACCTTAGGGAAATGCATAGCTATAGATCAAAAAACTGATGATATGGAGCACACAATGTATGCCCGCATCTTGGTTAACTTGGATACTTTTGTTGATTTTCCTTCCTTTATTGATTTGAAATTTGAAAATAAAACGTGGACACAAAATTTGGATTATGAAGGATTTCCCTTTAGATGCCGAATATGCTTTTCTCTTGGTCATTTAGCATCAGATTTCTCATGGTTCGAAAACATGCCAAAGGCAGAAGTTCTTGGTGGAAGAATTCCAATCCTATTCACCTAGTGGTGAATGATGTTTACTTGACTCAATAGAAGATGAACATGAAGAGGAGGAGGTGTAACACGTTAATAGGTATGATTCAGAACCCTTCTTAGGATCGTAGGACCTTATGGATCACATTGAAGTATTGATTCCAATCCATAATAATGAAAATGTAAATCCAAATATGGAAGACGATTGGAAATTAGTGTGTAAAAAAAATTGAGGGAATATCTCACTCCTCAAGATGCAACTTAGATCCAAAGGGAAGGGGCTGAATTGTTGAGTTAGTCATTGGTTTTACTGTTATTTATTTGTTGTTGTTGTTTTTGTTCGTCCTTTCCGCTAGAAGAGACTTGATTTTCATGATCATTAATGTCTTATTTTTTCTCCATTTCTTGTAAGGGGTTGGGTCCCTGTAACCCACTTTTACTGTAAATAAAAAAAACATGCTGCCATATATTTTTTTAGCTAAGTATTTCTAACTAGTTTTATGAAAAAACTATGGAACCTCCTTTGAACATTGCTGCCATAGATTCTTTAACTAATTCTTTCTAATTGGTTTTACATGACAATATACAACTCCCTTTGAAAGGAGTTTCAAAACAATACTCATATCACCATTTGTTGACATCACTAAAAACAAGAAGAATCACCATCGTTGTCATTACATTATTAATTAATATAATAAAACATCATTATATTGAGATCCAATAACAATGGATGTAATTTTATTTATAAAACTTACTTACACGAGTAATAATTTTATTGATATGGTGACTCGTGATATTGCATAATAGTTCATTCCCTTGAAGGAAAGGTATGAATAACCATCTATCAAAACAAGATCAAAATGGTTGCTTAGATTTTCTAGTAGTTTTCATGTTAGTTTTCCATTTGCAATGATAAGAATTGAAAAAGAAACATCAAACCCCTAAGTTGCTAGTAAAATAGGAACATGCTAGTAAAAATGATCATACCCGTAATGAACTGAAGCATAATGCAACTAATATTATAAACTATGATATAAACATAAAAAAACATAAGCTTCTCAGAGGAACGTGTTGTTAGAAGATAGAATAAGATATGTTTTTCTAATAACCAAGATATAAAACATGCTACAAAGCGCTGAGTGCAAGAAGTAATGTCAACTGATAAGAAATTATTACTAAAAAAATGGATGTTTTTCCAATCTTCATATCTTCTCTATTAGATACCATAAAACAAACCATAGTTGCAGAAGTATACATACATTTACAAATATTGTTAAAAATATAATGCATATATAAAAGACTGTATAAATGCTACACACATAAAAAAATATTGTATGTCTGTCAAGTGTGAAAGTTTAATATATTCCCATAAAGTGTTTGAACAGATGAAATAATGAAATAAATTATAATGGAATAAAATTATTGAAACATACAGAAGACATGTTTCCTCATAAAGGAATTACAAGGTTTCACTATATACAACTAACAAGTCTCCAACAAGATCAATTTACATTTTATAGTGTACTCCCAACCTATTCGAAAATGGGAGCTTTAGAACAAGGTATGGACATTCATAAAATCATAAAGTATAGTGGAATTTTGTCAAATATTATATTTACAACTTCCCTTGTTGACATGTATATAAAATGAGCAAGCATAGACAAGGCATGTAAAATATTTGATAGAATGTTTTAAATAGATTTGTTCTCATGGAAAATGTTGATTGTAGGCTATGAAAAAATGGATTTGTTGAAAATGCTTTAGAAAATTCAATTAGTAGGCTTGAAGCCAAAGTCAACAACCTTTTCTAGCATCCTACCTTCCTGTGCAAAAATGGGGTCTTTGGAGCAAGGTATGGACATCCATCAAACCATTAAGGATAAAGGAAATGTGTCAGATGAAGTTCCAACAACCCTGGTAGACATGTATGTAAATTGTGGAAGCATGGAAATGACACATAAATTTCTTGAAAAATACTTAAAGAAACATGTTCTCGTGGAATTCCATGATAGTAGGATATGCAAAGAATGTATTTGTTTAAAATGCATTATAAATTTTAAAGAAAACTCAATTGACATGTGTAAACCTAAATTACACACCTTTTTCTTGTGCTATATGTGCATGAAACCATGTAAGTTTAGTGGATAAGGGTTATAAATCAATCACATGAGTAACCCTTATTTCATGTTGGCCTTCTTATCCATGATGGATATCTTGAGGACACCCTAAAATTTATCAATACGATTCTAGTTAAACCTATGGTGGTGTTTTTGAAGCATTTTCTTGGTTCCTGTAAATAAAATATGAATATAGGTTTAGGATTATTTACATCAACACTATTTTTTTATTTGGATCTTAAAAATATTGCAACTTATCTTCTTCTCTCAAACATCCATGCAAATAAGGGTAGATGGGGAAATTTTAAAATGTTAAAGAGATTGATGAAATATAGAGGAATTAAAAATATCCTTGGATGTAGTTGGATTGATGGCCAAACACCATTTCATACTTTTTCTGTAGGAGATGGATCACATCCAAAACCACATGATATCTATGTAAAGTTGGAGAAATTGGCTTTGGAGATGAAGGCAACGGAGTATTTTTTAGATTCAAGACATTCTTTAAACCCTATGTAGAAAACAAAACTGAAATTTTTTGATGCAATATTCATTTTTGTTATATTTTTCATGTGCTTGGGATAAGTAGGGTAGTGAATATATATTTCTCATTAAAATTTAGAAAAAAAATTTGGCATTCATTATGGCAATAACATTCTATCGAAAGAAATTCTTAGCATCTAAGCATCTCGGTTTACCTTTGTAGCATATTCCCAACTTGCACCAAAAAACATATTTGTAACAAAGTACACCCATCAATGCATAATGGAAAGGTCGTATTTATAAATGTAAAAACATGTATAATAACAAATAAATAGTTTACATAAAAACAATGTATAATGTAAACTATGTCATGTGAGAGCACTGACCTTCAAAACTATGTCATTTTGGTCATGTAGTTTTGAATGTAAAGGTAGCAGCGATTGACATCTCTTTGACAATGTGTTTCTTAATCCAACTTTGATACATGCACCAAAAAATAAAATATACAAATTACAATAGTATACTCAATATCGATATTTTTCATACCGTGAACTAAATGGAACTATAACGTTAAATAATTGATGTAGATCAGTATCTAGTGTAAGCAAAAACTTTCTCAAATATCCAAACGTTACTCTATACCTCCCAATTTTTCACATTCAATACATCTAATTTTTTAATATGTACTACTACATATTGCATAATGGATTCAACATTGTTGCATACACTCTAAACTTATAAGCCAATAATGTCAAGTTGCATTTTTCAAATAGGTCATGGTTTACAAAATATTGATACTGACAACAACATATTTGTTTGTTTTCTATGCTTTCCATGTATTTCCATATATCTTTCAGAGAATATTTATTAATAAAAAAACATAACAATATCTATTTTGATTATGGGTATTCGCTATTCTTCATGTTAATATTTTTAGTTTGATGATTTTGTCATTTCTAAAACCAATTTAGTAAATGCACCCATATAATTTTATGTAGATATGTCTTAGTCATTATTAATGAAGATTGCACTGTAAACAATGGTGCAAAAAACTATAGTTTACATCAATCTAAATGTTTCAAAGTTACGTAAGGTTTTCCCACTTTTCCTATAAAGAGAAGAAGTTTTCGGTTCACAAAATCTAGGCATATAGATTTGATCTACAAGAAATAAGGTCGGTGAAAAGTTCCCCTACCAACGTGAGGTAATAACAGATTTGAGATGGGGAAGTAGAGATATCATGCCTATATATGTACACATAATACACAGATTGTCAATGACCATTTGATGATATCAAAAAATATTTACTCAATCCACATGAGAAACAACACACCAACACACCAGCTATCCTAGGGATCTAGATCTATAATGTGCACCCCCAAAGCTTGAATTCTTTAAAACAATTACATGTATTCTAAATAGATCCTAAATAAACTAATCAAAATAATCTCGTGGTGGAAATCAATTTGTTGATGCAAGGGAGACTCGTTTGCAGTGTAAACTCTATTAAATGTTTTGGTTCTTGGGGAAAACCCGATATATTACTTCTTTTCCCATGAAAAAGCTTACACGACTACCTTGAAATCAACAGCAGACCTCACAAGAAAGACTCTAAGAATCAGAGCATTATTTTTCGTCACTTCATCTTCCAACTATGCCTTGTTACTTCTTATGGTTTGCACCATAACTACAACATTTTCCTTATGAAGATCATTTGTAGGCAACAAAACTTTGGAAAATAGTTTATCATCTTTTTCTATTGCTGAAATAAGACTTGTTTTATGAGAGAAAGAGACTATTTCACTCTTGCCATTCAATAAATCTAACCCCAAGACACAAAGAAATTGTAAAACCGAACCATAAAAAAGGTAATATTTCCATTATCTCCCTGATGCCAACTAATATTCCTGTCAATAGAAATTGTTGCAACAAGTAAAAATGTAAAATGAGTGTCTCTACTCTAAGGTTAGTAACCTGGATATGCAATAAAATCCTTCTTTGAAAAAGACTAGCAAAAGTTCTGCTCTACCTGAAGCCATTCAACAGTCCATAATTTGAGGCCTGATCCTCAACATATTAGAATTACAAATACAATAAATTCTAATGACCCTAATTTTCTTCTTGGTTGAAAAAGAATAGAAAAAGTTATAGTCTACTTGAGTCCATTCAGAAGTCCAAAATCCATGATTTTTCTTCTTAAGAAGTCCAAGCATCGTGTTCAAATACCGAATTTGAGTGACGATAGTCCTCTTATTATTATAAGTTGGGAAAATATATAACTAATTCATGCACAACAGTATTTGTGCCTAGACACTACCTTATTATTTTGCACAAATACCAAAAATAAGCCCTTACTCTATTATGAAGGAAAAAAATTGCTTTGCACCCCCTACTTCCTTCAACAAGCATTTCAACTCAGAAAAGAAGGCCATCGTAATTTAACAAAGATCTAAAAACTTAGTTTAAAAACAAAAAACACTACAAAACGTATAACGATTCCAACATTGTTACATACATTGTAAACTTATAAGTCAATAATTTTAGCTACAATTGCCAAATAGGTCATGGTATACAAAATATTGATATTGACAATAGCATATTCCTCTCTTTTTAATACTTTGCATGTATTTTCATATATCTGTTAGAGAATATTTATTAATAAAAAACAAAACAATATCGAGTCTAATTATGGGCATTCACTATTCTTCATGTTAATAGTTCCCACCAATGAAGTAGCATGGGAACAAAACATAGCTGACATGCACTTGAAAGCCACTAAAAGCCAAATTTTGAAAATTAGTAATAAATATCGAAAACAATACTTGCAATAGTGACCAATCTAGCACAAAAATGCCTTCACAAAATTTCATATCTGGAAGTGAGAGCAATAGTTACCACCAATGAAATAACAAGGAAACAAAATATATCCATATTTTATAACACATACATATGCGGAAAACAATATTTGCACTTTAGACAGAAATGCGCATATAACATGCCCGTAAATTGCCACTAAAAGCCAAATTTCATTGAAAAATGAACAACAAATGGAAAAAACAATAGTACCCCAAATACCGAAAACAATATTTGTGTTACATTCTTTAGAACCCTACATGGAGGAAGCCACATGGGAATTCCATATCACAACAAATCACTGCAATTAAAACCCATCAAACACAAAAATTTCCCCACAAAATTACATATCTGAGAGTGAGAGAAATAGTTCCCACCAATTTAAAACATAAATTTGTGATAACAATATGTGAACTTTAGCCAGTGCACATATCACATGCACATCAAAGGCATAATGGCCGATCAGGGTGGCGCTCTGGTTCTTCTTGTTTTGTCAAAAGTGATTTTAGTATCATATTTTTGGTAATGCACAACAAATATTAGAATATGGTTGGTCTAAATATAGATTGCATCAAATAGGAAGCTCTTATCCATATTCAGAGCAATAGAATCCTCTTTTTTCATATTGTCAAAATCCTTAACAAAAGAAGGTCTGAAATGATTTCAGTATCCTTTTTTTGGTAATGCACAACAAAGATTAGAATATGGTTGGTCTAAATATAGCTTACATCAAATAGGAAGCTCTTTGAATAAGACTCAAGCATTTTTAGACGATGTTGTTAACTTGAATGGTAATAAAGAGCAATGACAGACTACTCTTCTGGCCTTCACTTACCTATATTACCCTAAAAAATTAAATACTAAAAATTTTATGAATCATGTTAGTAGTGGATGAATCAACCAGCAAAATTAGTAATAATATTTCGTGATTGAACAGAATCTATGTTTATTCATCGTGGAACAAAAAAAACATGCGATAATTGACCACTTTCCCCTGACTAAAAGGTTATGAGTTGGTTTGGGTTGATTTGAAACGATGTAAAACATCCAAATTCTCTAAAAACATATCCTATTTTAATAAGTAAATATCCATTAAAAAGAACTAAAAACCATACTGGTAAACCAAAACCAGAACCTAATCCATCTAAATCTGAATCGATAAGTTAGAAACAAGGGACTATAAATAAAAATTCTCACAATATTTTTCTAAAAATCTATCAGTCTGTTGCATCTGCACAGAAAACAAGAATAAGCATCCACCACAATTGTTTGCATAACATTAAACCTCACATAGCAACATAAATTGGGGTTTCTTACAACTGAAAATAGAATAAGAAAAAACAACAAGTATTGAATCCCGTCGAAGAAGGGGAGGTACATTGATATTAATTTACAAAATTTGGCTTTTAGTGGCCTTTACAGGCAATAGTTCAAGTCTAAATGCAAATAGTTCTCGCAATATGTGTGGTAAAAAGATATGTTTCATTCAATCCCATGTTCGAAGTTCGGATAGTTCAAAAGGGGGAAAAAGTTCGGAAGTTTATTTTTCAAAAGGTTAAGTTCGGTTAGTTTGGAAAATTTGGCAAATTTAGTGGCCTTATATATACCATACATATATGTGATAGTTGAAAAGAAAAACCAATTACACATAATAATAAATAAATATATTATCTACAGAATTTTTCCTATCATGCATAGTATTAGTGTTTCTTGTTCGTTTTTGTTGTTTTGTTTTTTTAATTTAAATGCTTTAATTTTTTAATTAAAAAAAGAAAAAAATAATGTTCGACCCGAACTTGTTCGGTAACTTCGGTGACCAAAAAGTACGGTTCAAACTGAATTTTGCACTAAGTTGTAAGAACATGGTAACTATGGTTTTGTTCCCCTGATCTTTTGTGGGGGCATTTTTGTGTTTGATTGGTCACTGTTGTGGTGGCTGTTGTTGTGATATGGAGCGCCGACCTAGCTTCCTCCATGCAGGCCTATTGCGGATGGCAGTCATCTAAGGCAACAACGTTTTGTTTTAGATATATTGCACCTCAATCTCCGTTTATCTGCAATTCATGTTACTTTCACTGGAATTCCGTCGATATGGATCTAGTTATGCATACCAAAATCAACGGACTAGTTTAAACATGACATTTCTTTTAATAGAGATGCATTATTGTAATTTCTTCTAACTAATTTCACTTATCATGGCAATTTCTTATGAAAATTTAACTCCGTTCTCCTCATTTTGTGGAAGAGGCCAATTTTATTGTATAATTTTCAGACCCTCTTGCAGATTTGTCATCAATGGCATGAAGCAATGCAAATTTCAATGTAAAATTTGTTGCAGTATGAAAAACAGACACAAAGGCCCTCTTAAGAAATATACGCACAAGCCTTTCAGGACCATGGAAGATGCTATAATAACTTCGCAGGCACTCTATAATTATGATGATGTAAAGGAAAAACCAATTTCAACAAATCCCACTACACATAGTTATGAAAAATCTGAGGCAACTGCAGATGATCAGCACGCCACTCAAGGTTTTGCTGTTTTGTTAATGTTGGTATTTAAATATGCTCGTCGGGTAGGAAGGGGAAGCGAAATTCTAGAGTGCGGAATCCTTCCCTGAGTCTAGCACAAAGCTTTGATGCGCAGACTAATGGCAATGAATTTCAGTGACCTTCAATGTGATGGGCAGAGTGTCAGGAGAGGTTTGTGCTATTTCCATTACCGAAGACTGGGACGAAAGAGAAGGCAAAGACTGGGACGAAAGAGAAGGCACCTGGACTTTCCGAACTGGGTGCAGCAGCCAAAAAAAAGGGAAAAAGCCCATCCACTAAAACCCAGAAATGGCCACCTGGACTGTCTTATTGTTGAAGATCGCTTCCTCCATTCTATGCTATAAACATCCATATAAGATGCAAACACCATTAAACAGGGAGCTAAATAAATATGCAGAACGAATTCCAGTGACAGAATTCGTTGAGGGTTTGCATACCAGAATCGGAAGGAAGAGTAAATGTGATAGGGTTACCAAAGACTGGGACTTAAGAGAAGGCAACTGAACTGTACATGGCCAATGTGGGGTGTAGCAGCTACAAAAAAGGGAAAAATCCCGTCTACTAAAACCCAAGTTTATGCTACAAACATCCATATAAGATGCAGATAGCATACATAAAACATGAAAAATTGAAACACAAAAGCAATAGTTCCCACCAATGAAATAACAGGGGAACAAAACATATCCATAGTTTTACCACATATGTATGCGAGAACAATATTTGCACGTGTAAGATATTTGTATTCGTTGAAATCCAACAAGTAACCCATCTCACTAGTAGACAGCAGCCCAATGAACTGGATAATAATGTTCTTGCTTTTATCGACTACCAATGATTGAAAACCTTTTCCCAAATTAAATTTTCCCAAAACTTTTCTAATGGCATTTTTACTCATTTTCACCTGATTATGGAAGATCTGACAGCAAATTGAACAAAATCAGATAAGGGACCTGTTCCAATTGTCCCAAATTATGTTTTACCAATAAATTTATAATGGTATATTTATTCAACTTCCCTTGATTGTGGAAGCTCTGACAGAAAACTGAAATAACATCTCAAAAGGGACTCATTACAATTTGTCCAGGTGCCCATTAAAAGAAGCCAACGGTCATATATAGTAATACAATGTATTTGGCATTGGCCGAATCTGCTATAAGTCTTGGAGAATGGATGAGATTTCTCTAGAGTTGATCTTCCTTAAAAGTACAACAGAACTGGTGGCAAAAAGGGTTTGAAATGCCACCATTTAACACAAACAATAGCAACTCATCAATTCCATATGAGAATGAATTGAATCCCAACCATTTCAATTGCCATTGATACACCACGATCAATCTAACAATAGAGGGCACACCCACTAGATTTTAAACATAAGTTTTCACTTTGGATTAGAATTTAGATCCTAGCTCCTATCGAAATGGATCAAATAGGTATAGATCATATATAACTCATCCCCCAACCCCTCAAATCTGCGTATAAGAAGGTACTTCACACTGATGTGGCATTGAATTTCTTTTCTTTTTCATATTTGTAAAGGACTGTGAATGTGTCGTATGAGAACTTAGGACTCTAATTCAATATGGGACTTGTTTGATTATGCCCTACCTTGACCGGTGATTAGGAATGCCCAAAAGCAATCCCTATTTATGTTATGTTCCATCGTACTCACACTTTTTCTGCTTGAACGTTTTCCTATTAATTGGTGTCTTAAGCACAGAAGAGAAATTAGGAGATAAAGAAAGTGTTATGTTGAAGACAATGAGTAAGTGACGCATGGAGAGGAAAGAGTGGGTACTAGTAACGAGATGTGTATGTGGTTTTGTTAAATAAGAATTTAAAAATTCTTATCGAGTATTATGATGAAGGATTAATATCCTTTGGGTAGTAAGGTATGTATTTAGAGGAATTTGAATAAGAATTGGATTATAAAGCCACATGAAAGGAGAGGGGAAAGCCAAACAAGCAAACATACTCTTCCTGCAACCAATCAACCATCATGTTAGGGAAGGATGAGAAAACAAATATACTCTTACACTGTGGGATCACCCCAATAGCATAAGGATCATTTTCTATTGGGTATGTATGTAAGAATACATAATGTTGTGGTTATTGTAATGAGAATTGTAGTCCATATTATGATAATAAAAATCATCAATTCTTTTTGTGTCTTTAACATCAAGAAATCATTAATGCATGTCATTACACCTTTAAATACACATGTTATTCATGGGAATGGATTCACACAAATGAGATTAGCACATCAAAGATTAAATTAATTTAATTTGATGTCTTTATTAATTCTAGAATAAATATAAGATAAGAGAGATTATATAATCAGAAAATCAGTTGAACTTTTACTCTTATTTTCCAAACTGAATTTTACATTTCAAAGAGATTTATGGTCCTTTTTTAGAAAGCTATGAAATGGGGTAAGGGTTTGAGAAATCAATTTCTAAAAAATTTCCATACCTAAAAAAAAAAAACTAAGTTTTCTTAGTCTCCAACCCTTGAAAATATGAAGTAAATTACATGTAAAACATAATCCATATTCCCTTGTAAAGTACAAAAGTCAATATATTATTAAAAATTTGAATAAAATGAAAGGAAGTATAGAGACAAAATATAATTTCATCTCTAATATGTGTCCCAAAACACCCCATTTGTAGGATTGAAAGGAACATAACTCGCACTTCATATAACCTACCAAAACCATTAATTTGAAAAATATCATCCTTTATTCTAAATACGATATTTATCTAGGACATATAATACACAAGTTCTTTCTTTAAAATTGACTTTACAATAGTATCATGTTTGAGTGGGAATATCAAACAGTTAACAATTGAGGATAATCATTCTAGATGTTTGGCTGAATGGTACAACTAGAATTCAACTAGGTAACACTAAACAATTCATGTGTATCATACGAAGATAGGAATATGCAAAGAAAACATATTTGCTTATTTGAAAACTCATAATTTTGCATGTGATTAAATAATACACATGATATTTTCCATGTATACAATGTCTAATGTAAATCGTGAAATGAAATACAAACCCATATTTTGTTTTGTAAGACTCAAATGCAATACATTATGTCATGTGAGAGCACTAACCTTCAAAACTATGTCAATTTGGTCATGTAATTGTAAATGTAATGATAATAGCGATTAACAGCTCTTCGACAATATGTTTTTTAATCCAACTCTGATAAATGCACCAAAACATAAAATATACAATAGTATACTTAATATCAATATTTTGCATACCATAAACTAAATGGAACTGTAACATAAAACAATTGACGTATCAGTCTCTAGTGTAAGCAATAACTTTCTCAAATATACCAAAAATTACTCTATACCTCCTAGTTTATCACATTCAATACATCTGATTTTTTTAACATGCACCATTACATATTACATAATGATTTCAGCATTGTTGCATATACTCTAAACTTATAAGTCAGTAATGCCAAGTTGCAACTTCCAAATAAGTGATGGTCTACAAAATATTGATATTGACAATAGCATATTCCTCTCTTTTCTATGCTTTCCATGTATTTCCATATATCTGTCAAAGAATCTTTGCTGATAATAAAACACAACAATATTGATTTTGATTATGTGTATTCACTAAATATTTTGAGTTGCATGGTTTTTTCATTTCTAAACCAAAATTTCTCCAAAATTTTATGTAAATATTTCGTGGTCATTATTAATAAAGATTGCACTGCAAACAATGACACTGCATATACATAATATTTCCCATGTATGTAATGTCTAATGTAAATCATGATAGGATATAGGTGGTTTTCCGGAAAATCCATTTCAGTAGAGTGCATGTTTATGGCCCGCCCCCAAGGGCAGCACATGAAAACAAGAAAATTGCAGAACCAAATGTGTGGAAAGGAATAGATAAAGAAAAGAATTTGTTTGAGGAATGAGTAAGAAGGTAAAATAAAGTGACAAATAACAAGCCTGCACAAGGAGATAACCATACATTTATATTCAAAAAACCCCTCGTTTTTGGCATTTATGTATTGTGATTCTTCAAGAAACTTACGAGATCAACACATTATAAGCAGCGTTATTGACTTCGGCGTATTCTCATCTATCAGATGAACCTAATTTTTTCGTCAGTGCAACACCCAAGGACTTGTTTGCGGTATTTCTAGGGTTTCAAATATTATTTACACGTGCTTTGTTTCATGGTTGTCGTTTATCATATATTATGGGGAAGTGTGTTGTTCCATTCATCTTATTGATAGGAAAGGTGACTTCAATGAAACTGACCTTAATAATCTCGTGAAGGTTGTGAAGATATCAGAACATGGCCTTTCATATGATGTGCCCATCGTGGGTCCCTAGAGCAGTGAAAAAAGCACTCTTTTGAAACATCTTTTCCATATAAATTTCAGGGAGATGGATGCCTTTAAGGGAAGGACGCAAACAACTCAAGGCATTTGGCTTTCTTCGATATATTTCTTCTTGGTAGGCTAAGGTGGTGCAACAAAACATGGTAATATGGAAAATCATGAATTCACTAATAAAAAGAAATGTTAAGCGTAGAGAAACACTCAATCATGCACAATGGATGAGGATAAAGTAGCTGACCTATATAGTGAAAACTACAAAAGAAGGATTGAAGATTTGTTCAAGCTATAGACCTAAATGATCTCAGGTGATCGCAAACTAAACAAATGTATGTTGTGCGTATGAAGCAAGTAACCAAGCTACAAACCCAGGTCCTTCATGGAGTGAGAGATCATGAAACGCCTCGCAAATTCAACATGATCAATGAGTTCATTTCTCGTATGATCGAGATAGGCAGACTCTTGGACCAATGGATATGGCACTGATCATTATAAGTGTCATTTTGGTGTTTAAGTGTATGTCCAAGTCACTCTAGTGGGGTCCACATGTACCCACTTAATTATTGTAATAAATAATTTTAATTAGGTCACCTATGTGATAGAATTGTGTTATTTTAATAGAGTCACTTTACTTTTATTAAAATAAAGCTATAAAATTATAATGTGCCCTAAAGTGATGTCATGTAAACCCTAATTACCTTATAACCAACTTTTGAGTTATAAACAAAAGTTAGGACTCATTTGTAAAGGGTCTTGGAGGTTGGAGGAACTTTGTGTCCTAAGGTCTCAAAGCAGGGAAATTAATAAAACTTTGTGTTTAGATACTTTCCATGGAAACTGATCATTGTAAAGACTTTGTTGAAGAAGTGGCAAGGAGACTTTGTGTTCCTTTCAAAGAAGAAATACATGAATGCTTATAGAACTTTGTGTCTTGAGATTCTTGTTGGTTATATTTGTTCTTATATCAAAGGCAATCTTTCATTTCTTTCATTTTCATGTAAAGTATTATCATTCAATCTCTTTACTTTTATGGTGTATTTTCTAGCATGTAGGAATGAGATTTGCATTTGTTTGTTCTTGCATGCTCACTTTCTCCATTCTTTTCCACTATCTTCCTCTCTTCTATCTCTCACTCACTTTCCTTTCTTTTTCATTTCGGGTGCTTTCTGGGATAAAAGTGTCCAAAACCCCACAAACCCATCATACGAGGGAGTTGTCCCTCTCAATCACAGAGGTTAGATCAGCCTCTCAATATATGATCTCTTCAATGTTGAAAATTTAATGTCGAATAATGCAAGGGAAGCCATGAGGAGACCAAATAAACCAAAGCGACATAAAATTTGTCAACATGTATAAAACAAGTTCTAAGCCAATTAAAATTGAATACCTTTATAACTAACTACAAAAAATATTGTTAAAAACATTTTTTATAATTAATAATAGTTACACAAATGTGTCCATAGATTGCAAATCATGTGTCAACAAATAATACATCAGTTCCACATAGTATTAGGATTACTAGTCTTAGAATTTATTTGACTTAATGCATAAAGGCCAATTGAGATAACAACTATATTTAGTGCTTTCCTTTTACAAAAGAGGAATAAAACATTCAACGCAACCGTAATTTCACGTCACGGTTAGGATCCCTGTCAAGAATGGGATTTAAACCCATGCCCTTTCGGACCAGTACCTGAAACTGGCGCCTTAGACCAACTCGGCCATCTTGACAGTGCTGACACATGGGTAAATTCAATTTGTCTTATCTCAGCCTTTTCTCTTTGGTGGCAATAATTAATTTGGCGAGTGAATTAAATTCCTTTACAAAGCTAATGAATTAAAAATCAGAGTCGCTAGAAGGAACTATATATCTTAACAGCACCCTCGTGCTACATTATATTATATTAGGAAAAGCCATGTCATCACTATGAGTTAGAGCTGGCTCTTTTTTTGGTTGTATGTGAACTTCTAGTTTTCTTCTAATCGGTATATAAGTTAGACTTTAAAACAACATACTCTCTCTTATAAACCTTCAAGTTTTGCTTTCCCAATGGGTTTACCAATTTCCTTTGCAAAAGCCACACGACCCTTTCTATAGTAGACTTTTAGGTCCTTGTGTTCCTTCTAACTATCATTTTCTATGTATGGACTCTGGGGTCGAGTATTTTCATATTTGATAGATTGAAGAGCTTGATAATACAACAGGAGAAATCAACGAACATTTTCATTTTGAGGGATGGTTGGTGCGATAGAAAATTATAGGTGATCACAATTGAGTTGCCAAAGCAAGTATTTAATAGAAATATGTATTTGTGGAAGGTGCAATTAGAATGAGATTGAACAATGTATATTCAAAACTCATTTTTATTGATGATTCAAGTTTACAAAAGCTAAAAGGGCACAATTTATCCAATCATAAAAGTCTTTTTTGCCTTCATAAATTTGATTCATAAATAACACTTGTGCATATGATAAAATGTATTTGTATTTTCGAGGTAGGCATATATTTTCTTCACCATAAATTAGAAAATTATATAGTCTTCTTAATCTTTGTCATATGACATTTAAAGTTCTTAGTCTAATGTTCACTATTACTTTTTTTGTTTTTAGAGACAAAATAAAACTTTTTGTCGGTGCCTTTATTCCTCACCTTTAAAAAGATATTTGGAATTTGCAAAAAATAACTTTTTAAGACTTGGCCAATCAAAGCATATCAAGTACAATCTATTTTTGCAATGGACTATACTTTGTAATATGTTGGACCCAACACATCAATCAAAATCTTTATTTTTATTATATGTTGGATCCATCACACCAACAAATATCTTTATCTTTATTATCAATATTCTATTTGTCATATATAAACGTTATAATATAAAAATACAAATAAATTGATATCGTAATAATTAACTAATCAAATATCAATAATTAACAAGGCTATGAAATGGCAAGTGTACCATCTTTTCTCTTATACCCAACACTCAATTATATATGTATGGGCCCTCGCATTTTACTTAGGACTTGTAGGTTCAATATTACACTCTAAGAACAAAGTTTCACAAGACACGCTTTAATGTTTCACTTTGAACTTTGGATCACTTTTATTTGGAATACTAGAGAGCCTTTTAACCTTTGACCTCATAATTGAACCCGCTTAACACCATTATAGATCTTCTCTATGGAGGGCCCACTCCCCCTATATATAGATAGGGCACCCATCTAGAATCTATATAGGTAGTGGGGGTAGTCCCCGAACATCTAACACTACAAAGTATCTCCTTAGAGGGACCACATTGATCAAAACTTGGTTTTAAATTAATTTTAGAAGCCCAAAAGCGTACCAAGTGCACATATTAACAAATTTGACCAATGTGTCAACATAAAATCTATATTAATCTTACAACACAACCTGCAGCCTCTAAGGGGCCCAAAAATCAATAAGGAATCCTAGAAAAATTCATGGGGCATTTTGGGCGATAATACACATCTTGTTATTCCAACATGTTGTGTGTTCTTTTACATCTCCATAGTTTCTTCTCTTAATATGAAATACATAATCTTTGACGGGTTTTTCCATTTCATAGCCTTATTACACCTAGCAACATTTAACATGTATTTAGGAATGCTTTTTGTAAAACAAATTCATAACAAAGTAAGATCCGAATGGGATCAAATTGTCAAATATCTAGTCTCTAAATGAATATTATGGTCTGATGCACCACAAAACCTCTTGCAACTATGTCTAGCTAGTCGATGACATAGATATAAAATATTTAGAAGCTCATATATATTTCATTACTTTAATATCACATTTTCCATTGTTTGCAAATAACAAAGCTCTATCCATACCAATATAGCTAGAAAATGAATATTGAAGTCACCCTTAATTTTACAATCATGTCTTCCCAAACACCACAAACCTCTTTCCCATCCTCCTCACCTAAGACGAATCCCACACCCTTCATCTCTAATACCAAATGTCATGCTTCATAAACAAATACATGTTTTTCTATTGTTACACATATGCACTACTAAGTTAACTACAATTTGCACCACGTATTCGGTCATATTTTTGCCATATTTTGACATTTATGGTGTTTTTCAATCCATTCTAATGAAATTGTGTCAATTTTACCTATACAAAAATGGTGTTTCTAAACATTTTATATTGTGTCAATTTAGTGTTGAATTTACATTGATTTTGCATCGTAAATTTATGGTCAAATTTCGGCATAAATGTTTATCAAAAACTTTAAAATATATATAACATAATTATTTGCAACCACAATACATTATTTATAATTAAAAATATTGTATTATTAAATTTATTTTCCATAATTTTATTTTAATTAATTATATATTTTTAATTGAAAATTATTAATTTGGTAATAGTGCAACTAGTGTGTTCACTTTTATTGTTGATCGTAAATTAGACAAAAAATTACCATCATAGGGTAATTAAAACCTTAATTTCATATCTATGATTTTACAAAAAATCAATTTTGTATAAACACTAATTATAGAGTAACTGATGTAAACTATGATAAGCAATTGTTGGAATATAGATGACACAAACAATAAGCTAAATAAATATGAAACCCTAAGTGCAAGAGAGAGAGGAAAGGACTTAGTTGATTTATGCTTAATGTTGGGACTGTGTAGACTGAAGAAACTGATAAATAGGAAGAATCATATTTTCACCACTGTGATCTCAATAAATTTTGGAACTGTCGGAACAAGTTTAGACTTAGGGTGCCTAGACTTGGGCGAGGGTGCCTAGGCACCAAGAGAGCTCTGTCTAGGTGCACCTATGACTGACACAGGATCTTGGAACCTAGTTTTAATGGTGTCGCAAGATGGTCGTTGACATTCCCTATTGGTCACCTATGTTTTGCACAATGATCACATAAGTCGTTCTGTAACCTGCAAAGAGATGATTAACCTGTAAAACCCTCCAACTACAAAAAATCCCAAAAAAAAAAAGATGTAATATGGGGATTCAGACTTGACCCGAGCAAGTGTTTCCCTACATATCATGATTACATGTAGATATTGTGAGTGTGTGATAGAATTTTTCCCTAGGAATCCCTTATGCAAGCGCACGTGATAGTGGGTGGTAACTAGATGTACCAATGATAGAATAGATGTCCCTGGATGGAAAAATGAAATTCCACTTCCTATGCAAGTGTATGAAGTGATAGTGAGAGATAGTTTCTAGATGTACCAATGTAAATAGATGTGTGGATGGAAAATTGAACTTCCCCTTCCTATAAAGTGTATGCAGAAAATGCAGTCCCTTATCCTTTGTAGTGAGTGCTAGATGGATGCATTTGTTTCTATTCAGATGCCTTTGGATGTAACCTTAGGTGATGATAATATATGCTTAGAGCTTGGTCCTCTATTTTGGTCACATAGACTTTATATTTATATGATTCCCTTGGTTGAATTTTATAATTGACAACTAAAAGGTCGGCCAATAAGAAAATAAGATGCCTAAAAAATGAAAGAGGCCCAAAAAGAGTGATATTAGGATAAAAAGAGGTCAAGGGTGCCTATAGGGGACGAAGAGTGCCTGAGCACTGACATCCTGACTGGGTGCTAGTGTCTAGAGTCATAAAATATAAATAAGTAAAGCTTAACTAGGTTGTAGAGTGTAAAACACTAGAAAGAAGACCAAATACAAAGAAAAGAAACCAAAAGTAGTTGTCAATTACTATTCTTCTCACTTAGGAATCATATGAATGCACATATGTTGGTTAGGACCTAGAAATGTACCCAAGTGTGTGATTTTATGTTTTTATTTTCCCCCACTTTATGTTTTTGAGTGAATAATCAATAACATAAAGTAGAAAGAAGATGCATACCTGATAACTATATAGAGAGTGATGGTGATAGTGTGTCGAAGAGATGAGTGAAAGCGTAAAGTGACTAAAAAATGAAGTGTGGAAGCTAAGAAAGAGAAAGTGACCCTAGGGGTAAAGCATATGCATTTATTGTACTTGTTATTGTGTTTATATTTGTTTTTGTATGCTGCTTCTTGTTGTGTATTAAGGACGGACCTACAAAAGAAGAGTGAAATAGTAATCAAAGTCATGTATTGTGAAAACTGTGCAAAAGTATGCAAATGTGTGTAAAAGTAGTAAAAAGGAAAGTGTGCACCTAATCCATGAAGAGTGAAAAGGATAGAAAATGTCCTGAACTGGTATAAAAGAGTGAGTTTTTTGGGATATCTCACGCCAAGAGTGATTTTTTTAGGTGATCTCAAGCCAAGAATGAGTTTTTTGGGCGATCTCATGCCAAGTGCGAGGTTTTTGGGTGATCTCATGCCACGACAGAAGAGTGTTAGAGAGATAGGTCTCGTTTTACTCGCCTTCCATGACTGCTTCCCAAATTTATACACCACTATAGATAGTGTGATCTGTGTTATTTTGAGTTGTACCATATTGAGTTCCATATTTGTTCCAAGTAGAAATGGAGAAGAATGCATTTTGATTGCTGGAGGACGATGTTTGTACTATGAAAGCTGATCTATAGACTGTTGTGAACTAGTCTGATATGAGAAAGTAGTTATATGTGCCCCCAGGACATAGGCACCTGGGAGAGGTCAAGAGCTCCCAGGTGCTAGTGTATTTTCTAAACTGAGGACCCAAGTCAGATTCTAAGTGATTTTTGAAATTGGAGGCTATTTTGTTCCTATGTTGAACAGTGTTGTACTGTTGTATGGGGTGACTGATTCACCCAATATATGCCCCTCATTTAGGGTACATGCAACGTTGCTAAGAGAGTGCATCCCAAATAGAGGACCCGATGTTGATCTGAAATTGTATCCCTGCAACGGGAGGGGATGTTCATGGTAGAAACCAAGGGACATGAAAACAAAGTGGCTAGATAAATTTGTTAGTAGTAAAATCTAGCAAACATGTCATAGAAAAATAATGCGGCGAGAAAATGTGTATATAAGATAGAACGTGAAAATCGGGTTTCAAACATGGGACATCACTGATAATGTCACCAAAAAAATTAGGGCTGAAGCATTTGAAAGCATACAAACAATGATTAAACAAGACATAGGGTAAAGCCCACAAACAATGGCATACAATTGCAATCAATGGAAAACAGCAGCAAGAAAAGTAATAGACAACCATGGTGGAAAATAGTTCCTGCAAAGTAAACACTACACATGAAACACCCGTTAGCATGTCAGAAAGATAAAGAGTACGTCAAAATGTGTATAGATAAATGGAAAATAGTGTGATAGTAAGAATAAGAAGTAGTAAATAATGAAACAATAACACCTGTTATGTGTAGAAATGTAGATGCCCCCAGGAGCCTCGGTGGGACTGGTAAGAGGTACAGTGCCAAGCATCATTGCTACATGTAAATATCTGTAGAAGTTATGCATCCACAAAAGTGAACATGCATGTGTATATAGAAAAGATAATGACATACTCGATATCCATCTAACATAGTAAGCAAAGTTTACATGTAAGTAAAAGCAAGCAAGAATAAGTGCAACCAAGATATGCAATATGTTGTGAATGAGTGGAATGGTATGTAATGTGAATGTGATAGGAGCACCGTGTCCCCCCAATGGATGAGGATAAGTATGAGATGAGGTTCATTTATAAAAGACCCCTCAACAATCAAGAATGAACCATAGAACAAGATTGTATCATCGGGAAATGGTTTGATAAAGTGTGCTAGATAGAATAAAACATGAAGTGTACGTGAAGAGTGAAAGTGGTGAGGTTCATTTCAGATTTAGACCCTTAGCAGTCGACTATGAAACGTGGAACTAGAGTGTTTCATAGGGTAATATGATGTGTGAGAATTGAATGCTAGAAAGATGTATAATGAAGTGCGGAGCATGAAATGTGTAGTGTGTGAGGTTCATGGATGTAGTATGCCCTCAACAGTCAAAGGCGAACCTTAGCACAAGAGTGCGTCATATGGTGGCGAATATTTTTATGCATAATAGCATTTAAGATACATTATGTTTAGCGCATTTTTGAGTGACTTGCAAAGGAGAGTTGTAGTGCCCACATTTTACACACACAATTACAACAGTAAAATACCAAGATAATTTTTATTCTTTTTACTTACATTGCTCAGTACACACAACACAGCAAGGGCTCCAAGTACAGAAACTTGACTCGCATACGACAATCACATAAGTCATCGACTCACATAGACACATGAAAACAACATAGGCATGCCGATGCCACACTTTTCCCAATGAATGGTTACTAGAAATGACCCAGCCACAAGAAAAATGACTTCAGGTATGGCAAACCCACAACACATCACTTCTTTTATTGTATTTTAATTACGATCAACATTCCAAGAAACATTATTGCACAAGTATAAATTTCCCGTTTGTCCACCTACAGATTCTTGAGTTCATTCCGCAGTTAAATTACCATTCGACCCTTTTAAGTTGGCTTCTTATTCTTTACAAAAGTTTCCATAACTTACACACTTATTTGGCATAATTCAAATGCATATAAAGTACTTAATTATCGTGTTCTTATGTTACGAATATTCCTCCTGAACATATATTCAATGTCTACCTCTTTTTTTTTTTTTACTCTTACAACTCAAGTGAATGAGACTTGGTTTCCATATAGCGATATTAGGATTGAATGGAGATTTAAATACAAGATAGATTTTTACCACAAAACATTCCTCGATCATGGTACAGTTATTTCCCTACCATAGTTATTCTAATTCAATGACTTGTGAAATTCCATTTTGTTTTATATATGTATTTTGTTTTCTCGAAGGTTGAACACACCAAGGAAATTCATATTCTTTGAAACAAAAGAGTATTTTTAATTGAGATATAAGGTCTCCAAGAGTGGCATTATTCCAAACCTCAAATCCTGTTTTTACTCTTATATGCTTTATTTTCTACGTCACATTATGGCCTTATTCTTAGCATTGTCTTGTAAAAGGAGTTACAAAATGTTTGTCTAACCTCTTGAAGACATATATGATTTGAAGACTTGAAGCTACACATGAACCCTAAGTTAAAATCTAAATCAACCGAGGTATAAATTAATTCCAACTTCACCTAAGGGTCTACCCCTCAACTAAATATGAGTTTTAAGCGAGAGGACCTATTTATGCTAAACCACCTTCAAGAAAAGGACCAAGGTGTTATGATGATAGGAGCCAAGGTAACACATTTCGCAGAGCGGAGCTAAGGAGTTCATTAACAAGAGTTTAAGACCTAAAACAACTACTAAGTCACAACCTCCATCTATGTCGTCTGGATCCAACAGGGATTTCATTCGATGAAGAGAATAAATTTTAGATCGATCTTTGGATGACAAGGTAGTCCGCTAGGCTACGAAGGAGGAGTTAGCTCTACATACTCCAAGTGAAGTTTGACTGTGTCGCTCCTATCAGACAGGTTTATAAAAATGTCACTAAGCATACTGACTAAGACGATAAGCCCATTCTTGCATTCTTGTTTATTCAAACTAAGAGGTTCCATCGAGTGCAGAGTTTAATTTCATTCTACGGTTTTCAATGTCTTCTACAGTAAGGAGTATCACACATGACAACAAGTTATGCTCTGATATTGTACAGGGGTAGAGTGTTTCGATTAAATCTCTTTATTACATTTACAAAGTATGAATGCACAAGATGACTCGTCAATCATTTATTGAACACTAAATATGCACTACAAGATATTACTTCAAATTCATTTACCTTATATAAATATCAAACATTTTTACCATGTGTACTATGAATCAAAATTGAACATATGATCAAATACACACTTCCTAGATGTCCTTGAAACTAGCATCTCATACATATCAACAAATTATCAAATATAACCTTCTATAACATGAGACTACATTATACATTTATTCATATTACAAGGAGATGTATCAATTACAAGAAAATAAATAATGAATTTCACATCACTTGTTCGTCATCTTTCTTGCCTCCTACAAACCACGTGAGCATGATATCAGCGATAAATCGCTGGCATGGCATCCATCCTAATCTAACATAATTATCATTTTTCAATTTCCCATTTACATATGATAATAATTATAAATTGCAATCGAAATAAAAGGTTTAGAGACATGTATTCATTACATTTCATTTTACTTCATTGTGTAACCCATGAGAGAGAAAGAGAAGGGAAGAGAGAGAAAACACCATTTGTCAAAAGTTCTATTTCACACAACAAGTTACACTATAGAGTTTTAAACAGTTGTTTGCATGTTTTAAAAGTTTCAACGGTGGTTTGGCAACCCGACGAGGGTCCCGCAGCTTTCTATTTTTTACATTTTCCTACTAGCTACAAAAATGTTCAAAACGGGCTCGGAGGCTAAGAAACCGCTTCCAAAAGTTATCTTCCGATGAGAAAGAACACCACGATTAACTTTCTACGTGTCCCCAGATATCCAAGAGTTCATAGCAACTGACGGAATTGGGAAAAAGCAAACAGTTTGCATTTGACAGCTATTTTTCGGGGCCACTGGTTGTAGCTGGCCCAGTGCAAATTGAACAAAAGTTAGCTAGAGGGCTCAAAAAACCACGTCCAAAATTGATGTTTGATGGATGATCGCGCAATGAGAAACTTCCTAAAAATTTCCCTATATAAGGAGAATTCATCAGAGTCGACGGGAGTGAGAACTAGAGAACCATTTTCAAACGGCGAAAAGTTTTCTGGAGTGACAAGTCGAAATTGGTCCAGTTTGACCTCGTCAAACTGTGACCGGAGGCTTACAAAATGGCTTTGCCAAACTATCCAGAAAAGTGTTTTTCCCTAAACTGAATGTTCCATGCAATTGTCTAATAAGAACACTAGAGGTTTTTGAAAATGGATAATGATTTCTCTATCCAAGTTTCGAATGGTAGTTCAAAACGAAAGCTAACTTTCTAGATTTAACAGCTTTCTACTGTTGTAAACCAGTGTAACAGGGCTCCTATAAGAGCGTCAAAAAGATCACATATGTTCGTTCGGGGTCAATCCATAGGTCAAGGTGATTCCTCACATAACAACGTACACGGATGAAGCTTAACATCTCGTTTTCATAGTTACGAAGGGTACTTAATGAGTCTCCGAAAAAATGCAAAAATTAACTATTTAAACCAGGAGATGATCAACATTATTACTGGGAAGTCAATTTTGTTTGGTCGATAAAACAATGTTGTAGCAATCTAGTTGGGTAGGAAGTTTTCTACATCACCTCAAAATGAGGGTGGAAGTTCATGTTTTAATGCAAACGAGTTATTTTGACTTCGCGAGTTACGACACGACATTTCATTGTTTTGCAATGAATTGATAAAAATAATTAACTGTATTATAATCCTAATATTTTAAAATTATATTAAGTTGCAAATGAGAAACTAAAGCACGAGAATTATGAGAGGTAAGGGGAGATGAACCATGCCTGGAAGGAACGGAGTCGGTCAAACCTGCAGGATTCGGTTCAACATCTCGCTTGGCACTTCGTCAACCAGTTCACGAGCATCCACAGCTCCACCATTTTGCATACACATCCATCATACAATTCGTAACTACAGATTTGAAACCATTGCCCTACTCTTTGTACTTTGAAGGATTTCCATAATGTGTTCCACAACTCGCATCTGGCACATGACGGGAGATGCTACAAAGGTTATGGAAACTGGCTTTTAGATATGCCAGTTGAAGTTTCTCAGAAGTTTCTAAAGCCTTTTCAACAAACCCATTTGGTTGATAACCTACAACTGCTGCAGATCACGAACCCACATTTCTCTCAGAAGTTGTTCTTGTTTAAAAGTTTACATGCCCTTCTTATGCTTCCACAAGTTGCAGGCAGGTCTGTCAGGGCACTCACAACTACAAAAACTGGTACAAATCCCCATTTTGGCGCTGGCTGGGAAAACTTGGCATGGAAGAACTGATCAGGTTGGAGGCCTGAAATGGAGCAGCTTCACATGTGTCCCCCAAAGCCTTTGTAACTACAACATCTGACAAAAACCCCTCTATCTTTTATGCATTGAAGATGCCCACATAAGTTCTAAAACTCATTTTGACAAAGGCAGGGAGGATGCTGGCATAGGGCGCAACCATGGCACTTCATGAGATGTCATCTGGCGAAGCATTTCTTTGAAAAAAAAAAAAAAAACTCCCTTAAGCAATGGATCTGTGAAAATCTACGACCATAGGTGAAACCACGTTTCCTTCGGGCATTTTTCCCTTTGCCCTGTGCATTTCCATCTGCCACAATTGACATCCTCCTCCTTCGGTTCTTCCATAGCTTGGTGGGTGCACAAAACTCGTTCAAAACTCCCCATGGCGGTGGTTGTTGCCTTCATTCAACAAAAAGATAGAAAAAAAAACCATAAGGAGCCCCCTTTGCCCTAAACCGCCCCAAAATCACGGGCTTTTTAATTTTAATTCTTTTATTTTATTTATTTATTTTGTAATTTCCTTTTACAAATATATTTAATAATCTTTCGTTCCTCCTCTATTTTATTTTATTTTATTTGTTTGTTTTAACTCCAAAAAAATACATAAGGAACCTAAAACGTATCCTCTCCCCTCCCTTTGAATTATATTTCAAATCTGACACCATTGGAAAGATCTCGGCCTCGCCTATGCCACGGAGGTCTGAAACTTTAATTTTGAGGAGGTTAGGTGAAGGAAAGTGGAGGAAATGTCTTTGGGCCTTCAATGCAGGATCTTCTCGCCTCAACAACCAGATCATATTTGATATATTTCATCATTTCCTCTTCCTTCAAGGTGCCGAACCAAGGATTGATGTAGTAAAGACGGATTTGGGGGCATATTTTATCAGAAGGATTAACAACAGTGGTTGAGTCTCTCTCTCTCTCTCTCTCTCTCTCTCTCTCTCTCTCTCTCTCTCTCTCTCTCTCTCTCTTCTCTCTCTCTCTCTCTCTCTCCCTCTCTCTCTCTCTCTCTCTCTCTCTCTCTCCTCTCTCTCTCTCTCTCTCTCTCTCTCTCTCTCTCTCTCTCTCTCTCTCTCTCTCTCTCTCTCTCTCTCTCTCTCTCTCTCTCTCTCTCTCTCTCTCTCTCTCTCTCTCTCTCTCTCTCTCTCTCTCTCTCTCTCTCTGATCAAATCTATAAATACAGGGGCAGGATTCATTGTAAAGGGTTGATGTTCATTCTTCTTTCGTGTCCCCCTCTCTTTTCTTCCCCAAGGTCAAAAATGGAGTTTGAACCTCCTTTCACGACTCTGTAATGGCATTCTCTTGCCTCCTGCACACTAACAATGTACTGTGTGAACTTTTGGAGCAATAAATTTTGTTCTGTGATGCATCTATCCATCCTTTTCTTATTTTATTGTCTCTCTTCACCTCTCATCATTGCAGGTTATACTGTGCATATTCTGATGTTTGTTGCAGGTCCTGGGAGCTGTGTTTAATGGGTTTTGAAGTGGTGTTCTGTGTGAAATTTATCTCTGGTATGTGGTGCATCTTGTCCACCCTCTCCTCTGCTCACCTCTCTCCACTTCAGGCAGCTGAGATTATGACCAGCACTCCCCTTTTCTTGGTGTTATCACCTTGTTAGTGTAGGATTTCCCTATTTATGCACTTTCACTCTCCCTGTCTCCTTGGCATTGTAAGGATAGGTATAATTAGACGTCATTTCTACATTAGGAGTAGTTTAGCATTAGGATCAGGAAGAAGAAGCTGACTTTCTCCGAAGGGCCATCTCAAGTCCGCAAGTCCCACAACTTGAGAGATGGTCCAATGTTATGAAAATCACACCAAATGAGTCTACCTTAGAAAAGTAGATTTTGAGAGCTCATTCGGGGATGTTGTGATTTTGCACTAACAGTTTTGGCACGCCCGGTGGGACAGGTCTAAAGCACCTTACCACTTCACTTCATCAAGTTCGATGTGCTCTTGGGTAAGATTTCAACCTTTGGAGGCACTTTCAAGCACATCTGGCGAATCCATCTAGTCAAAAACCCATTCTCTGAGTTGCAGACCTTTTCATCCATTTCCACTCATTTTCATCTATTTTCCTCTTCCATCTCTTCCATTTTCTCCCATTCCATGAGGTTGTACAATTATGACTTCATTCCCTTCATGGAACTCACACTTATAGCAATACATTCCACCTCTAATGTATTTCCCAACTCCTCCAGATCAGCATTATAATCAGATCCAGAACCATTATGCTTACCCATATGAGCACTGTCAAAACCAGTTTGACTATGAAGCTTATCAAAGACAAGGGGACGCATATGATGGCGATAGTTATGCAAAGGATGCTAGTCTACTAGAGAAGATTCAAAAAATGGAGGCTGGCATGGTTCAATTTAGGGCAACAGTTCAAATGATGGCTTTCAGAATTGGTTGCAAGGCACCTTGTCCATGGGAAGGCCCTTTTCCAAGACACTACAGCCCTCAGAAGAAGTTGGACTTCATGATTGGAATGTTGCCCCAACCTGCATAGTGGATTGAGGACATTGGGGCTTATGAGAAAAGTGCGGGACAACCTTGTCAGTGGGTAAGTCAATCACCAGCTCCCTGCCTTTCATTTTATCCCCCTCAATCTTTATCATTTCGACAGAGGCAAGATTCAAGCCCCTCACTTTCTACCCCAAGTGTTAATTTCATTTCTCCATCCCCTAGTCTTCCATCCCACCTCAATTTCTCCACCCTTTTCCCTTCCAAATCCAATTCCCCTCTACAAGAGCCAAAAGAAATGGCTTCCCCTCTACCACAAACAAGGAAACAACAAGTGGAGACCCCACCCACCACTCCTCATGCCTTCCCAAGCCCATGTTGGGAAGAGACTCCAAAAACCAGCCAAGGAGAACATCAAACAAAGGAACCCAACAAAGAGGAAATGATAGAAAATATGAAGAGTTGGGCTGCTAAATTTGAGTTTTCAAAGGTTCCCTTGTTGGTTAAGCCTATGGAGGAGACTGAGGTCAAGCCGCAAGTGGTGGAAGCTCCAGCTATAGCACAAGCAGGGGAAGAAGGAGCTACTCCTAATCCAAAAGAAGAAGAGTACATTCCGGCTGTGGAGGAGGACCATAAAGTTTTAGAGGCTCCAAGTGCAGAGCAGGCCACAGAAGAACCTTTAGTTCTTCCTCCCACTTCATCCCCTTCAAGCTCTGATGTTGAGGAAAAGTTTTAGATTTTAAACTTTATGTTTGAGGATGAAGGGAACCATGGTGAGTCAATTATAGATCAGGAGGACACCATGAAGGAGGTTGAGAACCTGCAGCAGGACAACAAGGAGGCAGATTACCTGTCTGACTTGGAGGATTGCCTTGATGGATGGGAACCCATGGGGATCACATCATTTTTTCCTCCATCTCTCACATCCGAAGCACATGAGACTGCTACCAGGGAGGAGAACATTCAAGAATAGTAGCCTGCACTTCATAACAGCCCTCTGGAACCAAGATTGGAAGACATGACTCTCCCATGTTCTTCATAAGAGAAGGAAGAGAAAAAACGGGAAGATGTCATCATCCCTCTCACACCATCCATCCAAGAAGGTCCACAAGAAGACTCCATTTTTTGAGTTGAATTTCAGAGAAATGGGCACATCCAAAGGATCAAACTGTGCACAATCAGGTAATTGGCTTCATTGGAGCCAAAGGAGAAACCAAAACTAGTCATACCTACTTCAGGGCATGAGAATGAGCATCAAAGTACCAAGGGTCGTCATCAACACCTCCAGAAGTCCTATGCAAGTCAGCTTAAGGAGGTATTTTCCATTAATGTTGATACCTTGATGATTTGTGTGGAGGACCGGCTTATTGTCAGTTTTTCACTCATCCAACCAGCCATGTTCAGTGTCAAAATAGTTGCATGGCTATCATTTTTTAGGAAGGGAAGCTATTTCTCCCTGCCAGTTGCAGGCTTTGTTTGAGCTCCCTTTGCTCTTGGTTAGAGTAGTGTAGGTAGGTTTGTTTTCAGCAGAAGAAGTGTTTTTGCACACTCTTCATGTTCCATTTGGAGCATGTATGATTTTCAATTTGTATATAGTTTTTGGTGTTATTGCTCTTGTACAGTGCATTCAGTTGGCTTTTGGTGAAGTCCAACTTCAAGTTTCAGCGGGTTTCCAAGAGGCTTAAAGGTCAAAATTTCAGAGTTCAAATCAAAATCAGTTTATAAGGCTAGAATCTGTGCCCAATGGATGCTTCAAGGCCACTGGTCTCTTCATCTAGCAGGAAGATGTCCCCATGAGTCGCCAAATTGTTATCCATATTTCACCCCCCCAAGCAAATTATTGGATCGGCCATGACCCTGTACAAGAAGAAAAAGAGGAAACAACTCTATCAACTTGTTTCGTGTCTTAAATCTATTTTACAAGCTTCAGACATATTCAACAATGGAATTGAAGGGCCAGGAGCAAAAAGGGGAAAAAATGGCGTTGATTCAAGGATTAAATAGATAAAGGGTTTTCAAACAAGCGTGGTATCACCATGTGTCCCAGGTCAAAGCGGGTCGTTGGGGAAAAGGTTAGTTTTTTGCCCCTTACCCCAAAGGGTGTAAAAGTTGGAAAATGGGTCGCGACTTTGCCAAGGGAAAAAGTTAGTGTTTGAGCCCGAGTCAAGCCAAAGCCCACCCTCCTGTACGGACACGATACAAACTTCGAAGGGGCATATCTTTCAACTTAGGGCTCGAAATATTACAAATCTGACACCATTGGAAAGATCTCGGCCTCACCTTTGCCACGGAGGTCTGAAACTTTAATTTTGAGGAGGTTAGGTGAAGGAAAGTGGAGGAAATGTCTTTGGGCCTTCAATGCGGGATCTTCTCACCTCAACAACTAGATCAAATTCGATCTATTTCGTCGTTTCCTCTTCCATCAAGGCACCAAACCAAGGATTGATGCAGTAAAAGACAGATTTGGGGGCATATTTTATCAGAAGGATTAACAGCAGTGGTTGAGTTTTGACCTGTTTTTCCTACTTCTCTCTCTCTCTCTTTCTTCTCTTTGATCAAATCTATAAATACATGGGAAGGATTCATTGTAAAGGGTTGTTGCTCATTATTCTTTCGTGTCTCCCTCTCTCTTTTCTTCCCCAAGGTCGAAAATGGAGTCTGAACCTCCTTTCATGGCCTTGTAATGGCATTCTCTTGCCTCTTTCCCACTAACAATGTACTATGTGAACTTTTGGAGCAATAAATTTTGTTCTGTGATGCATATGTCCATCCTTTTCTTATTTTATTGTCTCTCCTCGCCTCTCGTTGTTGCAGGGTATACTGTGCATATTCTGATGTTTGTTGCAGGTCCTTGGAGTTGTGTTTAATGGGTTTTGAAGTGGTGTTCTGTGTGAAATTTATCTCTAGTTTGTGGTGCATCTTGTCCACCCTCTCCTCTACTCACCTCTCTCCACTTCAGGTAGCTGAGATTGTGACCAGCACTCCTCTTTTCTTGGTGTTATCACCTCATTAGTGTAGGATTTCCCTCTTTATGCACTTTCTCTCTCCCTGTCTCCTTTGGCATTGTTAGGATAGGTATTGTTAGATTGTGGAGCCTGTTTTCATGTGGGAAAGTGTTGAAGATTGTACAATAAGAGTACTATACACTTTCAATAGTTGTCTCGCCAAGGTTCAGGGCTGAGCCGAGCCCTGAGCGGGGGTCTGGGGGCGGTAGCCCGCAGTAGCAAGGGTTCGAGGACACAACCCCTGAAAAAAAAAATTGGGCCTTAAAACGTGCCTAATATATCGAAAAACATGATTTTCTCTTATGGACGGGTTTTTTGACCCATAGGTTTATGGGACGGTTTTGGCCCATGGTTTTGATACCCATGGTTTTGTAAAACTGCTTAAGCAATTGTCTATTTATATGGTTTTGTGCATATGTTAGATATAATGTAAACATTGCAGATGTGTTTTGAATTCGGCTGTGAATTCTGTAGAGTTTGTTGAGCATAGCTCCAAACAGATTTGGGTATTGTATTGAGAGAGCGATGACTTGTAATAAAAACTAAGCAAGTGATTCTTGGTGGACGTAGCCCAAATTGGGTGAACCACGTTAAATACTATCTCTTTGTGTTGTGTTATTTTATCCTGCACTTTTATTTAAGATCTGTAATATTTTTCTGCATATTAGTTTCTACTGTTGCGATTATGTGAGGGATTATTCCGCTTATTTTATCCCTTATTTCCTAACAGGTATAGTTAGACGTCATTTATGCATTAGGAGTAGTTTAGCATTATGATCAGGAAGAAGAAGTCGGCTTTCTTCGGAGGGCCATCTCAAGTCTGCAAGTCCCACATCTTGAGAGATAGTCCAATGTTATGCAAATCACACCAAATGAGTTTACCTTAGAAAAGCATATTTTTAGAGCTCATTTGGGGGTGTTGTGATTTCGCACTAACAAATACCAAGTTCAGTTGGACTTCCATTATAGTAATGTAAGTTTATTATGTACTTATATTCAAAAAGTTATAATGGATTGGTTCAGCTAGTTTACGAACCCGGAGACGTAGGCATTCTGCTGAACTTTTCTATCAACCCTTGTGTAGTGTGATTCTTATTTTGGATTGCATTTGATTAAATTTGATTTAAATCAAGGAAAATTCGGTAATAGAATTAATTGGTCAGTTTACGAATCAGAAAAAGAAAATAAGCAGTTTCTTTGGTTGGAGGAGGATGTATTGCACATCGTTGTGCCATGAAGCCCAAGTAAATGGCCATGGTTTTGGCATGGTATAGATTATTTATAGTTGTTAACAATCAGAGTACATTTTTTCTTGTGCAGATGGTTTAATGTGTCTGCATGTGGTTTTTTTTCATTTGTTTGCTGGAAAACTTTGGTGTTTTTATGTCTAGATACGACTTTGCTTTCAATTTATCGTTTGTCATTGTTCCTCTGAGTTTGGCATGTTTTTGTGGGTAGAGTCTAAGGTCATCGTTGGTAAAGTTTTTTTGGAAACAAAATAAATTTCACTTGTTGCTTTGGTCAGATTATGGATAATGCAAATGAGGTATGTGTTTGTTGTTTTCAATCCAAAAAACCATGTATTTTCAGTGTACTTCTTGACATTTTATTTTTGCAGTCTCATTTTTCCCCATCTCCACCGAAACGTGACATGATGGAACATGTTGACCTCTTGAAGGAGAAATAGGAAACAAAATCTTCGTATTGGGTGAAGTTTAGTGTTTTATGTTTATTTCATTAATCTAAATGGTGTTAGAATCTAATATGAATCTAAATGGTGTTTACAATGATCTCACAAAACTATAAACCATACCTTCATGTATTTGGGTTCAATGTTACTTTACAAACTAAATTTTGCTTTGATATTTACTTCTTCTGTAGTTTAGGATTTGTGTTTCTCGGTGCAGGGTGTTGTTTTCACAAATTCCTATAATATTTATTAGCATATTTGAGTTGAAAAATGCTTTAGTGACAATTTTTTCCATTTTTGCAGCTTGAGGTGGTTTATCTTGCCTTGAGTACACGTTCTTGATGTGGTTGTCAGTTTTACTTTCTTCTACACAGCGAGTGGGAAGTTGGCACCGCTAAGGTCTAACATTGCTCTTCCCGCTTAGATATCATATGTGGTTTTAAGTGACTCATATCAGGAATTGTATGTTGAAATTTTATATATTGTGTTATGTTTTAGTTGTACTTTGCTGGTACTTAGTGTATATAAGAAACATGCTTTTTTGCATTCTTTTCGTGTTTTATTGCCATAGAAACGCATGCTTAAATACCATGTAAATTCTCCTATGTTGTTGGTGTTCCTGGCTTTTATACCTGCATGCAATTGTTTCTAAATGACATATTTAAAACTTTTATTAATTTTCAATTTGATATTTGTTGGAAGTCAACATTGTTAGATATTTTATTAAAATTTTATATGTTTGCACCTTTGTTTTGTCCACAGTAAAAGGAAATTTGTTTTTTACGAAGTATTGGTGAATATTTAATTTTCCATTGTAAAAATAAATAAAAAATTCATGACAGATGGTGTACCTTGATTTTTCCTTGACCGATATGTGGGGGCATATGCCTTCGCAAAGTCCAAGAATCATTGTGTGCTGAGAGGTTTTAATCCTCTAGGAGGCCACTTTGATAGGCCCCAAGTTGGATGTTAGACTGTTTTTGGCAAGGTTGTTAATGTTGCATGTCATTAAGAACTCCTTATCTCCCTTGCATTTTTTCCTTGCCTCATCTGCACATTATGTTTTGTTGGCAAATCCCTTAAGAACATAGGGCTCGATGGTCAGTATGTTTTTTTTGCATCATACATAGTTTGTATCAAGTGCCATTGTTTTTCTTATATTCCATGTGTTTATTATTTTTCCCATTCAGTGTAGAGCGATGAAAACATGTAGTGGGTGTTAGTTTAACAACATCGCACTTGCATAGGAATGATGAATTCAAAAGACATTAGTTTGTTGTGAATGTGTTGCATTACAGGAAGAAAATACTACAAAAAACTAATATTGCATAAATACTTCAGGTCTGTTTAAACTTACATGAGAAACATGTCATGTATCTCTCCAAATTCCGCACAGTTGGTTCACTATCTAGAGGTTTTGGACTGGTTTATAGTACAGCTGCTGATGCGCAAAAATGTGAGACTCCCCAAAAATTGAATAAGATTGTTGTTTTTGTTAATAAGGAAAACATGGTCATAAAATAAGTAATCTTAAAAAAAAAATCCCTCTTGCGTACAACAAGAAATTTGGGTTAAAAATTTGATATTTTTTATTTTTTATGATCTTTTGTGTGTTAGTAGACAACTTGGGTATGTATTGAACTATAGTGAAGGATCCTCCACTTTTTGGTTGTAAGGATGTCTTTGTATATAGAAAAAAACATTTGCGTTCACCTTCCATTTCAGTTCCTCTATATGGATATAGTATTGTTTCATTTTAGTTTGCATTTTTTTAGGTAATAAATAATTTTTGGGCAAGAAAATTCTACATTGTTGCATTGCAAGTTACAATTTTTGAATCTACACTTTAAAAAATGAACCTATTTTTCTAAATGTATCAAAATGGCCACAATCACATGCTTGAGGAAAACAATATTTTTTATTGTTATTATAGAGTTGATAAAACTTTAGGTTATGCTAATGCCGATTGTAGATTATTATAAAAAAATTCATGACATTCTAACCAATTTAGTAGCTTCAAAATGCGAGCTTCTTGTTTCTGAATTTGATGCAAGAATCTATAAATTTATTCTCATTATTTTCACCAAACTCGAATATGGTCATTTGATAAGTTGGTATAGTTTAACATAATGCTAATATATATTTTTCGTTTTCATACATTGAGCCACAAGTATATTGTAAGGCTTAATTATTATTAAAATATTAGTCATATATCATGAACAAGCAATGTATATTACACTTCCTTAAATAAACTTTTACTATATGTGGAATAGTGATCCATTATAACTCCTAGATTGTATATCAAAGATCTCCCAAATAATATTTTATAATTTATCCAACATTCATTTTAGGTTGGGCTTAAAATATGACAATAATCTTATCAAATATAGTGATATAATCTCTAAAAATAATAATGAATTTCACTATGAACAACATGAGTTACAACTATCTATACCACATAAACATTCATTGGGACATCAAATTTTTAATGTTGTTTGAGGAACTAATGTTCTACATATTTTTTGTTGTGTAATATGTCTCAACTCATACGTACCTATTAGATTATCCTAAAATTTAAGAAAATATATGATACTTAAAGACTTTTTTTATTTCATTAACACATGTGAGGGAAGAAATAGATAAACATGGAGCACTACATTAGAATGAAAATGTACCATGTCCATAAAAGAAAGATAATACATTATGATAACGCACTAGGAATAATGAATCTCAAATTCAATAACAATATAAATTACAAAAGAAACGTATACTCTCTTAGAAAGTAAACATTGTGAAATATATGGAGATAGCATTATAACTAGCAATATTCCTAGCAGTACAGAATTTAAGGTTAAGGGTGTCCTCGGTATTAGTTAAAGTGGACGCCCTTCTTGCAATTTTAGTTGATACTTTTTTCCCTTCAAATAAATAAATAAAATCTATGTACATTTCATATTTTAAATTAGAGATAAAATATAATTTGAGGTTTTTTCTATATATAGTAAAGGAGGATAATTGCACAAATGAGTTTTTGTTTCTCTATGCAATAGAAATTACAAGAAGATAGACTATTGTTGTTGATTGACTAAGACTCTTTTTAAAATTTGTAGAAATGGCCAAAAAAAATTATTTTTTTGATTGAATTAAATGACAAATATTAACTTGGTATGAATTTTTACTTTTTAAGTCTAAATTTATGTTTTGAAAAATTAATTTTCATTACCAAAAAATAAATAAGAAGTTATAAATGTTAGGTTTGTAACTTTGTATTTTCCTTTTTTATAAATAATTTTTCGTTCCATAAACATTTTAACGATATCTATGTGGATAAATTATGAACAATGAGTTGTGCGGTTATTTAAATTTTTTCAAGTTCTTTATGTGGAAATCGTGTTGAATACTAATTTCAGTTTATGGTTTTGTTTCAAAAAAAAACCTACATTACTATTTGTTGACCAGTTAATTGTAGATTAAAAATTTATTGTGAACGTTATGTTTTCTCACCTTTGTTTATTGTCAAAAGTCTTTGTGTATTCCCACGTACCTAAATGCAACCTTTTTTGTTTCTCTTTTCATGTTTTTTCCCACACATGGCATTACTAAAATATGTTAACTTTTCCCTTAGCTTTGCAGTTTTGATTATGGGCATTACTAAAATATCTTTACCGAAGGAGATATTTTAAAAATCATGGAAGGATCCCTCCATACAGAACTGACACTACAATTATCGAGCTTGTGTCCCCTCCGTTTAGCATTGAGCTCTGCAATCCAACACCATGTTTAACTTTCTAATGGAAATCATATTCATCTTGCACTCCTTCCCTCAAAATTTTCCAATCGAGTATGCAACAAAATATTTCAAGAAGACTCCATCATGTGCCTCCACAAATATATTTACAGAATGATAAAAATGAACTATAAGTTTCGTCTCTCACATTCTTCTACATATGAAAGATAGTGTTCTGCAACTTTCTGATCACGATTGTTTTCCTGTTTTTTTTGTATGATTGTTCTTATAAGTGACATGGACAACTTTGTTTCTAGCCACCCAAGGAAAGGCTTGCAGGTATGTGTGCCTAATCACATTTTGCGAGGGAAATAAGCAACAGACAAAACAATCACCCTTGCATGCAGCCAACTGTCTCTGAAAACACCTCATTAATAAAATTATGCTCCATCAAACAGTGGAAAGGTTCCCATTGACAACATTTTTAAGAACATGGACGATAGAAGGCATGGATCTTGCTATTATGGCCATTTCACCTTGCTCCATTGTTCGTCATAGAGACAAGTATGAGGTTGTAAAAAGATCGTTGCAAATATGATACATGTCAGGATTCAGTATTTACGTTATTTTATGGGGCGAACATTTAGATGATGTTAGCAAAGACGTATCGGAGATAGTTTTAATGCCAGAATTTCTTGTCTTAGCAATAAAATCTGCTCAGGTTTCCACTTTCAATGGCACTAAAATCGACATTATTTCCGCTACCTGATGCTTTGTCAACCCTCCTATTTCAGATACATATCATATATGCACTCCGTGAATGGATAGCTTCACCTCAATCATTTATTCCATGCCCGTTAGTGACCAAAAAGTTGGGTGGCCCTCCAAAAACTATGGTTGTTGCCGCTATATTGCCGTAGATTTTAGAGATGGGGAATTTTTAAAACAATGAGTTGGTGACAGTCAAAACTAAAGTGTATAATTTATTTTGATTGGCTTGTCCTCGAATGATTGGTGACAGAAAATGTTAACAAAAGGTTCACAAGAAATGAAATGGTGAATAGTTTTGCAGTAAATGCAACATTCATGTTCAAAATTGTAACTACATATATGCTCTTAGATTTGATTTGAAGGATGCTACAGTGGAGATTGAAGTTACTACTTTTGATGAGACTGCTGAAATGATAATGGGAATTATAGCTATAGACTTGCATTTCTTCTCTATTAATGACGAGGAAACACATGAGATTATTGATCATATCATTGGACATGTGTTCCTTTTCACTCTTTCAATCAAAAAAGAAACATATAAAGGGAAAACCCAATTGAAATGTGTGATTTTTAAGTCAAAGAAAACTTGATATTCACTAAAAAAATCCAGAATGTAGCTTCACATGCTTTCTTTTGTACACAAATACATCATATTCTTCTGCTCCCATTTAGCTTCTACTTTTTTCAAACCACCTTTTGCACCTTTTTTGCAGGAAAGAATATCATAACATGTTCCCTACATAGAGTCTTGCATTGTAAAAAAAGACATCTTACTTAAAAGGGAACTTCAGTCCACCCACTTGTTCCAAGTGCATTAAACCTCATTTTGTATCCCCCTCATATATGTGTATACATGAAATTATTTCATGTTGCATTTGTACACTTTATCTCAATTGTATTCGTTGAACATGTCTGCAATTGTAGTATTTGTTGTGTTTACAAGAAACATATAATGTTGTTGTTTAGTGGTGCCAGCACTTTGTTATTTTCTCGTTTAAATTTTTTTTTTTAAAAATCTTCTTACTATTTCTTCCCTAATTCTCTTATAGAGTGTTCCCTTTAAGGTTTTTCTAAGTCCCACATGTCGCCTCCAAAAGAAAGAGATCATAGATGGGAGTATTATGCAAAAAATAGATTACGCATAAATGATCAGAAACGTTGTAGATGTCACGCTTGAAATTTTGTTGGCATGCCTCGCAGACGCCCTCCTTCCCAACACATACAACTTCAATCATCCACGTCAAATCCTATCTTTTTTACATCATGCTCTATGTCTCCCTCTTCTTGTACGCAACAACATAATCTTCTGTGTGATACCTTTTCCCATTCACTATGTACTCCACATGATTCCCCCCTTCCACTTCCCACAACCATATTTTGGAAAACAACATCAATCCTACGCATGTTCCCTTTAAGTTTCATGTCATAAACAACTCTGGATGCGCTCCCCTAGGTCTTGGACTTGGTTTACAACAAACCTCACAAATACAATCACCCAACAATGATTTGTTGGCTTGTCATACAAAAACAAATCCCTTAACCTTCCATCCTTTATGGAGGCATAACACAATTTTCGAAAAAGGATAAATGCCATTTCCAAAACACAAACTTGTTTTGGCTGTATGGAAAACTACGCGGGAATGATAGGGAAAATGACTGGAGACATGTATATGTGTAATAGATGCTCGGATGAGAGAAACGGTCATTTATTCTCTCAATGGAACAACATAGACCTAGGTCATCAACCTCTTGTTCTACAATGCCTAACACAAGTTGAGGAATTTTTTATCGCAAGAGTCATTCCCATTTTACAAGTTGGTCAAGCACGCAGCGGACAATACAAATACATGGGACACACTATCAACTTCCCACAACATATTTCATCTATTGTCAAATACCTTCCACGGCGTCTTAAAGAGTTAGACATCTTGCTTATATAAAGAAAAGGACCAAACCAAACAAAGTATGATTTGTATGTGAGTAGGGCACATGTGTAGGATGCCTTGTTGTTCAAAATTGCTAATGATCCATACTAAAAATATGTTCTCATTGACTACTACGCCCTATCCTCCTTACCTATTGAACATATTAATGTCTCCTCCATCTTGAAATTTGTTAAAATAGATATCCCCATCCCACGAAGCTGAACTTGAATTTGTTGGTCTTGATACATTTACATCCCCTAATACAGTCAGTCTTCCATCATCCTTTATCCCAACAATTCCTAACTCAAGTACTAAATAAGAGTGAATATAATGCTTCCAGCATGGTTCGAAAGATGGGTTGTCGTTCTCTTTGTTATGGCCTAAAATTGTTCTTTCGCCTATTAATGAATACAACATGGAAGGTTTGTTTATGAGGGCATTTCCAACTTTTTTTCCCAAAGGGTTGGCCATGTTCAAACAACCGCGCATGAAAGAGGTTGAACTTTGTGAATACGAAATGCATTTTATTCGTTACTATGACAACCACTTTGGTAGCCACCCTAGGTTCAGATATGTTTTTTTTAACCTCATCATGTGCCACCGAATCCAAGCTATGAATTTTATTTTCATCAAAAAATACATCAATCAAACGATTTCAAAAACGATAGGGGCTCTTCGTCAATGGCTTCATGACAATCCTAATGATATCCTTCCCAAAACTTTGATGTGCTTTGGAAACGCTCTTTAAAGGGCACGATCGTTTTGGTCAAAAAGTAGAAGTGAGGTTTCAGACATGATTGAACAACTTAGCACCCCCACATTATTCTTTACTTTAAGCCATGTCAACACTAAATGGACAAACCTCCATAGTGTTATGCTTGGCACGAGCCATGTACATCCTCAAGATGCACAAAGGTGGAGGAACCAAAACATTGTTTCCAACCCTCATCGTGTTTCAACATAATTACACCAAAGATTCACAGTATTTTGTGAATAAATCTTACAAAAACACCTATGGGCACAAGACTATTGGTATAGGTGAGGCTTGTTTCCTTAATCTATTTTTTAGTCATTTACGAACCTTTCTTATAGTTCTCCATATTTTTCTAGGTATGAATGGCAGCATCGAGGTTTTGTGCATGTGCATGGCTTCGTGTGGCTTCCCAAGGCCCCAAATGTAGAGACAATCGACTGAAGTGACATATCTACTATCAACCAAGTTAGAGGTTGCTTTCACAAAAAAAATTCTGCATAAAACCCCCATCCCATTTCTTGCATGTCAGAATATATTCATCATTCCATCCTAAATGATTTGTGCTTGTTAAACACAACACAAATATTGGTTGTTGATCCTCTTTTGGACCTGAAAGAGTTATTGAATCGTGTGGAAAGACACGCCAAGTGCTATGAACAAACATGCCTGTGAAAGAAACCTGCTAGATTGCAATGTTGATACAAAGCACCTTGGGAGATATGTGGATAATCGGCCATTTTCCTCGACGATGCACAGAAGGGAAATTATATGCTTGTTAGAAATGATGACAGATTAAACATCCACAACCCCGCAATGTTGTCAATTTGGAGAGCCAATGTTGACTATTAGCTTGTGCTCTCTCAGCATGCAATTCTTAAAAGGCAAAGTAGCATTTTGAATCACACTATCAAATGCTCTCAAGGATTTCCTCCACATAAAATCCTAAGAAACCACCCAATGTTGCATTTCGAAAAATGCTTATAGATAGCATTGTTGATCTTGACATGAGTGCACAAGAAACATGTCACATGTTACAGAATATGCCTCTTGTTCTTTTTACTTGATCTTTCATTTCCATGAATGTTGGGAAAAATGATTTTTGGTGTCTCTCTGAAATAGAAGCACAAAATACTGAAACATCGTACCTTTTCAATTCCTACTTGCACAATGGTGCACAATGTGTTCAAATATGGAAAATTTATGAAGGAGAACATTTTGGGGCTTAACATTTGTATTTGCTCTTTCATTTATGGAATGTTAATTCAAATCTCAAGATGTTATGCATTCCTTCATTGATTTGATCCTTCAATTCGCACACAATTTTTGGCACTAGATTGAGAAAGAAAAGTATATATGGAGGTTTGAAAAGAAATTGCTTGCATAGAAAAAAAAAATTGAATTCATATAAATTGCATATCAAACTATAAGTTTTTTAGATAGATAAACGCTTTTAACCGGAGTTATGAATTGGGGGATTAATGGGGTCCCACCCTTACATAAGAGAATGATAGCATGTCACATCCTGCATTTTCATTTCATGATTGTTGCAAGATGGGTTAATAGCGTAAAGTGATTCACGAATGTTTCATGGCGAGTAATAAGTGTTACCCTTGCTAACATTCGCAAGCTAGGTTTACACACATTTACCCTAAAAAGCACAAACACTGCTTACATGGAGCTACGAAGCTTACCGAATAACATTGCTATAACCACCAAGCACTCATGAGTTACATGTGGCTTTATTATCTCTATTATTTTCGTTTGTCTGTTATTATGTGTTATCTTGTCTGATGTTTGACGATTCCATGTTTGGGATGCTCTATTGTTCCTATACCTGCTATTGGATATTATGACTAACTTTTCTTATTGGAATTAATAATTTGCAAACATGATTGAAATTATTTGAGGAATCTATATAATATTTCATTATGTGGAAATAATTATAATTGTTATATGTAATAACTCTTTTGATACTAACGATCATTGATTGAATAACAAGAAAGAATATTCTATTTGTATAGGTAAAAAGTTATGGTTTCGATTAAGTAAAGGTATAATCACATTAATGATCACAACAATTTGTTGATTAAATTTACTTATTAAAATGTTGTGCATTATGATCATAAAGTGTTTATTTATGATCATCATTTACATGGATTTAACATATAAAACCAGTTAAATTCTTGGACCAATCGATATAATATTTTCACAATTATACTTACCATTTAACATGACAGGCATTATTGGGCATATATAGTTGTTAAGACACCCTTGGATGAGCACAGGCATGAATATGACTAGGTTCCTGAAATCATTGGGCTTAGTATATAATCTTAGACCATATTAGAATGCATGAGTTTTGTGTTAAATAGGCATTGATCATACTTAAGAGTGTTAGATTTATTTGAATTAAATCATTAACATGATGTTAAGGCCTTGCTTTGTTTATATAGATCATACTAAATTGACTATAGTCAGTTGGTTATTGGTATTGGTCGTATTATGAATATTAAATTTTTCTAAGTGTCGAATGGTCTTTTGCATGGTTTGATTTAATATGCAGTCTTTCGAATCACCATCCATGCAACGTTATTGTTTAAATTTACTAACTCTTGACGGCTAATATCCATCGAGTTGAGAAATTGGAGGGAAAATACAAGTGAGAATTGGAAGGGAAAATACAAGTGCCAAGTGGAGGTAGATGAAAAAGCCACTACGTGGCACCTATTTATATTAATTAAATTTAATTTCATCCAATGGATCTCTACGGAATGGGATGGTTTCCTTCAAAAGCTACTATGTAAAACTTGTTTTCCATTTTTGATTCATTTCTTGCATGCATGCCGCGCTCCTCCATCTCTCTTCAAGATGTTGCATGAATTATCTTCATTTTTTTAGTTGGTTGAGCTATTCTTTGAAGGTGGAAATAATGGAGGATTTAACAGATAAAGTTGCGAGGATGAGTTTGGGTCATTCCTAGTATTTGCATTAGAATTTATTCTTTTTGGGGTTTTGGAGAAAAGAATCAGAATCATATTGTTAGAAGCATCCAGGTTACCTCATCGCCAAGTTTTAACAAGCATGGTTATATTTCCCCCCCGTCTGGATATTTCGTTGAGAAGTTATAGTTGAATACGAGTATTCAATGTTTAATATTTGTTGTATATATCCAACTGTGTATTTCTTTCTAGATTGAATCTAGCCCATAATCTTTTAGCTAGGTCCTGATGCATCGTTCTAGGCATTCGTACAATATGCTTCATACAATCATTATTTTGGAGGCCTTGGTATGGACCTTCGGTCTAAGACATCGAGTTATCCTCATGTCGTTTTTTATATTATTTTATGTGAGTTGCGTATTGGTTACCCGTACTATACCTGGTTTTTAAGTCCGTTACAGGTTGGCTTGCTTCTCGCATAGGTTCATGGATTTTGAGCTACTTCTGTATGCTTCCTTGATATTAAAATTATGCACAGAGCTCACTAAGCTCAAGATACCATCTACGGTATTAGTGGAAATAAGGGACTGTCTTATTTTGGTGAGTCATTGTTAAAACAAAACTTGACTTGGCTATGTATCGAGTTGACATGAATCTTCTGTTACTTCAATTGGGTTTCAATTAATGTCTAGTAGTTTGATCTTGGATGGTATATTTGATCTTTTAAAATAAACTTCTCAAATGGAACCTATATGGGTATATCATGTATCGTTGAAAATGGACGTGTATTCTGGTTTTGTACGTACTTGTATGAGAGTGCTTAAAGGTGTCATTTGTATTTCCTTAGTCAGTATGGGTTCGAATCGAACCGAGGAATTTTGACATAATTACCTATGCTGAAACGCAACTATGTCAAGCTACAGATTTGAATGTATCTTTTTCTGTTAAAGGAACATGGCTCTGGGTGACTATGTGTTGCATGAGTTGGGTTCAATCCAAAACCAATTACTATGAAGGGAGTTTGTTGAATTTTAAGTCACTGTTATGATAAGCTAGACTTGTCTGATTATGATTTACTTTACTTGACAGACAACTTTGATGAGGGTGATTTTTTGGGAACATATTGTCCCTTAAGGTGTATATGTTGATTCTATGTTATAATTATATCCCTCGAATTTTTTGGGGAAGCTTGTGTTGCGGATTGAAAATTTGAAGAATAAAACCTTACATTTAATAGATCTCTGTCGTATTTTATTATACACTATTAGTAGAGCTTAATACATATTGTTTAGTTGAGTATTAAGGATGAATTAAAATCATAAGAGTTTGGTTTGAATATTTTTTATAAAAGCGTAGGTTCAAATCTAAGTTTGAATAAGGAACACTTGGTTGTTTTATATTCATAGGCGAAATATGTGAAAGCCTGATTTTGAACTTGGATGGTTCATTTTTATGATTATGTTCTCTTGATTGGAAATTTAAAGTTGAGAACATTAAAGGATTATTTTAATGAATTGAGTTATCCTTATTTGTAAATGAATATGAAAGGGTTTGTGAAATTTCATTGTTTTCCTTATGATTTGCAATTGAAATTTCATGTCTTGTGTAATCGATACTAGTTTAATGGCTTTAAGACGGTCATTATGAATTTAGCTATTCTGTAACTAAACATCTAGACATGGAGATGTATAACCATGTGAGTTCGTTGAACCGTTCATGTAAATATATCATTTTTTTATCTTTTAAATTTCAGGAAGGATTAATTTTTTGTGGAGATAGATTGGATTGTTACATGCATGCTCGACATGCAATATATTCATATATGATTGTAAACATTGATTAAATGTATATGTTAACTTGGATCATGTAATTTTTATAGAGCGAAAGTTATTTTGTGATATCGTAAATGATTGTTGGTCATTTATATTATTTTTAAAATAAATGTTGTACTTTTAGACATGAAATATTGTACTTTGGATCATGTTAAACCTTGTTAGTCCTATGAGATGAAACAACTATGTTTGTTGATTTTCCATTGTTGTACTTATTGAGATTGTGAAATAAATTAGAGTTTATTAATTAATTGTGCTTACGAAATCATTTAATATTCTTTATTAAATGATAGTGACGATAACCACGACATCATTGATTAATGATAAATTAAAGAAGTAAACAAACCACGTTGTTTGGGACAGTGGTGCAAGAGTTGTGAAATACATTAATATTTCTAAGACTCGATAGTGACAAGGTAAATATTACTGCTTCATTACATAGTATAACTTATTAATAAGAAATGGTCTAATTGTACTTGATATGATACTAGCTAAGTAACAGAGGGATGACACAGTACATTAGTACAACTACTGCAAATCATTAAATAAGATTATGTAAGTAGAACAAAGTTTAGCGGAACATCCTTGTAATTATTCACAGGTAATTGAATACTTGGTTAGACATTGTTGTAATAAAAATGACATTATCTAAAAAGACTTAGGATGATTGCCTAATCCTAATAAGATGATTAATCTAAAATAATACTTAACAACGAAGGTCATAAAGTGGCACTAAGAGTTAAAAACATGGAACAACATTAATGAAGTTGTTTCTAATTATTGTTGTCAACCTTATACTTTGACTTAAACTCTTGACTTATAATCATCTTGCATGTTGAGTAGGCATGGACTCTAAGTCCCGCCTCTCAATCTAAACGCACTCTCACCGTACCATCTTAGGACGGCTACAGGATGGGTAATGATTACCTTTGATGCGAGTCAAAGAGTAAACATTATCTATCTCAAGGGTTCCTAAGTTGGAACAGTCAGCATACGCTCAAATCAAGAGATAATATCTAAAATCCATACCTTCTTAACATGTTAGATTAAACATTAAGATTGTTAAATATGATCCAGATAATTGTGTGGAATAACGATGTGGTGAATGGACAAGTTTCGAGTGACTAATGTGCGGTCACGAAACTAAGCATGCACAACATAGCTTGAAATCTTTGGCCTAAGTAGTGTACTTGTTGGTTACACTGTCAGTTCACCAAGTTCCAGCAAAATTGTGTGGAAATACTGAATGAAACACAAAAAATTGTTTTTCAGGTATACACCGGAAACTACATCAGTTCGCAACCCTAATTAGAAAGGTTAACCAAATACATATCAGTTATGTACACTTGGAATAAGTGAAGATTAATGAGGTCGGGTAGATCCATTAATCGTGAACACTCAAATGAGTGAATAAAAGGGAATCTGGTAGATCTAATGGACCTTTAGAGTTGTATATGGCTATTATGTTATCGGTTGGATTTAAAAACTAAATTACTTGTTGGATTTATTGCTACTATATTATAAATCATTGAAGGCATGTAATGGGGTTAAGGGGTTTGTTTTGTAAAAAATCCCTTAATCTGGAGTTGAATAACATTGGGTGTTACATAGGAGCAAGATAAACCAACAAAAAGAGTGGTCTAACAACCACGAAATACATGACAGAAACAAGAAAAATAGAAACAGAGGTAAGATGAAACGTTTAGTCTCAAAGACAACAACAAGAGCTTCTTACAAACAAGCATGAAAGACCAAAAAATAATCATAAGAAATTTCAATGATGTCCGTTTGTTGGGCCACCTTTCCCTTGTCCTCCCTGTCGTCGAGCTTGCCACTGGCTCCCATCTTGGAAATATTCACAAGAAATGCATATGAAGAGCCAACAAATGCTCAAAGTTCTGCCACTGTTTGAATAGGCCCAGTAGGCGTAACCAGCTCGGCTAGGTTGAGCAGAGGTACCTGAGTATGCGTTGCCCCTTCAGAGAGACAAATCTTGTGCACTGACTCGACGAACTTTAGCAGGAGAAGATTCCTCCTTTCTAATTCTTCACAAACCCTATGGTTGAACCATTGAGAAGAGGTAGACACCCCTTCCGAGAAGAATACATAATCCAAACACACGTGCTCGACCATATCTTCCAACCCAATTTTGTGGCAAGGAAGAATGTAATGTTTGGCAATAGTCACAACAACTTCTTTGACTTGGATAATGAGGAGCATATTAGAGACGAAAACCTCTGCAATTTCTGAATTGATTCGCACCCTTCCTGACCGGTGCAGATAGATAGACCCGATGATGTGATCGATGTCGTTAAAAACAGAGGAAGAGCCAACACAAAACACCTTATGCAGACGACACAGAGAAACAGAGGAGAATAAATCCATTTCGTGCTTCTCTCCAGGAAGATACAGAACATAAAGAGGAGGGAAGGCCATCCTGTTCGTAAGAAGGAGAAAACGAAATTAAAAAATGTGTACTACTCTTCCCAATAAAATAAATGCCCACACGCTTCAATAAATCTCTACCTCGAGTGAAGCAAAGCTTGGGCCATCATGAAGAAGAATTTCCTCGAGAAAGTTCTAATACTCACCCCTGCCATTAATCAGGGCATCATCGGTTTGAAAAGTGCCATGATTAGCAAGGGCGTCCGCCGTTAAGCTCGTTTCACGATAAGCATGATGAATAGACAATTCATCATTCATGGAGAGCCAATGAATAATTTGAGTAAGGAGATATTGAAGATGTCAAGACTTTGCTCTACCTTTTCTAATTGCCTAAAAAATACCCTGAGAATCCCCTTCAATTACGAGCTTGGAACAACTGACATCAACAGCCATCTTGACGTTGAAGAGGAGAGCATTAGCCTTTGCCACATTACTCGAATCGATTGAAAGACTAAAGGACCCAGCTTTGATCAGTAATCCCTTTACATCCCAAATGATACACCCTACCCCCAATAAGCTTAGATTATCTTTAGAGGCCCCGTCAAAGTTAAGTTTTCAAAACCCAAGGAGGGAGCCATTTCACATTCTTCCTTTTAATAATTTTATCCAACTTGGACATCGAGCGCTTAACAATAGTACCAGGAGAAGGGAGACGAATGAGAGGCCAGGCCTTCCGAATCTCAACGTCCTTGCTAGAAAAATTACATAGAGCTTTACAATTTGAACTAACATTTTTAGAAATGGCAACTTCCAGCTTATTAAGGAAGCTAGAAATATCAGAGGATTCCTCGCGAAAGATCCTCAGGTTTTTCTCCCACCGTAAGTGCCACAATAAGAGGATAGGACCATAGATCCAGATCAAGCTCAAAGTCGTACCTACACCCACCCTAGGCCAAGAAGAAATGGTACTAGAGATGGATTCTCCATGATCTCAAGCAAGGTTTAACCAACTGGATGGCCAATACCAATAATGCAAAGCGAAGGGGAAATATAGCAAAAGGTGATTATCATCCTCCTCCGCTTTAAAACAAAGGACGCAGCCCATAGGACCAGCAACTCCCCATTTTTTCCTTGTCCAAAGTATGAATTTTTACCTTTAAAAACAAGCCAACAAAAGGTGTCTGCCTTAGGAAGGCAAGCAACATCCTAGCTGCCCATCTAGGAGGAAGAACCAATTTCTTCCCAATGACAAAGCACCTGATACCCAAACTTGGCAGAGTATTGGCTAGATTTGGAACCCATCCACAAAATATGATCCTCTTGGGGGAGATAGGTATCCACTCTCTTACCCAATTCCGATTTGAAAATATCTTTAGTGGCTTCAGGAAAATTCAATTTTCTAATGTCTTTCCAAGAAAGAGTGGGAGAACCATCAGCGGTTTGAAACCCATAGTCCCTGACTCTAGTACCCCAAGAAAATTGTGTGAGATCGCGGATGGGAACGAGATTCTAAATCTTGCAGAGAGGGGTGTTTCCATTCCAAGAATCCTCCTAAAAATTAACAGAGACAACATTGCCAATTTTCCAAGAGACAAGGTTGGAAAAGAGCGAGTGGCAAGAGGAGATAAAATTCCACATATGAGAGCCTTTGGGAAGATTAGTGGCGGTGAGAATATGATGCGGAGAACCATTACCTAGGTATTTCTTAGTTAAGATTTGATTCAGAATGTTGTCAATATTGCGTAACAAATTCCATATGTGTTTAGATCCCAAAGCTATATTTTGGAGTTTGAGGTCCAAAATACTAGCGCCACCAAGAGATTTGGGAGTTTTATCGACATTCGACTTGACCAAATGGACCTTTTTATCCTTTGAAGTACCCTGGCATAGGAAATTTTGAAGAAGCTTCTCAATTTTCAGAATCACCATACAGGGGCCCTAAAGAACGGAGAACATGTAGATAGGAAGGGTGTTAAAAACATATTACATAAGGAGGACATGCTTGACTAAAGAGAGCCACGTGCCTTTCCAAGAAATCAAACACTTCTTGAAAGAGGAAATTAGAGAATCCCAAAGAGAAGAACGACCTTGACCCACAAAAAGGGAGATAACAAGGTATTTTTGAGCCAGAGAGCTGAGCTCAAAACCAAGCAAATTACAAATACATTTCTACAATCGGAGAGAGGTGTTAAATGAAAAGATCATAAATTTATGCAAATTAATCCCCTGGCTAGCAGCTTTGGCGTAGGTATCCAACAAATAATGGAAATCTCTAGCTTCAGATAAGGAAGGGACGCCAAAAAGAAAGGTATCATCGGCAAATTGTTGGTGAGAAAGAGGATTGGCACCTTCCGTAGCCACCAGACCTCGAATTACACCCATAGCTCTAGCAGATTTGATAGACATGCTAAGAGCTTACGCAACCAGAATGAACAGGAAGGAAGAAAGCAGATCCCCTTGGCAAATACCATGGTTGCTCTCAAAAAATCCTTCTGTATAGCCATTAAAGAGAACCGAGAAGTGAGGAGAAGAAATGCAATTGAAGACCCAGCCACATAAATCTCTACAAAAGCCCATTTTGAGAAGGTAGTGGATCAATCACCGCCAATTGATCATATCGTAAGCTTTAATGTAATCAAGCTTGATAAGCATACCAAGTTGCCTATTACTGACAAGAGAGTACATGAGCTCATGAGCCAACATACTGCCTTCAGTAATAGTACACCTGGGAATGAAGCCACTTTTCTCCTTACACACCAAACTGTTAATAAGGGATTTAACTCGGAGTGATATAGCTTTAGAGATGATTTTATAGGAGGTATTGCATAACGAAATTGGCCTGAAATCATCAAAGAAAGAAGCATGTTCTTTCTTGGGAAACAGGCAGATGAAAGTATGATTCATTCCACCCAGAATTTTCTTGGTTAACCTGGACTCTTCAACAACTACCCAGACATCGGAGCCCATGATGTCTCAGAAATATTAAAAAAGGTTGTTTGGAACCCATTCGGCCTAAGAGCCTTCTCGCACTCCATAGAAAAAACCACCATTCAGACTTCCTCCATGGAAAAAGGTGCCAGCGATTTTGCATTCAAAGCCTCATCAATAATAGGAGGGCAATCATGAAGAAGAGAATTCTAACTAAAATGATCATAGTGAGCTTTCCCACCAGGAAGATTAGAGAAAAAGGCAATGGCTTTTTTGTCAATCAAACTCTCATTAGTGCACTCCTTACCATCATCAGCGGCAATTTCCAAGATATAATTAGCATTGCGCTTGGATTTGACTGAAGCATGAAAGAATCTAGAATTTGCATCCCCATCCTTAGTCCAGGCTCCACGGGATTTCTACTTCCAGTAAATTTCTTCTCAAAGGAGAAGTTCCCTTAATTCAGCCAGAAGAAGCTTTTCTTGGCCGAATTCGGCCAGTCCCATGCCATTGGCAAAGATGAAAGCATTCAAGGCTTCGAGCTCCGCTTCAACCCTAGATTTTTCAATAAAAATATTTTTGAAATGGGAGATATTCCAAGCCTTCAACTTGAGCTTGAAAAGAGAAAGCTTCCTCGAGAGGACAAACATCTGAGTCCCTTGAACATCAAAAGACGCCCACCAATTTTTAACAAATTTTTTAATGAACCTCTCTGCCATCTTAGTTCAAATTTGAAGGGTGAATTCTAAGTCACCATATCCACCAAAAACTCAAGAGCAATATGGAAATGATCATAAGCAAAGATGGGGAGGAATGAACTATCCAAGAGAATATTATGATGCAGCCATTCTTCATTGGAGAGAAATCTATCTAATCTTTTTGCGATACTGCTGAAACTCATCCGCATATTAGTCCAAGTATGCCAACTACTTTTGGGTTCAATGTCAAGCAGGGACGCTCAATTGGTGAAATCTCAAAAGTCTCATTGAGACTACGGATTTATGACAATCCCACCTGACTTATCCCTATCGGTAAGAATGGCGTTGAAATCCCCAGCAATGAGAATCAAAGAATTGGGATGGAAGGTTATCTCCCTTTTGATATCCCCCTAAAGATGGTGTTTTGCAATAATACTATTTGGCCCATAGACATTGCAAATAAGAAAATTGAAATCAGAATTAAGAATATGAACCTTACACCAAAGCCAATTTGAATCCTTTGAGATAAGAGAAATATCAGCTTTAGAATATTTCCAACCCATAACCCCCCAAAAGCACCGAGCGAATCCGCGAAAACACCTTTCCACCCATGCCATTGTTTGAACCATTACGACACAACTTCAAAACCCAATATTTTGATTTCTTGCATCAAGAAGATATCCCCTTCATGCTCTAGCACACAATGCTTGAACAAGTGTTGTTTGTTAGGAGTGTGGGTGCCCCTAACATTCCATGAGATAATCTTCATGATGCAACAAGGAGGGTTTCCACTTCTCGGCCCTTATTTTTGAAGAAAGTATTGATCGAATTTTTTTTGCCAACTACAACTTTGACCTTAGATCGATATTGAAAAGATATCCTTCCCCATCTTACCTGAAGAACCACAAGCAGGAGATTTCCCCAACTGATGAGAAATAGCCAATGAGTAAGTTGATTTAGAGGGAATGAATGGATCTTCTTTCTCGCCATCTAAGTTACCCTCTTCGTCAAAGCACAACTAATCAAGAGCAGATCTCATTTTTACAGAACCCATCTATTGAGAGATTCATTAGAATCTCCATAGCCAACATCCATACCTTCTTGAAGGAGATTAAGAAAGAGGTTAAAATCTTCAACTTGTCTAGTATCTGCAATAAGAGTATGATGGGACAGGGGGGCTTGAAGAGATAAGTTTCTTAGAAGGCAACAATATAGACTTAGGGCCTTCAAGAAGAGCCAAATCCTTCGAACCCGAGTTTTGGGCTACTTTCATAGGTACCCTTTGACCTTCTAGAGAGGTTTCAATTTAAGCAGGAAATCCCTTTGCAGATGGCACATTTGTTTACATCTGAAACACTGAAAAAATAGTTTTTCGACTTCCACGAGCTCCAACCATAAGCCAGAGGGGGAAGAGATTTTTATAAAACGGGGTAAGGGTTTAGTGGCATCCACCAAAATATAAACTCTGGCAAAGGCTGCCAAAGTTTTATCAAGGGCTTTGGGATCGATCTGAGTGACTCTTCCCAAGCAGCTACATATTTTGGAAAGAATCTGAGGGCTCCAATACTCCATTGGGAGGGAGTACAGGCGCAACCAAATAAGAGTTTCTTCTATGCCAACATTGGATGGATCAAAATTTGGAACCCAAGGTTGCAGAAATAACCATGATTCCATAAGATACTTGTCTCGACATTGCAGGGTTTCCAAGGCTTGAGCTACACACCGAAAGAGAATCATGAAAAAGCCTTTTCCAAGAAAACGAATTCTCAATCCACTTTCCCATTGTCTTTCACACCAAGATTGGATGCCATTCGTCGAAAGCCATCTTTTCGAGAATTTGGCAATCACCGCCCTTTTCTTATGAACCACAACACTGGTCTCCGAATCAATCTTGAAACCCAAGTTCACCTCACAGGGAGAAGGCGGAGCAAGTCGTTGGGAGGAAGCTTCCATGCTATTCGGAAAAGGAGAAGAATTTGGATGCCCCACAGCCTGCCCAAGAGCAGAGGATGGAAAATCCAACTCACTCTCCATCGTCTGAAGAACCCCACTAACACCTTGATATTATGATCCATTTAAAGATTTAGAAAAGGTAGGAGATTTAGCATATAAACTTGTTTTACCTCCAGAATTATCCAGAGTTCACAACAATTTTCATGTTAGTCTACTTTAAAAACATGTGTATAACTCTGAATATGTGATTGAATATGTGAGCAAAATGTAACCCCAATCCGTCCAAATTTGGAGGATAAATAAAAATACCCACCAACAAGCAACCCAATAGAAAAAGGCATAAGTGGCATCTATTCACCATCCTACTAGATGCCATGTCACTCATCTCATCCCAAACCCAAGACAACATAAATGGAGCAATTACGTGGATTTCCCAAATTAAAAGCACATCATTCACTCACTTGAGGTGAAATCGCTCACCTTAAGTGAGCTTACAAAACATAAACAAAACATAATGGAAAGGGGTGAGTAAATACTCATGGGAAAGAGGTAAGGCTCCATTTGCATTGACAAGAGCTTACCCTACCCATAGGTATGGCTTGGGGGCCCTTTTCAAGGCAAAAATAGTTTTTTTAAAGATTAGCACACTTCTCAAAAATGCCCTTCTTCCCAAATCTAAATTTGGGTGAATGCATTTCTTGGGAATAGTGTAGCCTCCTCCCTAAACATGATTAATCAATCCAAATGCAAAATTAGACAAATCCCCATTACTAATCAAAAAAGGTTAGGAAACTTAAGACGACATTTAGATAAATTAACCTAATATCACCATATGAAATAACAATAAACATAAGGTGAATTAATCATCCAAAACAATAACCAATAAGAAAGATCAAACTGTTAATCAAATACGTCAATCACATGATGACAAGGGAAAATTTGGTCGACAACCAATTGTGCCAATCATAAGAGCGATCTCTTGAAACCCACGTTTGTCAACCCTATAATCTGCACACTCAATGCACACGAATCATACATGTCAAATAAAATATAACCAACAAACGCAACATCCAAGCAAGTCAATCAACCAAATCACAACATAATGCAATCAACGTCAATCCAATACATGAGGTGTGTAAGTCTCCAAAACAAGCTACGCACAATGTTAAACATCTTATATGCTACCATAAGCATCCTAGGAGTCGAACCAAATAAAACTAAATCATCGTAAAATCACATTGATATCATATTCGTCATACAACTCAAAGTGCCAACAAATAATCACACGTCCTACTAACAAGTTAGCGATAAATAAAGTATGATGTAAACATGTAATGCCAACAACTAATCATACATCATGTCAACAAGCTAGCGATAAACAAAGTACGATGTAAACATGTAATGCCAACAACTAATCATACATCATGTCAACAATTTAGCAAAGACTACAATATACATCATATACCCATCATAGTCTAAACATCACGTACCTAAATAATAGTCAACAGAATATGATAGTCTCAATACAACATGATAGCTCAAAAATATAACTCAGTTAAATCTAGAATATAGTGTCAAAAAGAGGTGGGCACTAGATAAGCTTAAATAAAAAGGGGTTAACACTAAAGTGAGCTTTATCTAAAAACATAGCAAACAAACAAATTTAACACTTCGGCATCTAAGAAATTGTGCAAACATGAATTGGGCATGTGAATTGTTCAACAAAATACCTAATAGATATGTGGTTGCATAGATTACAGTGAGTATAGGTACTCACAAAATGAATTTTTTAAAACAACCATTTTGTGCATGACCAAAGCACGGGAAACCATTACGTGCATATTTCACAATCGTTGCAATCCATGCGCCCATGTTCTTCGAAAAAGAAAAATTGTCGAAGAAAGGCTACGACAAATGTGAAATTGAATTAAATTGATAAAAAGAAAAAAACTTCACCAATCTTACAATGACAAATATTTTTTATATTGAAATTAACCCACCTTTCGAACAACTAAAAATTAACATAGGCAAATGCAAACCTCTGCCATTGCAACAAAAAATACAAAACTTGCCAAGCAGACACAACCCAACAACACACACAACCATAAATTGGCATAGGTAAATGCAACCTCTGCGATTGCAACAAAACATACAGAATCTGCCAAACACAACATATGACAAAAATATAAGTTTGTTGAAAGTGGCAAAAACTACTTTGATCAAAAAATACCATGAAATCAATACAAAGGTATTACATTGATTATCTCTACCTGATTTTGGCCAAGATTGAGGAGAGAATTGTTACAAACCATGTTCCCTCACAAATTCTTTTTCTAGATTTTTTTCGATCAAAATATTAATGAATCTAAAGATTCTGCTAATCCTCTTGCCCAAATATTTCATAATCAACTCAATTGCACTCTAATGGCGGTCATTGAGTTGTCCATGTGACCTGTAACAATCAACATAAAGTCGATAATCTATAATATATCAAAACAAATCCCGCCAAACATTTTTAAATCCAACTCCTAATGAAATTGTTTTGCAACTCCTCGATATTAATAAAGAAACCCAAGTATCTTTGTGAACCCAACCATGTTAGAGCATTATGGCCACCATGAAATTCTTCCCACCAACTTTACCATGCTTTTGTCAACCTCGCCCAACACACAAACTTAGGATACTAAATTGTGAACAAATAAAATTAAAAAATAATTGTCATGGTTGACCATTTAGGATTTGCGGAAAGGAAACATGAAGCTTGGGAAAATTTGCATATAAGTCACAAAAATCATGGAATTGTGTTGAGTAACACCATGAAGCAAAGGTAGCAGGTGGGCCTAAGACAAATATAAAAGATGTTGTGGAAGGCAAACTCAGTGAAAATGATACAGCATTGGCCACCCTAAGGCGAAAAATGGAGACACAAACTCAACAACCCACTCTGAAGGGGGATAAGCCTCATCATTTCCACCAACATCCGCATTCTCCCGCCCTCTGAGGCAAAAGTAACTTCTTTACTCGAAATTGCTCAGGTGAACCCCAAATGTGGGGGGTCTTTATTCTCACTGCCCATATGAGTGACACTTCCCAATGATGTTCAACACCACTACTTGCAAATAACAGTGAAGCCTTGTAACAAAGCTTCTTGAGAATACTAATAGTCTTTTGTGACAAGAGCATGCAGAGCATGTCCATCCAAGCTCACATTTGCAACTTGATTTTCTTCAAAAATAATTCCATACTCAAAGGGGCTGCACAAAAATTACAAAAAACTTTTAAGGTTCAAACCTCGACAAAGTCCCCTATAAACATTTTAATAATAGTATAATGTAAAACCCCATTACACAACATAATACAAACCTCTTTAGAGTTGCATGATACCAAAATCATATCAACTCATAGCAAACTATGGAGAAAATTGACCCATAAATAAAGGAAATAAATTTCTTTTGCAAGCAATGAAAAAACAAACCAAGCCCATAAAAACAGAGAAGAAAGTGGCATAGTCACAATCTCCACGGGTAAAAGACATCTTTACATACAACTAAAACACGTGGCATGTCTGCAAAACAAAGTGACCTCCCAACTCAAAAAAAGCATGCCCCCTGACTACTCGGCATAACCAAGGCCTTGTAAAAACACCTAATAAATGCATGCAAGTGCAATTCCAAATGCATGTTTGAACGTTTCAAATCAGCCTATCCAGATTCGAACGTGGGTTCTCGACAGCCATCCAATTTCAATGCAATCTGACACCGTAAACATTTGTGGTCCGGTCCCCTACTTTGTGTCACTGTCAGGGACCCTTCATCCGATTGAAAGGAACGCCTATTTACATAATTAAAAAAGGTGTGATTAAATATGCGTTGACATTTCAAAACCTGTTCTTGAATGTATATACTTCCCACTTTTTATGTATTAATTTTTCCACTACGTCATGTCCTCTCTTTATTTCATCACTCGGCACACATTATTATTATGTTCATATATTATTTCATTTTAATAGTCCAATTCGAACTCCCAAGGAAGCAAACAATAAATAAAGATGCTCTTAAAGGATTCCTTTGTGAAATTTGTGAAAAATAAATATTTCTTAAAAAGGACCACCATTTCATTTCCAGCCTCCAAAAATGTAGAAATAGAGTTTAGACGTGTTCATATCAATTGACCAAGATAGAAAGACAACACAAACACGAAATTAATAATCAAGCATTTCAAAAATATTATATTTGATCGATTAATAATCTCCTTGATACTCACCACACAAAATACAATTCAATATGCAATGTATATTGATGTTGAAACAAAACACAAACTAATGATATACAAGAGGAGACAACATCCCATCCTAGAAGAAGAAAATGAATGTAAAGGAGCTGTTAATTGCTAAGGATTTATTAATTATCCATAGACCTCTAGGATCCATTCATAGCATAATATACAAACTTAAAAAGTGTGCCACACCAAAACCACTGACATGTTATGATTGAATTTGACAGTTATTCCAAAATACCATTTGAAGATAAAACTCCACATACAATTCCAATTACACTGATGCAATGGGTACACACCCCAACTACCTTTAAGGTTGGCTTGGAAATTAATACTACTCAAATCACAAGATTTGATTTACAAAAGATACAATTGATACGGGGGCAATAAAAAAACAGGGCTAACATTTGTGGCTCTCTCATGTAAAATCCTTGAAAGTAATAAGAATATTTTTGCCATTTATATATGACTTTTATGTAACTAACATATCTATTTTAGATAAATCTATGTAAAGAACACTGAGAGATATCATCCTTGAAACACATACTTTATTTATATCACAACCCAATACAAGTGCCTCACGAATGATATCTCTCGGCGTTTTTTACATTAATTTATCCGAGATATGTATGCTAGTTAAGTAGTCTTTAAAAAAATTCTAACCCCACCAAAAAGGTTAGCTCAATATAAGTAGTAGTTTCTATTCCAAGAGCTCAATATGAAAATAAATGAGCAATTCTAAAATGGCTTTTGCAATGGCATTGCCATGGGTTTAAATGACATCTCCCAATAGTACATTACGCTTTAATTTGTGTCCTCTTCTATTACAATTGACTTGGTACGGTGAAGTGGCATAAACATGACTTCAGAACCAAGAGAAAGAAAACTGGATAGAGAAGTTAGACATTACGATTTCATTGGAAAAGGAAGATTTTATAAAACTGTTGGACGTTTCCCAAATTGTTGTCCTCGTCACAAAGATTGAGTATGCTGTTGACGAAAAGTTTGCTTTCTTAGGCCAATCAAAGGGGGGAAATCTAGAGGTTAAATCTATTGGCATCAGCAACAGCTTTCGCATTATGTAGCAGAATATTGAGTTTCCTGTGGGGTACGTGGACAAGGCAATAAGCATAAGAATATCATCATTCAGTTGCAAAAAGGTGACAATTACTATTAGTTATTCTCTGATATATCAACATTATTTCTCAATTATTCTAGTTGTTCAAAATGAGATGTCATTTATTTACATTCCGTTATAACTTGTATATGGTTCAAACTTTCATGGTCCATTTCCCATCAGGACTTCTCTTCATCTCGACTTCGTACCGTTCCATTTTGTTTCCCCGCTTGATTTCCAGAAGCAAATTAAAGTTTTTGAGGCCATTAATTTCCTGTAAGAACAAGAGCAATTATTAATATTAAATGGTTCTTAATTACTCCTAAAATATTTTTATTCACAACCTACAAATATAATGATCGGAAAGTATGTACCTGTTCCTTTGCTGAAAGTATCTTCTGGAGTTCATATGGCATCAGCGAGTTCGACCTCTGCTGTATAAGTTGCACAGCACTCAGAGCTGCTTCTTGTACTAAAGAATCCTCTGTTGAGACAGTGTGCCACCCTGAAGATTGGATATTATCTGGTTCATATAATCGGAGCCATTGAAATCAGGTGCTTGCATGCTAGAATCAAAAGACTGCTAAAATATGGTATTCAAGAGAATACGAACAATTGAGGAAATGCACGTCTTCATGAAGAAAGAAACTCCACCTTCGTTTATAACAGTTGAATCACAAAGGAAGGAAGAGAAAACAATTGCCAAGGATGATAAAAAAATTATTAAGAAAATTAATCCATCTTAGTTTTGACATATAGTCTCTTTGCAACTCAAAAGACATCCCTGTTTGTAATACGAAGGCAATTTGTCAAGGCATTCACATGGGCTGAGAACAAGTCAGTTCATCACCAAAAGGACTGTTTGAATCATTAAAGTCTAGCATCAAATCCAGGAATGTAAATCAAGTGAACCTTAGTCAAATGCTCTCAAAGCTTAGAGAATCAGTTGCAGTCTGCCATTATTTCAACAACTTATGTTCTGAATCACAGGAGAGTGTAAATTGTTATCCCATATTTGTTCCGTTAGAAAGCTTTTGCCAAAAATTTAAGGATTTCCAGAAGTGTAGTCTATTAAGAAGCAAATGGAAAACTGCACAACTGGCTATCTTGTAAAAGAGGCGAAGGCAGCTACCTTTTGAGGTAACATGTAAATGAAGTATATAAATGTGGCAAACTTGCAGTAATTCATGACCTTCATCGAAAGATTTGTGGGAAGGAAGTGAAGAATTCGGAAATGATAGGTGTCGGCTGCATAGATGAGCATCACAAAAGGATTTGAGTGAAGGCAACACACAGATCCAACAGTGATAAGCATCATTAGGAGATTTGGCCACTCATTCGACCAAAGATGGGCTCAAAGTGGTTAAGTGGGAGGTGGCGTGTTAGACCAATCATTTCAAAAGGCACCAAAGATTCGATGATTGTATGTGTCATTCTATGGTCAATGTGTCCACTCAAAGTGGAGGACTCGTATCCAGGGAACTGATGAAAGCCCTCCGCCTCTGAGATTGACACATAGTATACCTGTGTTATCCTAGACAATGGCAGAAAATCTAAAACCAAAACCAAACCCAACATAATAAAAGTGAAACACCCTAGGGTGATTGAAGCAGTGAAATATGTCAAGCGTTGCTGATGAACTAATCAGGTTTTGCAACACAGAAGCCTCGGAGGTTCTCAAATCATTTACGGACATAGAAAAGCTTTGGCAGCAAATAAAAGTTTGTCCAGTGATGTTGGAGGATGATGATTTTGGAGGTTCTATCAGTAACCAAAGGGATAGCAAAGATCATCGCAAGGGAAAAGCATTCACACCCAAATAAAACCAATGACCCCTATTACTCATTTTCTTAAGTTTGACTTAGAAAAAAAAATCCCCTTTAACATGTCTCTTATAAGCCCTTGATTATTACCGAGAAGCTTCCTACAATGGAAGGCAGGGTGGCAATGGTGGATTGTAATGTCTGTGAGATGTTAACAATTAATAACCTACCTTTAATTTGATGTCCATTTGAATGTCATTTAGAAGTTTTTCCTTCTTGCTTGGAGAAGTTGATTCAAAAATTGTAACATCTTAGCCGTACTGAGGCGAGGGTGGCAATGGTGAATTGTAATGTCTGTGAGATGTTAACAATTAATAACCAACCTTTAATTTGATGTCCATTTGAATGTCATTTAGAAGTTTTTCCTTCTTGCTTGGAGAAGTTGATTCAAAAATTGTAATGTCTTAGCCGTACTGAGAAGTTTGAAGCCTGTTTTTTCCCCTAAAATATTTTTTTCAGCCTAACACATTGATGCAGCTAGATTGTGCCCAACTGTCGCGAGTCAGCGGGAAATTCATGGAGAAGGTTGAAGAGAAATGAACCGATAAATTTGTATAAGAGAAGCAGTGCTAACAAAATCTTAAAGGTATAACAGAAAGGAAAAATGGCATAGACACAATACACGAGATTTTCACCTATGAAAACCCTTTCGGGAAAAATCCCAGCAGAGTAACCTTCTTCCTTATTGCATTTACTCAACCTTTTGTAGTACAATAATGTATTTTAAAGTTCTGCTTTTGTCCTGGTACATTTGCAAGTATTCGACCATTTATAGTACAATAACGTACTTAAAAGTTCTGTTTTTGTCCTAGTGAATTTACAAGTATATATAGGCACATCAATAGATAACCACTCGAGCAATATTAGCATACAATGGGTACCAAAACCATGGACCAAAAAGGCCACCCATAACAGTTAACATAAAACCATGGACCATAAAACCACACATACATGATACAATACTACGGGTATAAAAACCAAGGGAAAACCAAATGTAAACATGTCGGACCGTACATCTGTGTATGGTTGTACAACTGATAAAGGGGGTAAATCATGCAAAATGTACAACACCTTTCCAGCAAAGATAATGGAATTATTAATTAATGTGGGTATGTAATAAATCAAAGATAGGCACCGTGAAATTGATATCCCTCAGCATTTTTCAGATAGATGTATTCAAGATGTCTGTACTAGTAAAGATTGATCTTAGAAATTGAATTTAAAGTTGACAATAGATGGCTAGGATTCTGAACGATGATTTTTTGCATCAAATTTAGAACCCAAGATCAGCCAGTCTCAATAAAGAAGAGCTTAACTAGTTTGTCTACAACTAAAAAACAGTTATTCAGTTAGCTGTAGTTGATAAAACAGTAATTCAATTTGTTAGTAAAAGTCCTCACATGGAGTGCTTTTGTGTTCCGCATTAGATTATTAATTAATTAGGGTGCGTGGGAAAACAATAAGTGGAGCAAATAATAGAGGATTGTAAGTAATAATCACTTAATAGGTGTTGGTAGCCGATAAGGTGTTGACAGGTTGGTAAAGTGGGCTGGTTGTTTCCCACTCCTCCCAGGTTCCACTCTCATTAGGCACATGCCCTGCTGGGTGGAACACTCTCAAATTAAGTTCAGTTATGGCTGAACGCTACGAATGATCTCAAATTAAGGTCAGTCATGTTTGAACGCTGTGAATTGGTTGGGCATTGGGACCCCCTGTTATGTCCCAGATAAACGGGAAAGGGACCAGCCAACCCTTGATTACAAATCAAAAAAATAATAATAGGAGTTAGTACAGATTATGAGAGAATAATACAATGTAACTGGTTACTCACATAACAGTTACATAGGAGTTATGTGAGTGATTCTAGGAGATAATTGGCGAGATTTGAGATAAGATTTGACTTCCTAATTTTTGGAGAATGTCTCTTTATATAATTTACTATCTCTTATTGAATAAATATGTTGATTTGAAACCTTATTGAGTGTATGTTCTCTTCATGTGAAGAGGGTAACCCCAACATTTGACATCATAGCAGCTTTCGAAAGAGACCTCTTTGATTTTCACTCCATTCATATTTCATTTAGTCAAGTAGACTAAAACAGATGGGTTAACTATGATAGGCTACAAACCTCGTGTGACCCCATTACCTTTTTCTGTGTCCATTCACTTGTTGTCTTTGTCAAAATGATACAAACAAAAGATATGCAGTGATACTACAGACGTGCATGTGACATATGGAGTTTGTATACCTCCACCCTTCTTACAATTTGTCAACAATAGTAATAGCAATGTCCACATACCTCATGCGTGAATCTGTAGGGCATACGCCATTCGCTTGCATTGTCTACCCCTTCCATTTTGTACACTCGTTTCTGCAATTTCCATTCCACTTGTAGGATTGTGATCATGCATAATTTAGGATTTGTTTAGCCTAATTTTGTGTTTGTGTAAGCACCTTTTAGAGTGTAAGCACCTTTTAGAGTCCCTGCAACATTTTGGAATGAAACATACCTCAAGTTTACATTCAGAACATCCAAAAAATGTTGGGATTGACTGTAAACATGCAATATTGATACAGTCAAATATGTTGTTTTTCAGTTTTTTACAGGTTTTCAAATCAAATTCTACATCCCAGGTTGTAGTAGAAATATAGTGCATTGGATCTGTTTTGTACAATCTATGTTGTAGCATATCTCTACATCAAGGTTCAAGTGGTATTGGATTTGGTTCACCTTCAAACTCGGCTTCTTTTCATTGCCTCGAATCTCCTACAACAAGCTACATTTGGCAAGTTGCATTTTGTTTAAGCAGATTCTCCCTTTTAAAGCTAGATCCGAGATCCTGAATTTTATTGAGTTGTATTATAGGGTTGCAAATCTTGGCGAGTTGGATTAAAAATTTAGAGCCAAGCTCTCCCAAGCTCCAAAGCTACCCTCAACTTGTGTCTCAAGATCTCCAAGGCTTAATGCAACGAGCTCTGACTTCTCTTCACACTGAGCTCTCATGTGTTCAATCGACCTTGTATTCCAAGCAAGCTCTACTGACCAGGTCTACGACTCCCGTTTCACCAATCAAGCTCCTCTCTATCTCTAGAATTGCCTTCCCACGAACTCAAGCTCGGCATATTGGATTCTGGGCCCATCCTTACATCACATGGATGTTCCAAACGTTTGGACACTACGAGTTCCTTTCCCTAATTTGCGGATTCGAGCTCATTTTTCAGCAAACCCAAGTTCAACGCATCCACATTAGTTGTGATTCAAATCGTAGTTCTGAACCAGCGCAGTCCACATTCTCACTACGTGTTCCTCTACCCTGATCTGCGGATTCGAGCTCTATAATGTCCCTTTTAGGGAAACTCTGGAAAACTTTGGATTTCCCTTGAAACCCTTACGATTCAAATACTTCAAATTCAACTAGCAAACTGAAAATTATCTTCATTGTGTTGCCTCTCCCTTACACAAAAATCACAATTTTTTTTTTTAATGACATGGCAATTGTCATGCATGCAAAAATTATGTAGCTGGAGATAAAGTTGTAGCCCCTCCAAATTATTTTATTGCCACCCACATCAGCCTGAACAAACATAACAAAAAAGGGGCTCCGGAATTTTTTAAGGGCATGATTCCTGTTTATCCTGCAGACAAATTTTGGAATTTTCATGGGACCCGTATGACAGCAGCAAAGATACTTAGACCAACAACCCCCTGGATAAGGATGCGGCAATTTTTCAAAGCCCAAACAACATATATATTTTAAGTGTGGGTTTTTTTCATTTTGGGAGAGGGCGGCAGGTTTCATTAAGGGGTATTTTATGGGGCTATTTAATGTGTTTCACATATATTTTAAGTATGGGATGGGGGGGGATTTGGCACACTAACATTTTGCATTGATGAGTATATTGTGGCAGAATTGCATTATCGTCGAAACCGACATCCAATGAGTTTATCATTGTGGAGGGGAAAAAATGTAATATTTCAGCCTCAATGCTAAATCTATTGAGTCAACAACCACCAAGAAGATGGCAACAGAGGTTGATCATTTGCTGCAGCTCTAGAGTGGCGTTGCTCCCCATGTCCGTACTAAAGGGGGGAATGTTAAGAATAGTCCTCAGATAGGTGCTTTTATGTTCCACATTAGATTATTAGTTAATTAGTTGATTAGGATGTGTGGGAAAATAATAAGTGGAGCAAATATTAATAGGATTTAAGTGATAATTATGCAATAATAATCACTTAATAATAGGAGTTGGCAGAGATTATGAGAGAATAATACAATGTAAGTAACAACTACATAACACTTACATAGGAGTTATGTGAGTGATTCTAGAAGATAGTTGGGGAGATTTGAAATAAGATACGACTTCCTAATTATAGAAGAGCATCTCTTTATATAGTGTACTATCTCTTATTGAATAAATATGTTAATTTGAAATCCTTGGAGTGTATGCTCTCTCCAGGTGAAAGGAGCAGCCCCAACAAAATTAACGCTCAAATCAGCATATATGTACGAGAGGGAATCCACATATCAATTGTCAGTTTTAGGTCCAGGTATACTTTTCATTTGTCAAGCTTCTCAGCCCCATTGTTTGTATTTTCTTTTGTGATTCAAATGTGTATCATACAACTCTTTCTTCATTCTCACGGCTCACCTGACGACTTACGATTAAGCTCCTCTATAGGTCATAGCCAAGATAGATCCCACGCTTAAGAGTAGGATAGGATAGGCTGACAATAGATCTTTGCCCCTGTATGTTGGAAATTTTGAGATGGATAAACTATGACATTGGCAATGAAAAATTCAATCTTGTGATTTCACTTAATATAGATTTTTTGGTTATAAGAGAAATCAATCTTTGTTATGAGTCGGTCCCATTATGGCCTGTTTCAGTCTGAGAAATCCCTGAATTCAAAAAGATTTATTTTATAATATTATATCTAAAAGCATATATGAATTTTCTTTCTAACTTGTTATGGCTCAAGAATTAGTTAGTTGATGGCTCTCATTTATATAGCAACACTCTCCTTTTCAATTCTCTCCGTCCATTCACTTCTGTAGATTTATCTTTGCCATATTGTGGGCTGATTTCTCTTAAATGTGATAAGACACTGGCCAATTTCTCGTCATTGATAAAAAAAAATTATATCTTTGACCCTTGTATCCAAGATGACTTTTAGAGAGCTTTAGTGCAACCATGCTAATCTGTTTCAACAAGAACCATGTCACATAGGTTTCTGCTACCTTGAACAAATCTTTAATTGCTAAAAAAATTGCTCACAAGGCCACTTTCAAATTAATGGGATAACAGAAAAAAGGGGAAGTGCCATTTTCCACAACCTAGTTCACCAAATTATGATATAAAATTTTAAAATGGATAAAGGCGGGATTTTATAGCGATTCTGCTTCATGCTTTCTGCTTTCATTGGTTTTTATATTAATTGATAGCATTAGGACAACATACTGCACAGGAAAATATTTATTTTACCTTCAATTCATGATTTGGAGAAAAAAAACAAATTCCTATGATGCCAGTAAAAAAAATCATAAATTCACAATGAATTTGGTTCCAAAATTAGGTCTGACATTTTCAAGTTGGGTCAGATTTAAAAATAACTAAGAGAAACGAAATCTCGTTGATATTTTCTTATTTAGAGTTCCATGGATGTTCTCTTAATTTGAGTTCCAAGCAAGAAAATTTTGGTGCTAATACAGCAAAAATGCATACTCTTTCCCCTATAACCAAACGAATAGGATTTTATGCCCAGAGAATAGAAATTGCAGCCATATACAGAACTTATCAAGCATGCTAAATATCACAGGTAATGTGGTTCATGATATTAGGCTACCACAACCTCCAACTTCAAACTTAAAGAACAGATAATACTGGCCACTATGAAGTCGTTCTTCATCATTTTCATGTGACAATTGCTGCAACAGTTGGTTGTTCAAAAATGCAATGCTATAGGCTTTAGTTGTAGTCTATGTAACCAGTCTTTTCACATTCATTAGCAATCAACATTTAGACCTGAAATGGCACTAGAAATACAAAGTTACCAAGGCTATCTCCCAAAGGATTTGCAGACATAAAGTTTATCAATGTACATACCAAATATTTTTCCCAATAGTTCTGAACAAGGCATCAGAGTAACCACATCAAAAAAATATAAAAGTAACACAGCTGCATATCTTACCGCGTCAAAGATTGAATGGCTAGAGAACAGAGGATAGCATAGGTTATCTCATCTACAGTAACAACAATTTTATTTGATATTTAGTACACACCGAAGATAAATCTGTTTATAAATCGTAAAACACTTGAAAAGCATCTACCAAAGATTTGAATTCATAAGTTCGTCGATCAAAGCATCCACTTAAACATCAAATGTTGTGCTTGACATTGATAAATCATAAAATGTTATGCATACTTGTCTGTCAATCTACTGTCAGACATTAAAATTGGTAGTCAGCCTCCCCATAAGAACCTCCTTATAAGACAGAAGAGAAGCTAAAAAGCTTGTGTTGGAGAGGCAGATGCCTAGCCGCACTCCTTGAGCTAGTATATACTGAGACACTGGTCCAAAGGATTTGAACCAAAAAACTCAAAACCCTCAAAGTGTAGGTTTGGGTCTGTCTCTATGGTCTCCCAATGGAATTTTGGAAGAATTATATATTCAAGCAAATTGAGAAAGCCATAGGAGAATTTATCTGCCTTGCCAGACCCAAACAATAACAAACCCTGGTGAGTATGCCAAAATCTATATCTGAATGGAGCTTGACAAGCTCCTACCCAAAGCAGTAACTCTGAATACCCTAACACATATGCAGAGGCCAAAGGATTGATTATGAAAATATTCCATTTCAGTGTCATGTACCACTGTCATTGGCCATTAGAGTGAAAATGCCTGATCAAATCCCTAAATCCTTCAGCAATAAAAGCAAAGTCACACCATGACAATTTTTGGAACCTAAAAAATGCACGAACTTAGAAGGTATGGCAACCAAAGTCCAAGGAGACAATGGGCTTGAGGGTACTAGGTGAAATTAAAGCTTTTCTGTTTTGGAGAATGATTATGCACTCCAAACTGAAAATCAGGATACAGATAACAATTGGTAAGGGACTTCGGGAATAATATTTGATATATATTTTGTATGTAATGACTCAAGGAAATGTGTTATATTTGGAAAAACTATACTTGTATGTAAGACAAAGGAAATGGGTTAGAAAACATGTTGTAAAGCTTCCATAGAAAGAAAAAGAAGCTGAAACAGCTTAAAAGGTATGGCAACCAAAGTCCAAGGCGACAATGGGCTTTGAGGGTACACAGGGAAATTCAAGTTTTTCAGTTTTGGAGAATGATTATACACTCCAAACTGAAAATTAGGATACAGAACAATTGTTAGAGCGACTTTGGGAATAATACTTAATATATATTTTGTATGTAATGATTTAAAGAATTGCAAACAATACTTGCAAGAAAAACGAAAGGAGTTCAAAAACAAGTTGTAAAGCTTCCACAAAAGTGTAAGAATATGAATAGTCAGCTGTAAATCTATAAATCTATAAATATTTGTAAGGTTGACACATCAAAGGGATGTTTTTCCCTAGCCTGATACACCTTGCTTATGAATATATGAAGGAAAGTGTTCCATTTTTGTTTTCTGTTTTATTATATGAGTGAAGTTAAATAAGAATATGAATCGTCAGCTGTAAATCTATAAATATTTGTAAGGTTCACAAGGCAAGGGATGATCTTCCCTAGCCTGATATACTTCGCTTATGAATTTTATGAGTGAAATTATATTATATCTTTCATGTTCATGCATTGTTGTCTTAATTAGGCATTAATCTATGTATTTAATCATTCATATAAGCGCAATATAGGCAATTGTTGTGAACGCATCGCATGAGAGTCTCAATTCCTACAAGTAATGATTCTTAGATGGTAGACTACAACTTTAGCACATCTTGAAGGGTTTCCAAGGATCACTACTAATAACAATGAAGGCTAAGGTTGATCCTCAAACTCAACCTTCAAAGCACCAGCTTTCAATGGAGCAAATACTCTTCTAATGCCGACAAGAATTATTAGGAGAACAGAAGTCACCAGTAACATCGTTCAACCTAGCCTACTTACCCAAAGACAACCTTGAAGTGTCAGAATAAATCACCATTTAAGGAGAAAATTTTCAGACCTTGAAAAGTCTATCATGAATACAATAAAAAGGAGGCCAAGTAGACTTACAAAATCTGAAAGGAGCAAAGAGACTCAAACAAACATTGGCTTCGGATGGGATAGGTCCTCTATCTGGAGATGAACATCCTTTGAAATATTGCAGGTCATAACACCCATAACAAACAAACACAGAAAAATCAGTATACCATGGAAAATAAGCCAACAAAATCTGGAAATTGTATCCAACAATGGCAGAAGATACACAACATTTCTAATGGTATTGCTATTTTATGGAGTTCAACTAGAATCCAAGAAAAAACTGAGGTGCATATAGGACCACTTCCAAATGCCAAAACCAGAGTTAACTAAGCCATGAACACACAAAGCAAGAGAAATCAAAAGCATGCACAAATATAACCTAGATATAGTTTGTTTCCACAAAAAAAAGTTGTTATGAAAAACAAACTATTAGTTAGGGGTGACCAATACGCACTCAACAAATAGTGTGTGCAAATATTTTAAACATAAACCAACTAATTTTCCTAATTCAAGCTTAACCTCTTTTGTGAGTGTGAACACAACTAAAAACTAGTTGGTTAGGAAAACACCTCTATAACCAGCCTAGTGTGAACCAGTGTTTTAAAAACCGGTCAAACCAGAACCGGAACCGGCCGGTTTGACTGGTTTAACATTTTAAAGCACGAACCGTTTAGTAAACCGGATCGGTTGACCGGTTTTAGCCCAAACCGGCCGGTTCCGAACCGGAACCAGCCGGTTTGACTGGTTTAACATTTTAAAGCACGAACCGTTTTGTAAACCGGATCGGTTGAGCGGTTTGGGCTAAAACCGGTCAAACCGGTCCGGTTTCATCCTGAACCGGCCAAGTCATGTAAAGATAGCATTTCTTTCCTTTTTTGGATTTTTGGTGAAAAAAACACAAGTAGAGAATAAAATTTGCCATTTTTGGAAAGGGTCCGGGAAGATGTAGCAGCAAAAACTTGCATGTGCCATAACTTTCATTCTGTGGCTCCCTTTCTGGTGTCGTTTTCTCTAAAAGTGCATATTTTCTCGAGCTCTACACATTGATGGCAATATTTTTCTTATTTTCATAAAATCCATTTTTGCACCTTTTTGGACCAAGCAACTTCTTGCAATCTTCTGAAAGAATCATGAGCTTTGATTGCTTGTAGACAGATTAGTAATTAAAAATACTAGATAGCTTTCCAAAACTCAGCGAGTATTCTCCCATGCTCGGACTAATCGTCCCACCTACCAATTTTTTTTTTAGGGTCTGCCGAGTATTTGCCGAGTGCGAGTATTCCAACTATCACTATATACATGAGCAAACTTTGCATATTTTGTGTGTAATTGTTGGAATCATGGTTTCTAATTTTTCAAATATATTGTTTTCTTTAAAAATGTAATTTTTATGTGTTTTTTAGTAAACCGGTTCATAGAGTTTGAACCGGTCCGGTTCCGGTTCCGGTCCGGTCCAACCCTCGACCAGTTCCGAGTCCGGTTCCGATTTTTAAAACATTGGTGTGAACACAAGCACAAAAACACCCTCCCTGAAGCACAAAATTGGGGAGAGAAAAAAAAGGAATGCAAATAGACTAGTGCATCCCAACAACTAGGTCTGATCAAGTACCCAACAATACAAATACACGGAGTACTACTAATTGTCCCTATGGTCGTCAATCCATCCTACCGGAATACATGAATGTCCAGTCACATTAACCGCCAAGTCAAATAGGAATTGGTGCTTTGTACAAGGCTCACTCAGAAGAAACAATAATAAAAAAATGAGGAAAATGAGTTGCCATGGGAAAATTATGTTGCCACAAGGTTTCTCAAAAAAAATAGTAAATCAAGAAAGTGGAGGTGATGTGAAATACTGCAAGGTGTCCCAAGAAGCAAAGCAACTCAATACATAATGCTGAAATAGATGTTTGGTAGATGGAAAGTCGCTTAAACTTGATTTTCTATTAGTGGTTTGGATCCACTACTCGATCACTAAAAATAAAACTAGGCACTGTATTTCACCAAAATAGCTCCATTCAAGGAGACTGTCAACAGTGTCAATAGTGCAAGTGTTAAGCAAACTTAATTCGATCAGCTATTTGAAGTAGATGTATCCCAAGGGTTAACAAAGAACACAACACACGAAGAAGGATTGACAACATCCCCCCATACTACTGATTGGGGAGAGTGACACTACAAATCCATATGAGTGGACGAAGCCTACTACTCAAACACAAACAAGTTGACACTACAAATCCATATGAGTGGACGAAGCCTACTACTCAAACACAAACAAGTTGACACTAAAAGCAACAAAATTGCTTCTTACAAAAAAAAGACTATCAGTCTGTCAAACATACAAATAAAATATCTCTCAAGAAGATGGCCCTGGCAGTGGTGGGAGAGTAATGCAACCAAAGTAGAGAAGAAAGCGCTCAACTTGGAGCACAAATACAGATAAAATCTCTCTCAAGAAGATGGCCCTGGCGGTGATGGGAGAGTCGTGCAACCGAAGTAGAGAAGAAAGCGCTCAACTTGGAGCACAAGTACATGAGGGTAAACTACGTCAAACAGCAAGACCCTTCATGGCACTGTAGACTCGATGCAACTAAAAAATGATCCCATAAAACAAACCCACCAAGCGACGCATAGAAACTCTAAAATGTTGTCAATCTTTGAAGGATGTCATCAATAACAAGAGAGTTGCTCCTAAAACAACTGCCAAAAAAGGAAGGCTCAACCAACAAAAGGAGCTTCAAAAGGAAGGAGAAGTGAACGGACTAAGAAGCTAAATAGTGGAGGTGCCATGCCCGTAGTGCCCTTGCCAAGAGCACTTTTGATGTCACCACAAATGATCAAAATTCCATCCCAAATGAATATGGATGGTCGAGGAAGATGTCTACACATGATGCGGTGTAAAGTGCACAACTAGTACATGCAATAATACATTTGAATGTGCGCAAGTTGATCATGTTTGATGGCTAGAATTTCAGCTGTCCCATGCCTAAGTGAAGGTGCAGAAAAACTCATGTGGCACTTAATGTCCTCATAAAGAGTAGAGCGTACGAAAACTGGAGCTCTATCATCAAATGATTCCAAAAATGAAATAATTGCTTCATTGCCAATGTTGTGGTGAGTATTCCAATCAACATGTTGGATAGGAAAAACAATACCTTGTGTCTGCCAATACCTCCACCAAGAAAAGCCACAGAACAAAACACTGACTATAGAAAGCGGCCAACAGACCTGTTTGTGTTGGTTGTGAATTGCTGAGGATGGCAAAGAAGCCTTGTCATATCGGTGGGCTGCAGATCGAGGTTGTCATAGGCTAGAGTGATGACAGAGGCAATGCTTTTTGGGCAGCAGTTGACCAATTAGCACGGAATCAAAATGCGCACTTCCAATGCTTCAATAAAACTCATACACTGCCGCACCAATTATAATAACATCATGCACCTAATAACATGTGTGCAGGATCATGCAATCCAAACAGCAGAAGGCAGAGCAGTCAAGAGTTGGCAGGCAACGTGGGGTGACAACAGGCCAGTAAGAGCTGGAGCAGACATGCAGGCCGGTTCAGGAGGCTGATGCACCGTTCAGAGGTGTTGTCACAGCTACAAAGTTTGTGGCCAAACATCCATGAAGAGCTCAGCTGATGATACCCGTGTTAGAATGTGCATGTCGTGCTATTGGAAAGTGTTTGGCATAAAAAAACTATAAAATGCCTTGTCTATTAAAGACCCCATGATAAACGTCAGTAAGCGAGAAATGCTAGCCAATGTGGCAGCCCGGAAAAAAATCGCACTTTCAGAGCTTTGATTATTTAAAAAATGCCAAAACCAACATGTTGTGACACTAATGGTGGCATGCCTGTAGCACAATGCGTGCTTCAATCACTAAAATTAGCATTCTTCAATGCACTTCAATGCTCCAAAATCTTTTTTAAAATGGCTTGTACGACCCAACACCTTTAAAGAAAAAACTGGCTGCATAATTGCTAAAAAAAATTAAAAATTCAAAACTTTTTAACCAGGGGATGGCAGCATGAAGTCTGATCTAATATCATATCGGAGTGATCAACACTCTTACATCATGATCACTTCTGCCTGCCAAAACCACAGTTAACTAACCATGAACACACAGAGCAAAAGAACTCAAAATCATGCAAAAATGTTTGTATATAAGTCTCTCTGGTGTCACTCAGATTTCACCCTGAAATCTGTGACTACCCTATCCGAAAATTTTTCGTACTTTTAAAATAATGGGTCATTTGTTGTTTTTATTGCCTGAAAGTTCCTGTATTGCACCAAGATAATCCTAAAGAGCCATATTAGCCCTTTTCGCCAAATACCCAGATGCCCAAAATTGTTTTATTCTGTCATCGGGATTTGTCTGCGGGAAATTTGTATTTAATTATTTTGAGCCCCGTATGAGGCTATTTGCGCTCCGTTTTAACTCTGTTATGAGCGGATATGTTATTATTCCTATGTACCAGAAGGATTTTAACTTATTCTAAGTTTTGGGCTTTATATGTAACTTTTGGCAATTTTTCGTGTTTTTGTGGTGTCCCGTTTCGTTTTCTGTAAAATTTCTCTGGAATAACTCCTTCGCCGGGTAAGCCCGATTTTTGGCCTGGAGCAGCTGGAAAACATACACGCACATTTTGCCCGGAGGAAGTCATCATCCGAGGTCTGGATCACTGGGAAAAAGCGAAGTCGTGCACAGGAAAGCCCCTGCGGGGATGGGCGCATTTTTGGAAAACAAAGGATTTAAGCTGCGATGGGAAAAACATAAGCCGCAGGCAGGATGGGAATTGTATACCTGCCTGGCAGGGTACTTTTTCCCGTGTTATAAAAGTCACTTAAGCTGCAGTGGGAAAAATAGAGGCCGCAGGCAGGTGGGAATTTATTGCCTACCTTGCAGGGTGAAAATTCCCATGATATAATAAAAGGAAAGTGACTTAAGTGAAATCATGGGATTTTAGTGCCTACCTTGCAGGGTAAAGAATCCCATTGTCAAAGTCAAATCACTTAAGTGGATCATGGGATTGTGGTGCCTACCTTGCAGGGTAAAAAATCCCATTGTCAGAAATTCTTAAAAATAGAATTCTATTATGCCAAAAAGTGCGATTCACCTTGGGTGAATAATAATGCATTAAATAAATATTTGTTAATATTTATTCACCCAATTTTGGCACCCAGGCTTGTGGAAAAGTCAACAAAAGCAAAGGGGAATAAATCAATTGGAAATAGAATTCTAAAATTAAATAAATTTAATTTATTTAATGCAGCCCCTTTTGAGAAGGAATTAATACTTTTTAAAGTATTAAATGATTATATTAATTCCTATTTTCAGTGGCTATGGTCAAAGCACACTGTGAAGCTTAAGTGAAGTGAAGTGTGGAGGATTAAATTGGATTAATTTAATTTATTGGATGGCTGTCCTTAAACATGCTATTTTTTAAAAGAGAAAAGCATGATTTTTAATTAATTAATTGCCTTTAATTGTTAGGGCAATTACTAATTATAGAATTATGAAGGTTATATAAGCATGGGCAGCCATATGGATTTATTATTCAACACACAGGTAAAGAATTGCAGCAAGGAGAAAAAGTGCGCCCCCATTAGAGGAAGGATTTTGCACAGACAAAGTGCTAACAAAGGCTAAAAGCTTCCAGATTTGGCGCATGCTTTGGAAAAGGTTCATCTTCGTCTGCACAATTGTTTTCACAGGTGTTAAAGGAGCTCAGGTGTTGATTGAAAGGATTCATGCTCTCTTTATGTGCAAATTAGACACCAATTTTTGGGGGCAGCAGGCTTGAAAAGTGCTGATTTTTATAATTTAAATTCACTATTCATACCCCGGTGGCCCATTTTTGTCTGAATAAATTGCAGGAATTCATTACAGGTGCTTTATAAAAGAAGAGGAGCTTTTATCAATGTCCAATACATTGCATATATCCTCCGAATCTGAAGGAATTGTCCAGATCTACACCAGTATTGAAGAATTCCAGTCAAATAAGAAGAAAAAGACATTCAGACAAAGATAGACAAAGCTATGGCGAAGAAAGATGAAAAAGAAACCTCTTGCTAAATTGATAGACAGATCCAGAGCAGGAGAAACTTCACTCATGCGTGCAGATTGAAAGCAGTGGAATTATTCAAGTTGCAGCCTTTTCCATCCATAGCCCAGTTGCCAAAGTTTGTTATGCAGGTGCAGATCTATATCCAGATCCATATGCAGATCCAGATCCAGATCTCATAGTTGCAAAAGCTTTTGGCACAAAGGCTTCATCCTCTTGTTTTTGAATGCAACCCGTGAAGAAGATAGTGCGTGGAAAATTCCTTCCAAGATCCGGTGCATGTGCTCTCATCTTCCAGTTGAAGCTTTCATTGAATTTTCATTCATCCGGAGTGCTTTCCAGAATTTTTAATTGCTCATATGCAATTAAAAATAAGGATGATGAGTTATCTACGGCCAACCTTGCACTGATGCATGTACACAACAGAAGAACTGCAAAAGCTTCAAAGGATAAAAGAGAAGACAATGTGAAGGAAAAATTCCAGCTTGCTTCCAATTCCAACTGCTTGCAATTCCAGCTTGTTTCCAGATCCAGTTTGCTTTTAATTCCAACTGCTTGCAATTCCAGCTTGTTTCCAGATCCAGTTTGCTTTTAATTCCAACTGCTTGCAATTCCAGCTTGTTTCCAGATCCAGTTTGCTTCCAATTCCAACTGCTTGCAATTCCAGCTTGTTTCCAGATCCAGCCGCTTTAAGATCCAACTAATTCTAGCTTGTTTCCAGATCCAGTTTGAATCAGCTGCATGCAAACATGAAAAAGGACAAAGTTAGTTTTCCTCTTCCTTCTTCTTTCCTTCGACAAAGTAATTGAGCGATCAATTCAATTACTACAACTTAAGTGATTGGTTTAAAAGCCATTACTTGAAGAAGTCAATTACTTGGAGATAGGTGGCGGACGTGCATAATAGAAGGTTCTATTTTCAGTTGCAAATCATACATGTCACGCAAAGAGGAATTCCAGGACAGGAGATTTGCCAGCTGTTTCTTTTTCGACTTCCACATGTGTCAGTTCAACTAAAGCTTCCAGCTTGTAATTGCCCCTCTACATTCTATAAGTAGAGGAAGAACCTTCGGGTTAATCATCGATCAGAATTTGTAAGAAGCAATCTTGTGTTCTAGACTTTGTGCTGAACCCCTGAGAGCCACTTGTTGCAGAGGAATACAAAGAAGCAGGTTTCCGGAGAACTTTGTGTCACGGTGTATTTTGTTTTCTTGCTTCTAAATCTTAGATCTCTTAATAGACTTTGTGTTATTTTAGATCTAGATCTAGAGCTGCCTTTGCTTTATAATTCTGTGTGTTCAAATCTATTTGAGTTTCTTCTATGTGGCATGCAATTAGCTCTGCAATCTACTAATTGGGATGCACATCTTCCTCATTTCTTCTCTGTAATTCCTTTACTTCCTTCTTCTGTAATTTTCCTTTCTTAAACAGCTGCTTACTTGCTGCAGAATTTCTTAGTTATGGTTCATGAACTAAGTTGTTAAAGTAAAACCCCTAATAGATAAAAACACATTTATATTGACAAATCTGACACGGGAGCCTCACCGGTTAAATGAGGGAGATTTATCTCATGACTGCCTAGGTTTGATGCTATGCAGAAAATCTAGCCAACAGTTTTTGGCGACTTTGCTGGGGAACAACTATCTTTGCAGATCAAAGCTTATCTATTGAAGATCAAAGTGTTTTCCATACAAATCTCAACCTGGCTGAACGTCCATTCACCCGATCCGTGAAGGCGCAAGGAAGGACTGATCATTTCTTCCGACTGCAGGAGCAATTCAATTTCAATCATCCTCCTCAAGTTAGAAGCCGCAGATCTAGTCTTTCACCAGGAAGAAGAGTGCACGCTCATCCAGATCCGGATCATCTTCAGCATAATTCGGCAGCTGGAATTATTCATCAAGTCTACTCTTGGAGAGGACGTGCCCCGTTCATCATGCTGAACCGAAACCCACTTGCCCCTGGAGCGCCTGTTCCATGGGGTGCAGCGTTTGGACCTTTGAATCTGACTCCTCCTATGCATGATCTACCTAAAGGGACGAGAAAGAATTTTCCGAAATTCTTTGGTGATGGCAAGCAAAACCCGGATGATCACTTGGCTGCGTTTTTCATATCCTGTGGAGTGCTTGCAGTCGAACATGAAGATGTATCTGTCCGGCTCTTCATAGAGACTCTGCATGACTTGGCTGGAGAATGGTTCTACCGGCTAGCTCCTGGCACTATAACCAACTGGGCTACTATGCGGGACGCATTCCTGAAAAGATTCAAGGCAGCCGAAGATTCCAGCACATTGATTACTCAGCTCACTCAGTTGAAGAAGGAGCCACATGAGCACATGCGGAATTTTATTGCAAAATTCCAAAGATTACTGTACAAAATTCCGGCTTCTGCTTCTTTAAATGATGAGAATCAAAAGATGTTCTTCATCAATTCTTTGCTTCCTAAAGTAAGCTATCAACTACAAAGAGCACGTCTTGCTGATTTGTTAGCAGCTCAAAACATGGCGGTTGAAATTGAAGATGACCTCATCATGGCTGGAAAGATAAAGAGCAGTACTTCTAGAGCTGAAATTTCATCCTCTGCTACTACATCCGATTCACTACTGCAAAAGTTAGCAAATGAGATGATGCAGATGAAGAAACAAATGGCTCAAATGGCTCAAGGCAACAATACTGCCCCTGCTCAGAATTTCAACAACAACCAGAACCGCATTGTTGGTTCCCAAAGATTAGCAATTGAAGCTGCTCCCAGAAACAATGTGGAGATGAATGAAGAAGACCAGGAAGCTGATGTTGGTCAGTTCGAGAATGATGATTTTGTAGCTCCTGCTGGCGACTCCAATGTTAATTACCTGAACTACAAATTTGAACATGACAATGAGAAACTTCATGAAGATGATCATGGTCATGCATATGCAGTAGTTACAAGATCACAAACTCGCCAAGCTGAGGCATTAGCTGACGAACAAAGAAGGGCCAGCCCTTTACCTTCTTCCTTGGCTCCTAGAGATAAGAATGTGAGTTCTTCATCTCAACCACAGAAAGTGGCTCAGGTATCTGAATCTATTTCTTCTTTTGACATTATTGATCATGCCAAGAAAACTAGAGTTCAAATGTCAGAAGCTGGATACTTGAAGGCCTTTCCTGAGCAATTAAATATGCTAGTCAAATATGTGCAATCACCAGAACAATCCAGTACATCAAAAGGCCTTTTGCCTAAGCCCAAGGATACTCCTCTCCAGAACAACACTGCAGTTATATCCTCACCATCTTCTGAAAGAGTGGAACCATTCTATGTTTCTCTATTGCTTAATGGTTTCAAGTTAAGCAATTGCATTCTAGATTCAGGTGCTTCTGACAATGTCATGTCAGCTAAAGTTGCAGATGCTCTTGGGCTTACCCTGACGAAGACCATAAAAAAGTGCTATTCCATGGAGAGACAAGTCCCTTTAATCGGACAAATCAAAGATGCGCAAGCTGTTCTGGCAGCTTTTCCTAACAAGAGATTAAAGATGACAATTCTTAGTTGCAGATATTCCTGTCTCCTACGGGATGCTGCTAAGTAGAAACTTCTGCAAAGAGCTGGGAGGAGAAGTAAAGATGGATTGGTCCTGTGCGCACATTCCTATCAAAGGGCTTAACCATAAGCTGGAGCCGGAAAAGAAGTCCAGGTACACGGTTACAAAATCTGAGGATCCTAGATCTCATATTCTTTTTCAGGAATCTGACCATGGGGTCTATTTCTTGGAAACGAATAAAGATGTTCCAGAACTAGAAATTCAACCAGAACCAGAGCCAGCAAAAGAAGAGAAAGTTTGGACTCTAGAGTTTAAAGGCACATGTTGTTCTTTTGGATCAGGAGCTGGCGCTCTGTTAATATCTCCAGATCATGAGGTATTTCCATACTCTCACAAGCTGATGTTCGAGAACACCAATCATACGGCGGAGTATGAAGCATTGCTTCTAGGAATGGAACAAGCTAAAAAGAAAGGAGTAAAACTTCTCAAAGCCCAAGGAGATGCTGAACTTCTAATAAAGCAGGTTCGAGGGCAAAGTCAAGTCAAAAGAGATAAGCTGGAGCATTACAGAGATAAAGTGCTTTCCGCCACATTCAATTTTGCAGCCTTCTCTATTGACTTTGTTCCAATAAATCTAAACTCCAAGGCAGACTCTTTAGCAGTAACTGCTGCACTATTTAATTCGGATAGACCACCGTCCATATTCAAACAAGGAAGCTATAAAGTGGAGATGGTCTACCACCCCAGAGTCCCTGAACAAACATCTGCATGTCTGCATGTTGAAGGGAGTGAATCCCCACCACGACAAACAGTCAAAGGACAAGTTGATCCATGTCATGATGACAATAGTGGAGCAATCAAATCAAAAGGTAACAAAATCCCCAAGGGTTTAGTTTCCTTAGTGGAGACTTTCAACAAGCATGATCAGTATCTGAAGAAGAACAAAGAATATGGTGATAGTTCTTCCTTCGAAATGCAGCAAATAAATCTGGGAACGGAGCAAGTTGATGCAGACTTGCCCACCACGGAGAGAAGAAAGGATGAGCCACCACCAGATGAAGTTGATAAGGACTTGCCCAGAGAATTTGACAAGAAGGCCAAAGAAAGGAAGTTCAAGATCGGAGATTGGGTACTCTGGTGGGACAAGAGACATGAACCGAAGGACATGCATAACAAATCTGATTCACTCTGGAAAGGGCCCTTCATGATCAAAAGAGTTGCCGGAATGGACACTTTCTTCCTTGCCTACCAGGATGGAATTGAGTTACCACTGCCTTTCAACAGGCAGCATCTGAAGTTGTTCATCAGCTGAAGTAGGGTAAAACCTGTATGTACATAAATAAATCTTTGTTTGTTTTTCCTTGTTTTGTTTTGTTTTTTGTGCTGTGTTGTGTTGTGTTTGTTTGCCTGACCCCGTGCCCAAAAGACAAGATACGAAACCAGAGATGCTGGGATCTCATCTTTTCCCTTTGTCATTCTAACAAGAGAAAAAGATGTCCACAGACGGAGCCAACTGGTGTCACTCAGATTTCACCCTGAAATCTGTGACTACCCTATCCGAAAAATTTTCGTACTTTTAAAATAATGGGTCATTTGTTGTTTTTATTGCCTGAAAGTTCCTGTATTGCACCAAGATAATCCTAAAGAGCCATATTAGCCCTTTTCGCCAAATACCCAGATGCCCAAAATTGTTTTATTCTGTCATCGGGATTTGTCTGCGGGAAATTTGTATTTAATTATTTTGAGCCCCGTATGAGGCTATTTGCGCTCCGTTTTAACTCTGTTATGAGCGGATATGTTATTATTCCTATGTACCAGAAGGATTTTAACTTATTCTAAGTTTTGGGCTTTATATGTAACTTTTGGCAATTTTTCGTGTTTTTGTGGTGTCCCGTTTCGTTTTCTGTAAAATTTCTCTGGAATAACTCCTTCGCCGGGTAAGCCCGATTTTTGGCCTGGAGCAGCTGGAAAACATACACGCACATTTTGCCCGGAGGAAGTCATCATCCGAGGTCTGGATCACTGGGAAAAAGCGAAGTCGTGCACAGGAAAGCCCCTGCGGGGATGGGCGCATTTTTGGAAAACAAAGGATTTCAGCTGCGATGGGAAAAACATAAGCCGCAGGCAGGATGGGAATTGTATACCTGCCTGGCAGGGTACTTTTTCCCGTGTTATAAAAGTCACTTAAGCTGCAGTGGGAAAAATAGAGGCCGCAGGCAGGTGGGAATTTATTGCCTACCTTGCAGGGTGAAAATTCCCATGATATAATAAAAGGAAAGTGACTTAAGTGAAATGATGGGATTTTAGTGCCTACCTTGCAGGGTAAAGAATCTCATTGTCAAAGTCAAATCACTTAAGTGGATCATGGGATTGTGGTGCCTACTTTGCAGGGTAAAAAATCCCATTGTCAGAAATTCTTAAAAATAGAATTCTATTATGCAAAAAAGTGCGACCCACCTTGGGTGAATAATAATGCATTAAATAAATATTTGTTAATATTTATTCACCCAATTTTGGCACCCAGGCTTGTGGAAAAGTCAACAAAAGCAAAGGGGAATAAATCAATTGGAAATAGAATTCTAAAATTAAATAAATTTAATTTATTTAATGCAGCCCCTTTTGAGAAGGAATTAATACTTTTTAAAGTATTAAATGATTATATTAATTCCTATTTTCAGTGGCTATGGTCAAAGCACACTGTGAAGCTTAAGTGAAGAGAAGTGTGGAGGATTAAATTGGATTAATTTAATTTATTGGATGGCTGTCCTTAAACATGCTATTTTTTTTAAAAGAGAAAAGCATGATTTTTAATTAATTAATTGCCTTTAATTGTTAGGGCAATTATTAATTATAGAATTATGAAGGTTATATAAGCATGGGCAGCCATATGGATTTATTATTCAACACACAGGTAAAGAATTGCAGCAAGGAGAAAAAGTGCGCCCCCATTAGAGGAAGGATTTTGCACAGACAAAGTGCTAACAAAGGCTAAAAGCTTCCAGATTTGGCGCATGCTTTGGAAAAGGTTCATCTTCGTTTGCACAATTGTTTTCACAGGTGTTAAAGGAGCTCAGGTGTTGATTGAAAGGATTCATGCTCTCTTTATGTGCAAATTAGACACCAATTTTTGGGGCAGCAGGCTTGAAAAGTGCAGATTTTTATAATTTAAATTCACTATTCATACCCCGGTGGCCATTTTTGTCTGAATAAATTGCAGGAATTCATTACAGGTGCTTTATAAAAGAAGAGGAGCTTTTATCAATGTCCAATACATTGCATATATCCTCCGAATCTGAAGAATTGTCCAGATCTACACCAGTATTGAAGAATTCCAGTCAAATAAGAAGAAAAAGACATTCAGACAAAGATAGACAAAGCTATGGCGAAGAAAGATGAAAAAGAAACCTCTTGCTAAATTGATAGACAGATCCAGAGCAGGAGAAACTTCACTCATGCGTGCAGATTGAAAGCAGTGGAATTATTCAAGTTGCAGCTTTTCCATCCATAGCCCAGTTGCCAAAGTTTGTTATGCAGGTGCAGATCTATATCCAGATCCATATGCAGATCCAGATCCAGATCTCATAGTTGCAAAAGCTTCTGGCACAAAGGCTTCACCCTCTTGTTTTGAATGCAACCCGGGAAGAAAAAGGGGCGTGGAAAATTCCTTCCAAGATCCGGTGCATGTGCTCTCATCTTCCAGTTGAAGCTTTCATTGAATTTTCATTCATCCGGAGTGCTTTCCAGAATTTTTAATTGCTCATATGCAATTAAAAATAAGGATGATGAGTTATCTACGGCCAACCTTGCACTGATGCATGTACAACAGAAGAACTGCAAAAGCTTCAAAGGATAAAAGAGAAGACAATGTGAAGGAAAAATTCCAGCTTGCTTCCAATTCCAACTGCTTGCAATTCCAGCTTGTTTCCAGATCCAGCTTGCTTCCAATTCCAACTGCTTGCAATTCCAGCTTGTTTCCAGATCCAGCCGCTTCAAGATCCAACTAATTCTAGCTTGTTTCCAGATCCAGTTTGAATCAGCTGCATGCAGACATGAAAAAAGACAAAGTTAGCTTTCCTCTTCCTTCTTCTTTCCTCCGACAAAGTCAGCTTTCCTCTTCCTTCTTCTTTCCTTCGACAAAGTAATTGAGCGATCAATTCAATTATACAACTTAAGTGATTGGTTTAAAAGCCATTACTTGAAGAAGTCAATTACTTGGAGATAGGTGGCGGACGTGCATAATAGAAGGTTCTATTTTCAGTTGCAAATCATACATGTCACGCAAAGAGGAATTCCAGGAAGGAGATTGCCAGCTGTTTCTTTTTCGACTTCCACATGTGCCAGTTCAACTAAAGCTTCCAGCTTGTAATTGCCCCTCTACATTCTATAAGTAGAGGAAGAACCTTCGGGTTAATCATGGATCAGAATTTGTAAGAAGCAATCTTGTGTTCTAGACTTTGTGCTGAACCCCTGAGAGCCACTTGTTGCAGAGGAATACAAAGAAGCAGGTTTCCGGAGAACTTTGTGTCACGGTGTATTTTGTTTCTTGCTTCTAAATCTTAGATCTCTTAATAGACTTTGTGTTATTTTAGATCTAGATCTAGAGCTGCCTTTGCTTTATAATTCTGTGTGTTCAAATCTATTTGAGTTTCTTCTATGTGCATGCAATTAGCTCTGCAATCTACTAATTGGGATGCACATCTTCCTCATTTCTTCTCTGTAATTCCTTTACTTCCTTCTTCTGTAATTTTCCTTTCTTAAACAGCTGCTTACTTGCTGCAGAACTTCTTAGTTATGGTTCATGAACTAAGTTGTTAAAGTAAAACCCCTGATAGATAAAAACACATTTATATTGACAAATCTGACACGGGAGCCTCACCGGTTAAATGAGGGAGATTTATCTCATGACTGCCTAGGTTTGATGCTATGCAGAAAATCTAGCCAACACTCTCGCAATGTGATAATTTTGCAATAGGGACTCCAAGAATATATAACTTGGATAGTTGTGGAAAACAAACTATTAGTTAGGGGTGACTAATATGCACTCAACAAATGGTGCATGCTGATATTCTTCACACAAACCAACTAATTTCCCTAATTCATGTTTAACCTTGTCAGTGCGAACACAAATAAAAACTAGCTTGTTAGGAAAAAACCTCCACAACCAGCCTGGTGTGAACACAATCACACCAACAAGGTTATTGTTTTTATTGGTATCCTGCAAACTTTAGTTGTGGCACTGTTATCTCAAATATTTATGGACAGACATCAAATGATAGAAAGAGACTCTTGTCAATCATTAAAGATCTTTCAGGGTTACTAACCCTCAAACAAATGGGCACTGGAGAGTGATTTCATCATAGTCCTTAAACCAACAGCATTTAAGGTGCTGCAATGACAATTCCCAATCCAAGCTTTGGAAAATTTGTGTCCAACCTTAGTGCATGGGACACAGTTACAAAGCCTTAGAATAATAGGTGCATTGGAAGTAATTTCATTACAATTAGGCTTGAAAGTTTCCTAGCAATATCAATTACTGACATTACATATTTTCTCATGATGAATTAACATACTAAAACTAAACCTAACAAACATCAAGTGAAGAGTCCATTGGGAGAGTTTCATTTCCTCATGAAATACATTCGGGACGAACTTCCTAGCTTGTTTAAATGCCATTGTTTTCCATATCTCCACCAAAAACAATTGCATCAAATGATGCAGAAGCTGAGGATTCAGGCCTATTATAGGATGACTCAGAGGTCAAGGAGCAATGAACCATTCAATATAGTGCAGTTAATGTGGCCAACTAAGGTATCTTCAATTTTTTCAGAATTTTACATTACATAATGCAAAATATTTTTAAAAACACTAATAAACCCTAAAAGTTGATAAAAACTCAAAAAGATATCATAAAACAAAAGTTGCCTCATTTTATCATAGACACTAGATACTAATGTTGATTCAATAATTAATATTTATCATGACATTTGACATTCAGTTGGGTATTACTAGTTCATTGGTAATGATTTGCGATTATTTTTTTTATTCTATGCATACTACGTGGCTAATTGCTATTTATTAGGATAGAATGTTATATTGTTAAAATTTTGATTTGGATGGTCATACCCAATTTTTAACAGGGGTTGAAAAATTATTGTACCCACAAGCCTGATTCGCCATTTATGAATCCGTACCCAAAATGAGTTGACCACTTAGCTCATAGAAAATCCATGCAATCTAACTTCTTTAGAAAACAAGCTTGCAACATTCAAAGCATTAGTGCTCTTCTTGTAAGAATAAAATGTCATCATTGAAACTCTATCAACTAGAAAAAATATAGTGTTTACCTTTTTGTGTCCTCGTCAATCAAAGAACAAAATTCGTAGTTGCTCTTCCCATGGTCCTAGTGTTTGTAATTGGTTATACAATCTCATATTCCACTTGGTTTTTTTTCCAACTAGCATACTTTGCATCTCTTAACATATTCACTAAAGTTCTTAGCCATACCTGACCCATAATATCTTTCTTCTAGAAATTCTAGTCTTACCTCTTCTAACCTGACCTAATCCACCACTATGTAACTCCTTGATGAGGTTTTCCTTCATTGATCCTCTCAAGATGCACAACCGTTACTGAATAATATTGTTTTGGATTCATCTGTGTAATCAAGTTTTTGTCTGACATTTTGGATCTCACTTAGCAAGATCCGAAATATCGGGCAAAAACTAGATTACACAAATGAATCCAAAAGAATATTTGATATAGGAGCACCCCGGTTCACAAGCTATTATCTATCAACCAAAAACTGTTAAATAGTTTTGTATAGCATTTTGTGTTGTTGTTGGGTCGCAAAGCACTATTGAAAACTGCAGAACACTATTGAAGCCGCGAAACACTACTAAAGTTGTGAATAACTATGGAGCCAAGTTCACACTATGAAGATCACAAATAAGCTAACTAGTTATGGTTCAAGTCTTATTATGGGTCCTTTGGTCCTTATCTTTGTAATGTTCCACAATTTTAAGAATTAGGAGACTAAGAACAATGTAGCATTGAGTGGCTAGCATGCATATATAAACAAAAAGCCCAAATGCCTTTCAAAAGAGTTCAATAGGGAGAACTAGTAGCTTAGAGCTAGTTCAGTGAGAGTTGAGCTAGCAAGTAAGATAAGTAGGTTACATTCAGCCTTTTGAAATGTATTATTGACACTGCATCATTGGCAATCAGTCTATGTGCTTGTTGTTCCTCTAAGTTGATTTAATATATTTGAAGTTATGTTTTATTGCTTAATTTTGTCTTGTGTTCGTATACTAATCTTTTGTATATTTTTGCGCAAAACGCTAAGGGTTGTGTGGTCTAAGACAGCTCTTCAATGTGCATCCTAACCGCGTCTGTGTCATTTGGTATCAGAGCGAGGCTTTCTTTCCTTGTGAATTGAGGCATGAAGATATTGGCTATTTTCCACATTTGTGAATGTGGGTAGAAAATTGTTGTGGACATCTTCCAATAGGTGATTTTTGGGTGGAAGTTGTGAGGCTTGGACAACAAGCATTGGTTGTTTTCCATATTTGCAAGTGTGGCAGAAAATCATTGTGGACATCTTCCAACAAGAATATTGTTGGACAAAAGGTGTGAGGGTTTTAGGAAACACAGTGGCACATAGAAGAAATGTTGTAAAAGGTTGCAAAGACCAAGCACAAGACTTGAGGACTTGGCCGAATTGATGAGGGTTGTGCAAGGCTATTTAGAGGCTAAGCAAACCCGTTTAGAGGCTATGGTAGTCGCACAATGCCAAGGTGTTGTAGTGGAAGATCATAGTGACAAGGAAGTAAAACCTACACAACAAAGAGTGTAGGCCATGAATGAGGAAGAAGAAGACGTGCACACTAAGGGACTAGACAATAGGCTTTTATTTTACGTGTGATTGAAAGAATGGAGAGTAAGCCAAGATTTGACACCCAAGTTATTTTGGAAGCCTAAACCCAAAAGAGCTCATCAATTAGATAATAGAACTTGAGAAGTATTTTGAGTATAAGGAAATGGGAGATCCCAAGAGATTTGATTTCCCTACTTGGAGTTGAAAGATCATGCTTCTCTTTGGTGGGAAAATATCCAGATAGACAGACAGAGTGCAAAGAGGCAAGCCGAATATTAAGACCTGGGATAATTTGGTAGAAAAGCTTAAGGAAAAATTCTTGCCTATAGATTACCAACGAAGTTGCAGAACCAGCGACAACGAAAGCTCAGTGTGAAGAAGTACACTCAAGAGTTTTATCAACTCACCAATCGAGTAGGTAATGTCGAGGATGATATGGAGAAGATCTTTAGATATATGAATGGATTCCAAATCACAATTTAGGATGAATTTGGAATGATCCAAGTACAATCAATAGAGGAAGCCTATCAATATGTACTAAAGGCGGAGAAGTTGGCACATAAACAGCAGAACGCTGCCCGAGGCAAAAGGAAAGGCAGCACAAAGCCACAGACAAGGTGGTGGCAAAGGAAACTTTGTACATCAGGAAGGCGAGCAAATTGGATGCCACACAACGAACACCTAGAGGAGAAAATACATCCAAGAGAAAAGGATCCTTTGGACACATAAGACGTTGCGGATTCGGTGGCACATGCAATAGGTGTGGATAAACAAGGCATAAAGCTTTTGAGTGCCCGCATGCCTAGAGTGATGGCAAGCGTGACAATGCAAGTGCACACCTTGCACAGGCTAGCTAAGATGATTTGTCAAGCCGCGAAGAAGACCCAAAGATGGGAGAGACGTTGATGTTCAAGCACGTATTGTTAAAACCAGCTAAGGAAGAAGGTCCAGAGTTGTTATCAGCTAATTTTGACTTGGTAAAATTACAACGTAAAATTTCAAAAAAAAAACAAAGTGTCATTTCTCATGATTTATCACCTTCGTCACGATCGTTTTATTCTCCCAATCATTTTGCCCTTTGTTTCATCCATTTCGGGTAAGTACTTCTCCTGCTATGTCACAAACCACGTTTTATTTAATTAATTAATATTTAATTAAATGCTTACCCTTTTATTTAATAAAATTAATTTTATTGAATTTTGGGGTTTTTAATTAAATGAATATTAATTTAATCTTCATAAAAATTGATCAACAAATTTGGAAGAAGTCTTCTCGCTTCCCCATTGCCGGGGCCAATTAAAGTTCCGCTTCGAATTGTCTGGAATATGAAGTTGGCTTTCCACTCTCGATTTTCCCTTTCCTGGCAAAATTTTCATTTTTTCCCGCTTGTTGGAGATTTCCTTGTTAATTGCCAACATGATTGAATGGCAAAATATCTCCCAATTTCCCACATGGGGAAATAGATGGGAATTGTTAGCCCGCTTTGCCATTGCCACGGGTAAAGATTAAGCTTTTTCTCACTCCTTAACAATTAATGCCCACTACCTGAAGGAGGAACTTGGTTATTTCAACGGAAAGAAATAAATGGTAACAGGGAAGCTTCTTTAATCCGCGTAACAAATCCTCCGTGAGAGTCTGGTGGAAAAAGTCGTGTGAAGAAGCTTTCAAGATTTTAATTTTCAACTTCTAATTTCCTCTGTAGAAGTGTTTTCCAAGAAATATATTTATCACATCCCTCACAAACGACCCAATAAGCAATAGTCCAGGCTCGGAAACAAAGATCAAGTATTCACTCATTCATCCTTGGCAATTGCTCATCACGCATCCATTGGGCAGAATAAGAAGACCACGTGAGAGAGGAAGAGAAGGTTGTCCACATGCACTTCCCAAAAAGTTGGTCACAAGTTTCCATGCCATTTACCAAGGCAGGTAAAAATCTACGCAGAGAGAAGGAATTAAGAAGTTTCCACGCAGAGCAGGCAAAGGAAAACAGGCCACGCCAAACCAAGAAGACAGTCCATTTCCTTTGCATTTCCACGCAATCCAAAACAACAAAAAGATCCACGCATTTTTGCAGCAATCTCCATGCAGGTTTTGAGGGAGCAAGATCCACACACCATCCAGAGGAAGAATAACAAGTTTCCACGCCAAGGTAGAAACAAGACTGCCACTCATGCATGAGAGGTTTCATTGCCCAAGAAAATTACAGGCCCACGTAGTTGTAAAGGAGGGAAAGAGAATAATCAACGCAGGTTTTGAGAAGAAAGAAAACAGTCCACGTTGAGAGAAATAGCAGAACCCACGCCAAAGAATAAAAATCCCACGCTTTTATCCTTGGCAATAGTTGCATGCAGTTAAAGAAAAGTCACAATTCACGCATGCAAAGGAAAACTTGCTAACACGCTACCGAAAACGAAAGATTGAAATCCACGCAAAGATCAAGAAAGAGGCAGAGAATTAAATAATTCAAATCAATCCTGCACAAAGCCATTTGCAACCGGATAATAAAAAATTATTATTTTTGCCCAGTTTGTGTAACTCGAGCTTAGTCTCAATATTTTGCTTGTGTTAGCATTTTTTTTAAAAATTGTAACACGAGATCGATTATTAGTATTATTTTTAAAATAATAATAATAAAACAAGTCATATTTCTTGCATTGATGGTGGTTCGGAGACTAAGACCTGACACCGTTTACACCATCTTGCGTGCTCGCGTTGTTTTTTCGTAAAATTCATAATGGCCAAAAAATCTAACAAGTTTGCAGGAAAATCAAGAAAGCCAGTGGAAAGGTCAAATAAGTTCGCACTCAAGTACAAATTCCAAGGAATCATTCCTCCCACTTCCATCCAGTCTACATACAACAATATCACCAATACTAATCTTAGCCACATCAACGTGCAACAATTTTGTGATCAGGGGAAACCTAAAGGGAAGACTTTATTCTCAGATAGGCTCTACCATAGTGGTCTACCCCAAGCAGCGGCACTTCCTGTCTCTGTGCAATGCCCGGAGCTGGTCATCGCCTACGCAGAGCATTATGCTCTCGAGAGGCGAGAAATTTATAAGGATAATCGCAAGCATTTTCTCTTGATCACACCAGAGCACATTGAAGAATTGCTCATCATACCTGACTTCCCTAAGAATGCTGACATCACTCGAAAATCGGCACAAGATTTTTGGGATGAAAAACCCCTCAGGTGGAGCAAGATGGTCAATAACAATTGGTTAGTGACCAAGAGGCCTCGTGTTGACCAAATTCCTAAGGAACTGTACTGCGTTGAGTTCGTGGAGGAAATCGGTGACATGATCACTCTTCTAAGCCGTGTCTTCGGTCTACCCTCTGTCAGGATTTTCCACCCATGGATGTATCAGTTTATTTGTATCATCCTTGCCAAGAGAGAGTTTGTGGATTGGGCCACCATCATCTATGATACTCTTCACAAACACTTATCTAAGTGAAGATGACTAGGTGTTTCTACATGACATCATACCTGACTTATGCAATAGCCAGAAAGAAGCTATTTTCGGGGCTAGAAACAAAAGGCGTCATGGGTACATCAAATAGTGTCTTCCATCATTATCCGCAGTTGAGTTTCAAAAATAGCTCTCATCACTTCAGGAGAGTTAATGATGCATTCACCTTCTGCGTGATTATAAACTTGAATAGGAAATACGGAGGAAAGATTCTCCAAAGATGCCATGGCTATCATTTCTCAGTGGGGAACATGGTTTATCCAATTTCCGTCCTTTTCCTACATTCGCGTGAGCGGGTTTGCGGGTACTCCATGGAAGCTTCCTAAGTATGTTAGTGACAAGTGGGCATTTATGGAGCTTGTGCGACAACTATTCCAAGTTCATTGTCTTCTCAATGACAAACATTGTTCAGGCATCCATTTCCCAATCCAAATTGGGGAATATCAATGTCCGAATCTCTTCAGTGCACAACTCATGGAGAAGGAGTTTGCTCTCATCACTATACATCCATATGTGAAGAGATTCCAATTTGATATCAACGGATATATGCAGAAGATTCTTAGAGAAAAGTATCAGCACAATCTTACCATGGAAGACTTTTGGGCTGCCTATTCAGATGAACACGAAGTAAGAAGGTGAGAGTTTTCCCACCTGACCCTTTCTCAAATCAAGGCTTTCCGCATCAGAGACCCTCCAAATTCATTGGTGGATGATGGTGAAGATGTTGTTGATCCTTCATATGATGTCATTGTTTTCACTCCCTTGCCCCGAATTGATTGGACCAAAAGAAATGAATGTTCTCTTGATAACAAGAATCAACCGATTCTCGAAAGGAGTATAGCCTGGTATGAACTAGTACTTGCAAAGTTACCATCAATCCAAGTTCATACCTCAAGAGTACAAAAATTGCCAACTCAAGGAGGTCTCCAGTTGACTAAAGCTTCTTCTCGGTTAACCTTTGTGCCATCTACTCATACACATCAAGCAAGAAAAGAGTGGTTGCCAAAATCCAATTCTCCAAAGAAGGTGTCGCAAGGTGAAACATCCAAGGGTCCTGGCCCTAGTGAAGGAAGAGAGCTTGTATCAAGAATTTCCACTTCAAGTAGGGATTCTTCTACTCACGTTGTTGATAGTTCAAAGAAGCTCATAACAAACACTCCTCAGTTGTGTCATGCACAAGAGTCTACTCAAGTGCAAGTGGTCCAGATATCAAATGCTTCTGAACCTATAGTTCAAGAAGAGGTTTCTCAAGGTCTCCCTGATGTTCAAGAGGTTGATATTGAAGTTATTTCTCCGGAGATTGAGGTTGTGGAAAGGATTCTTGTAGAATCTAATGATGTTGAGAACAATGTGAATGTTGCTTCGGACTTCAGACTCCTGTATGTGGAATTGGTGAAAGAGGCTCCTTGGGTTGATTGTGAAATCAAGAAAAGAAAGAGGGTTGTCAAGGCAATTGATATTGACTTCGATGCCCTTTTCAAGCTTTCGAATGATATCATTCCCAAGAAGCCTTAAGTGTTCTCGAGGATAATGGTGGATGGAGACGGGAACATATTTTCGGATCTTGCCATCCCACAAGTGGACAAGGAACATAATTCCATGACACCTGCTGATTATGAAGTATCCAGACTTGGACTTGGGAAGTCCACATTGGAGAGTGACATGGCAATGGCTCGAGATTCCATGGATATTGTGCTAAGGAGGCTTGAGAAATATAAATCTCAGAACTCCCAGCTCAAGGCCGAAAAGAATCAGTTGGTGGATTACGTTCAACATCTGATAAATCCAATATCCTCCACTTTCCCAGTACCCGATGCAGTGGCTGCCCTTGATGAAGAAACACTCAATCTGTCAAAGGAGATAAACACATTGGGTCATGTCACTAAATCTTGGCTTTCAGAGATTCTCATTTTTGGGGGAGAGATGATCAAAGCAGTCATAAAGCTCCATGAAGATATTAGTGCATACCTAGATCCAATCCTTTCTTTTAAGGAATCTTTTGTTTCTAACATATCGAATTTGGATGAGATATTGCCTAGTCTACAGGAGATGACAAGTATGAAATCTACAACTCTAGCCATTGAAGGAATCCTTGAATTTGAATGCCGAGGGACACGCTTTCTTTGGTGTCTACATCTCAAGTCAAGGAAGACACTTCTCAAGGATTCTATGATCCATTACGAGAGCATATGCAATGAAGTCTTCACTTCACTTGCCTCAATTCAGGAGTTCATAGCTGAGATCCCATGCGATCTTGTAAACGAGCAAAATCAGAGGCATTCATCAAAACATGTTGAGGAACAATTTTCACAATTGTTCAAAGACATGTACATTCATGTCATCAATTTCTCTTCAGCTTCAATGGAACGTTGCATCAAATTAAGGAACTTGTTTGAGAATGTTCAATCAAAGATGGTCAATCTGAATGATATGTCAGGTAGGATTTTGGAATTGCGAGTGTTTTGTGAGGTTCTGCTTCAACCAAGTGAACCTCCTAAAGAAGAGAAGATTTTCGAAACATTGGGGAGATTCAGATCTTTTCAATTGGCAAAGGCGTGTTGGAAATATTGTCATTGATGTCAAAAGAGGTGCTGATCTGGTAAATGGAAATCTGTCAGAAAGTAACGGAATTATTAACAGAATTGTGAGTATGTCAACAGAAATAACCAGCAACATATAGAGTAGCAGAAAGAGCAGAAATCAGATATTTATATATGTGAAAAGGGTCACCTTTATAGGAGAAATACAGTAGTGTCTGTGTAAAGCGAACAGCATTCAAGAAAGAGGAAGATCTTGACAACCATGATGAGAAGAAAGCAACGCTTTTTCATGCAAACCGTGATTTATCCTTGGAGGCCCACGATTTGCACAAAAGAGGGCCCACGACTTGCTTAGAGAGCAACACTCGTGTCTTAAGGGGGGCTGCATTGAATGTTTAGATGATAATTAAATTATTTGGGGCAGTCTTTATGTGTGCATTAATTAATTCAAAGGGGGCAGCGATTTGTTTAGAAAGAATAAATTAATAAATAAGGACCGACTAATGTTAATGAAAGGGTGTGATGGTTTAAAGTGTAATGCCCTTTCGAAAAGGTACGAAAGGCTATATAAGAAGATTCATATGAGACTTATAAAGCATGGATTCAAGTTGAATATCTAAAAGAAGAAGAACAAGAGGAAGCGTAAGGGCAAAATTTTAGAACAGCAAATTTGAAAGTAAGAAGAAGAATTTTCCATTATTCGTTGAGGAAGCAACAAGTTCAAAAGTGGAAAGCAAATTTTGTAAGGAAGGTTGGTGCCTTCATATTAGAAGAGATCGGTGTCTCTTGCTGAGTTGGTGCTTAGCAAAAAGGGGTGGGTGCTCCTGTAGGTTGGTGCCTACAAAACTGTAATTTGGGGATTGGTGTCTCCAGTAGGTTGGTGCCTACAAATTTTTGAGAAATATATATAAATAAAAAAGTTTCTCCGTGGTTTTCTCCCGAAAGGGTTTCCACGTATATTTGTGTCTACTTGCATTAAGTTTTGTGTTCTTTGATTGATTTGATATATTCACATTGCTCGTTATTATAGATCTAAGTTCAAGTATTAAAGTTTGAAATAATTTCATAATACTGATTCACCCCCCCTCTCAGTATTATCTTGTGCTCAACAAGGCGATGAATCCTAATTTCACCAATGGGATGAGGGGATAGCTTTCCAGTATCTAACGAAGTGGGAGAGTCCATTTCTCATACGATTGAGATAGGCAAACCCCACTTTAATTGATAAGGCACTGGGTCTTGTTATATGTTTTAAAATGGTATTTTAAAGTGATGTTATTGTTAAACTCACTTTTGGCAAACTTTTGATAACTTAAGTGGTTTCTATTTTCAAGTTACTTTTTAAGAGTTGGTTGAAAAAGTCAAAGTCACTTAAGATGCCCTATTTAATGTTCATGTAAACCCTAACTACTTTGTAACTAGCTTTTGGGTTATAAAAAGAAGTTAGAGGCTCATTTGTAAAGGTGACTTTGAAAGAGGAGAAGAAAATACTTTTGTGTACAAACTTTGTTTCAAGAAAGAAACTGTGTTCTTTTGTGAAGACATTTTGGAGTTAATGAAATATGAACTTTGTGTCCCATTCATTATCTCTTGTAGCATTTGATGTTCTTGTGTTGAATAGATGTTAGTGTTTAAATCTTGCATGCGAATATTGTCTTGGATTTTATTAACACTATTAATATGTTGTTCTTGTTCATAGTGATCAAACTTTGATATTTACTTGCTCATGTGTGTTCTCTTTTACTTGTTCTTGTTTAGCTGATTCAAACTCCGCTTTATGTGAGTTAGTTATTCATTGTTCTTCTTTATGCAATATTAGGCTCTGTCTTTACCTAACTATTGTGTGCTCCTTCCATCCATTCCCTTCCATCTCTTTCCTTCATTCCATTCCATTTCCCTCATTCACACTTTTTTCCATTTGATGTTCCAAAACACCCCCCACATACAATTTTGAATGTATAAATGTAAATACAGTTTTGATTTTCAATAAAGGCAGCCTCACCTTCATTGAGGAGGGACTTCGTTCCCTTATTGTTGCATGTCATTTGCATGCGTGCAAATCCATATGCTAATAGGAGCAAAAGAAGAATTTGTGGAAAATCCTACAAGTTGATAGCGGGTAACAAAAGCACCGACAATTGGTTGTAAAAGAAATGGTAGATAAGTTCAGTTGGAGAAGATTACACGTCCTAATCCCTGCAAAGTTTCATGGTTGCAAAAGGGACACCAACTTTTGGTAACTAAACAATGTCTGATCAAATTCTAGATAAGGAGATATGATGATGAAGTTGTGTGTGACATAATGCTTTTGTACACATTTCATGTGCTACTTGAAAGGTTGTGGCAGTATCAAAAGGTGCAATATGATGGTTGTACAAACACCTACAAGATGGTGAAGGATGGAAAGGAATAGATTGCAAAAGGGACACCAACTTTTGGTAACTAAACAATGTCCCATCAAAATTCTAGATAAGGAGATATGATGATGAAGTTGTGTGTGACATGATGCTTTTGTACACATTTCATGTGCTACTTGGAAGGTCGTGGCAGTATCGAAAGGCGCAATATGATGGTTGTACAAACACCTATAAGATGGTGAAGGATGGAAAGGAATACACTCTAAACTCGATGAGGGAGAAGAGTGGGCGAGGAAAGCAAGGACCAAAGATTTTGTTGCTTTCAAGAAAACAATTCCTAGTGAGGTGAAGGAAAATAGTGCATGTTGTGCACTGATAGTGAAGCCCACACAAAGAGAGCACAGGTTCAACGACAGAGAGTTGAATCAATCCTGTGAGAAGTGAAGGACATGTTGGGAGAGTTTGCAGTGTAGTTTCGAGAGAGTTGCCTTAAGGCTTACCGCATTTGAGAAACATAAGTCTATGCATGGATTTAATCCCAAGATCGAGTTTTCCAAAAAAGGAAACATGCGAGATGGCATCGCAAGAGAATGCAGAGATACGAAAGCAAATTCAAGATCTACTAGACAAAGGATTGATCAAAGAGAATCTAATCTCATGCATGGTACCGGCGGTTCTAGCATTAAAGAAAGATGGTGAGTGGCATGTGTACAGATTCCAAAGTAATCAATAAAACTACCATAAGTATAGGTTTCCATTGTCATGCATTGATGACATCAGGGTTTGTCTTAGTGTCACAAGATATTTCAATAAGAATGATTTGAAGAACAGATACCATTAGATTCACATAAGAGAGGGTGATGAGTTAAGAGAGGGTGATGAGTGGAATATTGTGTTCAAGACACATGGAGAATGGTATGAGTGGCTTATAATGCCATTTGGATTAGATTGCGCACCTTGATGATATTTTGATATTCAATAGGATGCAAGAAGAACATTTGCTATATATAAGGCAACTGTTACAGTGGTTACTGGAGGAAAAGTTGATTAATTTGAAAGAGTGCAATTTTATGCAGGAAGAGCTTGTGTATTTGGGATTTGTGATTTCTTGTACAGGTTTGGAGATGGATCCACAAAAGGTTCATGCGATGGTGGATTGGCCATCACCGTAAAGAACTTCTGAAGCATGAAGTTTCATGGGTTGGCTAGTTTTTACCACAAGTTCATCAAGAAATTCGATGGAGCATGCGCAATTATTACGGAGGGCCATACGAGGGGATAGGAAGAATTTTTTCTGGAGCCTAAGATACAGAAAGAAAATTTCAAGAACTAAAGTGGAAGGTCACTGAAAAGCCAATGTTGACATTCCTTGATTTTGCGGAAGCATTCTAGGTGGATTGTGGTGGTATTGGTATTGCTATTGGTGCAATGTTGAGTCAAGAGGGAGGGTCAATAGCTTTATTTTAGTGAGAAACTAAATGATGCAAAGTACATTGTTTTGTGCAAATATGCAAGCACTCAAGATGTGGAGGCACTAGTTTACTAATTATTATGCACTACAGTATAAATAATTTGGAGAAATCAAATTAGAGGCATATGAAGTGTGTAGAGTACCTACAAGGATACACCTTTATGTTAAAGCATAAAAGCGAAAAATCTAACAAGGTTGATGCGTTGAGTAGGTGCAATATTTTGTTGATCGCGGGATGAGGATTTCAATTAAGTGTGAGAATCGTGTGCAGCACCCACATGTTTTGACAAGATGCCTTGGTTGAATTATTTTGTGCAAAGGAAAACAATTGTGCATTCCCAGACATTCAATGCAGGAGAATTTGGTTAACGACAAGCACAGTGGTGGATTAACAGGGCACTTTCAATTGGATAAGATAACGCAACTAAGGGAGAGTTACTTTTAGCAAACGATGACTGTAGATGTGCATAAATTTGTATAGGAATGCAAGATATGTCAATTGGCCAAAGGGAGATCTAAGAACGCAAGGTTGTACTAACCTTTGCTCATACCAAAGAATACTTGGTAGGATACAAGTATGGATTTTTCTTTGGGTTTGCCCAAGACGGAGAGAGGAGATGATTTTATTAATGTTGTGGTGGGAAGATTCTCAAAGATGACACATTTTATTGCTTGAGGGAAGACTAGTGATGCAACTCGTATTGCAAACCTTTTCTTCAAGGATATTGTAAGACTACACGGATTGTTGCACAACATTGTGGCAGACACGAATACAATGTTTGTTGGTCATTTTTGGCAGACATTATGATAGAAGTTGAATATGAAGCTACAAATCACTTCAACATATCATCCACAAACTCATGGACAGACAGAAGTAGTAGAAGTCTTGGAGATTTGTTCAGATGTTTGGTTGATGATAAGACAAGGACTTGGGAATTGGCATTGGCACAAGCGGAGTTCACTTATAACAACTCGGTTAATCAAAGCACGCGAAGAACACCATTTCAGATTGTGTATGGGAGTAACCCACAAAAATTGCAGAATTGAGAGATTTATTGCACAAATGCGTGCAAAAGGAGAGGCTTTTACAGAGTGCATGGAAGAAGTGCACCAGTAATTGCACAAACAGCTAGGATAGATTATATAGTTTAAGTAACACGTAGATGAAAAGAGAAGGGAAGTTGAATTCCACATTCGAGATTTAGTCTTGGCCCATTTACCAAAGGAAAGGTTTCCTAAGGGTACCTACAATAAACTTGAGTGGAAGAAAATAAGACCATGTAAGATTTTGAAGAAGTTTGCAAAGAATGAATATGAGATTGAATTGTTGGAAGCATCAATATCTCGAGTATATTTAATGTGGCAAATTTGTATCCATACCACAGAGGTCAAGAAAATGAAGAGAATTTAAATACAAAATATGACAAGGTGGACTGGAAACAGCAAATGCTAGAGAAAGTACACGAAGAAGCAAAAAGAGTGATCAACACCAGAATCAAAAAAATGTGCAACGAGGAGTATCAGATCAAATGTGAAGGAAGTTCTATTGAGGATGCAACTTGGTTGAGTGCCATACATGTCAATTGACATAGGATCGTCAAGTTTTCAAAATTACCCAAGGTATATGATGTAGGTGCATCCATCTTCACATGTTATCCTATATCAACCAAAAACAGTTAGTATTGTGTAGCATTTTGTGTTGTTAGCAGGCCGTGTTGTGTAGCATTTTGTGTTGTTGGCAGGCCGTGTTGTGTAGCATTTGTGTTGTTGGCGAGCAGCGAAGTACAAGCAAAAGCCATGGAACACTATTGACACCATGAAGCACTACGAGAAGCCACACAACACTACTAAAGCTATGAAGCACTATAAGAAGCCGTAAAAAACTACAAAGCTTAGCTGACACCACGAAGGTCACGGATAAATCGACTAGTTATGCTTTGAGTCTTGTGATGGGTCCTTTGGGCCTTATCTTTGTAATGTTCCATAATTTTAGGAGTTTAATGACTAAGTACAATGTAGCATCGGGCGGCTTGCATGCTTATATAAACGAAAACCCAATTGCCTTATGAGAGTAGGTCAATAGGGAGAACTAGGAGCTAAAAGCTCTGAGCAAAAAGCTGATGTTCAGCAAGAGTTGAGCTTGCAAGTACGATAAATAGGTTGAGTTCAGCCTTTTGAAATGTATTGTTGATACAACATCACTGGCAATCGATCTGCATGTGCGTGTTGTTCCTCGTAAGTTGATTTAATATATTTGAAATTTTCTATTGCTTAATTCTATTTTCTATTCATATATAAATCTTTTCTATATTTCCATGCAAAACTCTAAAAGTCGCATGGTCTAAGGCAGCTCTTCATTAGGCATCCTAACCATGTCTGCATCAATATTACTTAGCATTATTCTGTGAAGAAACAAAATTAAAACTATTAACTATTGTTACTCTACCAAAAATCCTTCTTGGATTATATAACTATTGTTTCCTGAACGAAAATCCTTGGATTCTATAATCCCCATCTGGGCATTTATTACTTAACCATAGCTCTCTACAAGCTTTTGCGTAGTTTGCATCTTCCTCATACAATTTATTTTACTCTCAAGTCTAATCATTTATATCAACATAGTGTTTAGTAACAAATCTTTTGCTTGAAGAATTATTTGGAGTACTGTGTAGTAATTTTAAAAATCTGATGAGAAGAGTCAGAAAGTGGAGGATGGAGCGGCGAATATGCGAAACCCGCGAAAATTTGAATCTTGCACAGGATAAAGTGATCGTTGTTGGAAAGGAGGCCTCGATCGATGTGCCTTGCCCGTGGTTTTTTGCCTCTGGTGCAAATAGAATCCCGCTTGGATTTGGCAGCGGTGTGGAGTGGGCCGGGAAAGATGCTGAGGCTCTAGCGAAGGAAGAAGTGTCTGCTTTGATGTTGAAGTTTGGCCTCGACTCAATGATCAATTCCATGGCCTTGTTGTTAGGAATTTCGGCTCTTAAAAATTTGATTGAGGAAGTTGATTCCAGTCAAAGGAATGTTTCGTCCACCCTGGTAGCGGGGAAGGAGGTCCCTTCTAATCCAATTAAGTACGAGGCTAACGGTCCGCTAGAAGTAGAGGAAATCAAGGTGGGGGGGATTGGTTTCAAAATTTCCATGGAAATGGTGCACGTTGATCTCCCTTCAGGTTTAAGGCCGGACTTCATGGATATTCGTGTTAAAAGGGCAATCTGTTGCAAATTTTTGGCCGCTATATTTTCTAGAAGGAAAATTCTGAATTGGGTATGTTGGTTCTAGGGCAAGGAGAGGAATCCCAAAGTCTTCTTTCTCCCGAATGGATTCTTCCAAGTCCCGTTCCATTCGGAGGCCTTGCTGGGGAAAGTTTTTTAAGGGGGGCCGTGGTTTCTTAATTCCTCTAGTTTGTATTTGCACCCTTGGTCCCCGGATTTTAATATGCATTCAAAAAACATTCTAAGCTCCCTGCTCTAGTTGAGTTTCCATAATCTGCACTCTGAAATTAGAAATCAGGTTGCCTTAAAGGCTATTGCCAATTCCCTCATATCGTGGGTCCCTATTTTTAACCCTTCTCTCTTGGCATGGAGAAATTATTCGGCTCGGATTTGTGTCGAAATTAATTTGTCCTCCCCCCTCCCGAGCTCTATCATTTTATCCACTGCTAGGGGTTCCAAGCCCCGGTTGATTAACTATGAAGGGTTCCATGTGAAATATTTCTTCTGTGGAATTTTGGGTCATTTGAGGAAAGCTTTCCCAGATAATTTTTAAAAATTGGTTATTCTGCCTCCCCCTCGACCGGTGGATGTGATTGTTGTTTCCGGATAGATCCTCTGATCCTTTTGTTCCCTCTTTTCCTCAGATCAATGAGAAAGATGGCGTGCTAGAGGGGCAGTCCTTGTTGGTCTTGGCCATCTCTGGCCCTTAACTGAATTTGACTCCTCACTCTCTCTTGAAAGAAACTGAGGAGGTTCACAACGATTTCGAGGTTCTTGCTTCCTTAATCAAGGAAGGTATGGTGAAGGGGCACGCCTCTTCGCTGGAAACACTTAATGGGTGGATTTCAAATAATGAGATTCTAGCTTTAGATTTTCCTGTCACCTCCAATTGGTGATAATGAGGAGGGGGAAATTGATCCTAAATTCTTAGCTCCTGATCTGGATCCCTCCAATTTATCCTTCAGTCAGGAAGGATTGGGATTCAGCCCTTTGCGGTTCCACTAGTAAGAGGGGTAGAAATTCCAAACAGGAGATCGCACAATTGGAGGTTGATTCAAGGAAACAAAGCACCCTAAAATTTGACATTGATGATTCTGGGGAGGTGAAAATCCTTCCCTGTCTTAAATGAAGATTTTTTCCTGGAATTTCATAGGCCTCAACTCCTCTGACAAGCAACTCTTGCTTAAGCGCTATATCCTCTCCTTGGAGGCTTGTTTGGTTCTTTTGCAGGAAACAAAGTTTTCCGTCACTAAAGCTAAGTTTATGTGGAGTAATTCAGGCAGAGGCTGGAAAGGGGTATTCTCATGATCGTCTGGAGCTTCTGGGGGTCTTGGCATTCTTTGGAAGGATGGTTTTGTCAAAGTGGAGATGCAAGCTCAGTCCCCCAACTGGAAACTAGTAAGTGTTAGCCTTTGTCACTCCCAGTTAAGTTTTTTTATTTAATGTGTATGCCCCTAATAGTATCAAGGGGAAGAAAAATTTATGGGTGGATCTATTTCAATCCGCTTCTTCTTTGGGGGATCATTTGTTCATCCTGGGTGGCAATTTTAATGCCATCTCCAATAGTAAGGACAAGAAGGGTGGGATTGTCAAAAATCTTCAGTCGCAATTGGAATTATGTTCCTTTATTAGGGACAGCACATTGTTGGATCTAGAGCCTAAACAAGGTTGGTTCACCTGAAGTAATAGGAGAAAGGGTTTTAGTAATATTGCTAAAATGCTTGATAGATTTCTGGTTTGTCCTAATTGGTCACTGAAAGACATTGTTCTAGAAATCTTTGTTCTTCCTTGGTCTGGGTCGGATCATTTTCCAATGTCCCTTGTGGTCAGCTTTGATGAAGCCCCTCACAAATCCCCCTTCAAGTTTGAGTTAATGTTTCTCAGAGATGCTTCCTTGGACAGGTGGATTTCTTTCTGGTGGAATTCTTATCAAGTTGTGGGTTCTAAGATGTTTGTGCTAACGCAAAAGTTGAAGAGGCTGAAAAATGATTTGCTGGAGTAGAATGGTAAGTGCTTCAAAAATATTTTTCAAGAAAAAGGGAGGGTTAAAGCTGATCTGAAGGCTCTTAATTTGAAAGTGTTCAATGCGGGGATGGATCAAGAGGATTTTAATATGGAGAAGTCTCTTCTAGGTGAACTAGGGGAACTGCTTCTCAGAGAGGAAATTTACTGGAAGAAGAAATCAAGGGAACTTTGGCTAAAGGATGGGGACAGGAACACGAAATTCTTCCATGCTTCTGTAAAACCCAAAAGGAATTCGAATTTCATTTCGGAAATTAATAATACTGAGGCGGATTTTTTAGCTGATCAGAAGGATATTATCAAAGAAGGTATTAATTTTTTATCCTCCTTGTTGGCTAGTGATGTGGCCTCCTTTGAAGAGGCTCAATCTTCCCTTTTGGAGTGTATCCCTTCTCTTATCTCAGAGGCTCAAAATATTTCTCTTTTAAATCCTTTCTCCTTCATTGAAATAGAAAAAGTTGTATTCTCCATGGAAAAAAATAAAGCTCCTGGTCTGGATGGCTTCCCTGCTAATTTTTTCAGAAATTTTGGAAAATTGTGGGTTATGATGTGTGGGCGGCTATGGAAGAATCGAGGAGATCCTGTTCGGTGCTCAAAATGTTGAATAACACCTTCATTTGCCTCTTCCCTAAATTGCTTCAGCCTTCCTCCTTTGCAGACTTTAGGCCTGTCTACCTGTGTAATACTTCTTCTAAAATTATTTCCAAGGCCATTTCCCTTTGCTTGAAAGTTGTCTTGGATCCTCTTATCTCCTAAGAGCAAACTGGTTTTATGTCGCGAAGATCAATCTTGGAGGGCGTTATTTTGTCTCATGAGTTGACACATTCCCTTTCTTCTTCAAATACCCCTGGTATGCTCTTGAAGCTAGATATTAGCAAAGCCTATGATAAGATTAACTAGAGATTTCTCATAAGAAATCTTCGAAAGTTTGGCTTCTCCAAGGGGCTATGTAATTGGATCTTCAGTTGTGTCTCTGGCCCATATTTCTCAGTTTTGATTGACGGGAGTGTTGAAGGTTTCTTTGTTAGTAACAGAGGCATTAGGCAAGGGGACCGTTTGTCCTCTTTTCTCTATATCTTGGTTGCTAAAACTCTGGGTAGGTCTATTAGGAAAAAAATGGAGGAAGGTAGCCTTAGGGGTTTGAAAATTGCAAATGGAATCCCTCCTCTCTCCCACCAGCAATTTGTGGATGATACATTTTTATTTGGCAAGGCCAATATTCGGGAAGCTAAATAGTTAAAAGAGACTTTGGATGGATACTTGAAAGTGGTCGGGCAAGATGTTAGTCTTCTCAAATCTTACATCTCCTTCTCAATGTCTCCCCTCAGCTTGAAGTTCGTAATCTGGATATCTTCAATTTCAAAAAGGGTTGTTTTCCGGTCAAATATCTTGGTATCCCCTTGTTTAAAGGTGTGGGTAAGGTTTCTTTTTGGAAGGATTTACTCTCCTCTTTGCAATAAAAATTAAACTTTTGGAAAGGTAAATGGCTCTCCCTAGCTCGAAGACTACTGCTCATCAAATCGGTTCTTTATGCCCCTCCTATGTATTTGCTTTCCATTCTCAAAATTCCCAAAATTGTGTTGGAAAAATTGAAGGTGATGTTGAGAAAGTTTATGTGGCAAGGTCTCTCGGGAGAAAATAAAATTCCGATGATCATATGGGATGCTCTAGCTAAACCTAAGGCACTTGGTGGTGCGGGGATTCTTAATCTAGTCCTACAAAATCTGGCACTAGGTGCTAAGATGGTTTGGAATCTGATTTCAAATCTCGGCAGTCTTCTCAGTCAAGTGTTTGAAAAGAAATACCTAGGAGCCCCTCTTTTATAATCTATTCTCTGTATTGTGAACCCACCCAGGGGTTCCCATATCTAGAATTTCATGTTGGATTGCAGACCCCTGTTCTTATATAATGTTGATTGGAAATTGGGGGATGGTGAAAAATCCCTTTTTGGGATGATCCCTAGAATGGCTTCCCTGCTTTGGGGGACATCCTTGAGTTTGATGGAATTAAAGAAAGGATTCTTAAAGAATGGGGTCTGTTTGTCTCGAACTATGGACAAATGACTTATCCCCCTCCCTCAATGTTACTTTGGAAAGATATTGATCATATGGGTCTCTCGGATGAAGTAAAGAAGAATTTTAAGTCCGCTTTGCAGGAAAGGAAAGTTCTCATCTCTAACAAGCAAGATGAAATTGTCTGGACTGTTGCTTCCTCGGGGTCTTACTCCCCTCATCTTAGTTATCTTCTATTACACGAAGAGGTTGATGTTGAGGATAGCATATGGAAAGACTTTTGGGAACCCCCTACCCCCCGAAGGTGGGTTTGTTTACCTGGATGGCTTTCTAGGGTAAAATTCTTACTCAAGAGAGAAGGAAAAAAATTGGGTTTCAGGGCCCCACTAGATGCATTTTATGTGAAAAGGAAGAGGAAGATAGGGATCATTTGTTATTGCACTTCCCCTTTGCAGTGAAATGCTGGAATTGGTTGTGTACCAAACTTAATCTCCCTTGGGTTCAACCGAACTCCCTTCCAGAAGCCATCTTGGCTTGGTTGGTTAAATCCCACTTGGGGCTCTTGCTTCCATTTGGATTTGCAGCCTTGTGCTTCTCCTATGGCACATTTTGTAGGAAAGGAATAAAATAATCTTTAGGGAGGAAATCAGCTCTATGGAAGTGGTCCTCTTCAAGTTGGAAGGTGCCATCTCTGAATTTTTGTTCTCGAAATGGTCTAGATCTTGTCCTTTTACTTCACAAGAAACGGTGCTAGAAAGGAATTGGCCTTTGATTATCAAACCAAGAGATGGCACCCTGAAATCTTCACTGCCTTCCTCCTTGGCCAAGAAGAATGCTAAATAGTCCCCCGCTTCCCCTGGCTTTTTTAAACTAAATTTTGATGGGGCTGCCAGGGGGAACCCGGGGGAATCTGGTGCGGGCTGCTTGATATGAAAATCTTTGGGTAAGGTGGTGGGAGCTGCATCCTTTAAGCTTAAAGTGGGTACTTGCAATTCTGTTGAGCTTCAAGCTCTTAGTAAAAGATTGTTCTTAGCAGCCTCGCTTAAAATTGAGAACCTGGAGATTGAGGGAGATTCCTTGGTAATCATTAATGCCATTATCAAAAAAAGAGCCTTATCATGGAAACTTGATTTAGGGGTTCAAAATATTTTATGGCAACTTTCCAAATTCAATAATTGGATTATCGGGCACGTGTATAGGGAGGGTAATCAGTGTACTGAATGGCTGGCAAATAAAGGAATTGATAAAAATCTTTGGGAGAGGGTGGATAGTAATTGCTCTGCGTGGGAGGGCTTTGATATGATTGTCTCAAAGGAGTCACCTGATCATGGAAACGATGAGAATTATCCCCCACATGCAAAGAGGGGAATTGCTACTTAAGGCAGTGGGGTGGCTTGCTTTCACTCATTTTTTGCTTGCATTTGAAATGGATTCACCTCGGGCCCTCAAGATGGCTCTGTCATGTGATATGCGGGAGATGGCTTTTTGAAATAAGGTTTCCAACTGCAGGTTGAAGAAAATATTTTGTATCTCATGTGCATGTGATCTAGAGGCAGTTAAACAGGTTCTGGGGTTGGAATTTTTGAACGCATAAGGGTGGTCGAGGATTAATAGCATAATTGCTTCCATATTTTTCAAGAATTTGTTGGTTCTTCATCCCTTGAAGGCGGAGGTAGTAAAACTCGTTGCTCACTAGTTGGAGCCCCAGAGGTTGCCAATTTTAATCTAGTGTCTTGGCATGTGTCTAATGGGGCTTTGTGTTCTCTGGTTGGTAATGATTCAGGATTGGCGAACTTGGAGAAGCATTTTTAGGTTCTATTGGAATTTTTCAAATCCTCGGTGGTCTTTGTGAGGGATAACAAGTTGGGCCGAGCTCGTATTAAACTTCCAAATGTGAAAGCCATTGGTTTTCCATTGGAGTCAGTTATGTGCTAGTGATTGGAGCTTCGTGCTACTGCGGGTGATGCCTTCGAACACCTTTGGAGGTGCTGGCTCAAAGAAGTCTCAGCCGACGGGGACTCTAATATGTAGCTCGGGATGGACCAGAGTTGGTCTGTGGAGGGCCTCAATTTCTCAGTTGATGATGTGAATTAGGTTTCTTTTTATCAGGTCCTAGTATTAGTATATAGAATAAATTCTAGTTTTTGTTAGTATGTCAGTGTGACCTGGTTGTGGTTGTTCTTGAAACATTTGAGGTTATGCCTCCTTTTTTGTATATAGGGAACGGGTCCCTTCAACCCACCTTACCAATTAAAAAAAAAACAAATCTCTTGCTTAAGGCATCAACTACCTTATCTGAGTGACCAATCTATACTTGAGCATAAATGAATAACTCAGCAGATACTCAACCTACTTCAAGGCTTGATAGGCTATAAACAATACAAATCTATTAGGCATAAAATAGTGCCCCCACTTCTTCAACACTTTATTTATAGCATAAAACTCTTGATTATACACCGAATATATTTGTTGTGCCTCAACTTTTCATTGAGATATGCAATTGGTCTTCCCTCTTGACTCAACATTGCGCCAAGTGTTGTTCCACTTGCATCACAGTCAATTGGGAACCCTTTACCAAATTCCAAAGAGGCTTAACACGAATTACTTTTTAATCTCCTTCAACAGCCTAAAACAATTTGCAACTTGAGATGTCCACTTGAACAATCCTTTCTCCATACAAGCACCATGGTGAAGACACTCCATTTAAGTTTCTAATAAACTTCTTATAAAAACTTGCTAAACCATGATAACTTCTTATCCCAGTAGCATTCCATGGCATAAGTCATTCCAGTATTGCATTGACCTTTTTTGGGTCCATCTAACCTAAATATATCAATTCCTTCATGAAAGAACATTTATCAAATTTATCAGCAGCGTCTTCTGCTTCAACTTCATTAAGACATATTTAAAGTGAGTCAGATGCTCCTTTGTCTTACTGAAAATTAGTATGTCATCCAAGTCCACTACAACATATCTTCCAAACATTGACTGCAATACTTCATTCATCAATCTCATAGATGTACTAGGCACATTGGTAATCCCAAATGGAATTACTAGCCATTCATACAATCCTTCCTTGCTTCTGAATGCAGTGTTTCACTGATCTCTCTCTGATAGCCCAATCTGATGGTAACCACTTCTCAAATCAATCTCAGTGCATTATTTTACTCCACTCGAACAATCTAATAACTAATTAATCATCCATCCTTGACATTAGGAATCGATACTTGATGGTGATCTGGTTGATAGCTCTTGAATCTGCCAAATTCTTCATTCTCTATCCTTCGTATGAGCAAGCGATGTAAGAATTGCACCAGAAATCAAATTTTCTTATCAATCCTCTATCCAACAAGTCTTGAATGTGTTTATTCGATTCTTCAATCATTGCTGGATTCATTTTGCTTAGTCAATTTTTCTCCATTTCAAGAAGGGCTATTCAGACACCTAAGGCAGAGTGCTTGAGGTTACTTCATCGCTCAAATTTTAGCACCACCTTTTTCTGTGGCAATTGGGCATTCACACTCACACTTTCAGCAGTTTACATGTTCTAAGGCATGTTCAACCCATTACAATACAATAAAGTTAAACAAGTAGTAACTTGATTCGCATATCATCAAGGGTATTCTTTCCTTACCTTTTTTATTTCATTATTTTCAACAGTTTAGATTATTTCAATTTTCTTAACATGTGCACATTAATCTACACATGTTTTCTTGCAAATTTCACATGGAGTAAATGGCGATTCCAATTACACATGTCAACATCAAGCATGGTTACAAAAGTACCAAATTTATTTATTTTAGCATTTTTATTTATCATTTTCAATACTAGTTCAAATGGTGGGCATCTGTAGACACCTAAATTTGGTCTTTGGCACTTTGGCAAATCAATCTTGACATACTTAGGCACTTTCCCTCTATCAAGTCATCCATCCATTGTCTTAGCCACCTCTATTTCCCATTCATATATATTCAGGACCAGCTTAGTCTATATAGGAAAACCTTCATAATCCTAAACAGGCATTCTAGAGAGAAGTCAGTTAAGACCCTGCCACAGCCCTCAAAAACATCTTTGTTCCTCTCTTTCCATGGGAACCATAATATTTCAAACAGTATAACAAGCCAAAACTTTTTTAAAAACTGACACATCAGAGTAAATATATCCAAAGAGCACATTAAACCAAGAAATATCATCACCAACAAAGACTGGGGTTTTAAAATCTTCTTCTACACAGCAAAAGCATATGGGTATAAAAAGAATACATGCTCAATAGTTTTCAATTTCCCCCAAACCATACAAATAGGCCTAGCAACACTAAATTTGGAAATCATAGAACCAACAAGCTTTTGGTGCAGTATTTAACATCTAAAACAAGAATTTTTAGGTTCAAAAGCCAAGTGGACCATACAACCTCGAACCTATAAGAGACCAACTAAAAAGAGGATTACAAAAGGACCATTTCTTTTTGAGGGCGATGTCAACCTCTGGAGAGAGAAAGAGAGCTTTTCCTATGATTGTTTAACTGTGATTTCACATGGGGTTCTTTGATCCAGTTAATGCTTTGTTAAAAGAATTCCTCATCCTCCAATGTTAGGGTTTGAGGTAGAGGCTCAATGGCCTTTTTGAGAATTGTATAGGTTCTGAGCTAAGTGCAGAGCAATAAAAAATTTATTACCTGATTTCATCCCAAGTCAACAACCTCCCATCTTCAAGTATATCCTAAAAAGATCTAATCCCTTTGGCAAAACCAGAAGCTAACAAGACACCCTTAAAGGTTAACCAAGGGATTCTGATTGTATTGCAGATTTCACCAAAAATAGATCTAAACTCTTGACACCTACAACCATACCAAGTGAAGGGGGTCTATGTGTGAACCAAATGCCTAAATGTATTCCAAGCCTTCCACAAAGGCAAAACAAAGTGAGCTAGTTGTCTTCACAGAGAAGGACCCAAACATTCAATCAGCCCTATTCAAACCTTGTCACTTCAATTTGCCCTTCGGATAACGTTGACGAATATTGTGCCTAACCAAGACCTTCCAAGGTTCCTGACCATAAAATACCCTAAGAAACCTGAGAGATCCCTTGAACTTTCAGGTTTTTAATACCAAGGCAGCCCGGTTTGTTAGATAAACAACAAGTTTTCCAAGAAACAACATGCCACTTTTTCTTCACTACAATTAGACTATGAGAATTCTCTAATTGCTTTTTGTATTTTATCAAACTAAGGTGGGAAAAACCAACAAAAGGATTCATAAACGGTGGAGGAGGGAACCTTATGACAGAAACCTGAATTCTACCCAGCAAGGACAACAAATGACCTTGCCATTTGGAGGCTTTTTAAGAATCTTGTCAAAAAATCCAATCCCAAGTATTCTTGAAAGAAGGAATCAAAGAAAAAGGTCATGTTATGTTTTGGACCTTGTATGACATGATGTCATGTATTATTGGGCACCCTATGAAAATAATCAAATTGAAATTCTTAACAAGTGAAAATATTATGAGCATTGAACAAAAACTGTGTGATGGGCAAACTATTAATTATGAATATCCTTACGAGAAAACACTAGCAAACAGGTTTGGACATGCTTAACAAATCAGATTAAATTCACTATGGTAAAGAGAACTACCAATCTTCACAGAACATTAGAGAAATTGAGAAAAGTTTCAAAATGTGTTTGTTCCCTTGTGGGCGCGCTTTAGCGACAAGGTTCGTTTTCACTAAGTGACATTGGTTACCGTTGTTTTCTCTCTAGCTATTCCTAACATTGTGTCACATCGAGGGCGATGCTCATATAAGGGGAGGGAAATGTAGTGCCTTGCTCTGTCGTGCTTGGTCAGAAAGCCCATTCTAAGGCCATCAAGTTTGTTAACAGGTCTCATTGCGGACATTTTCATGCAAATTAACAGATCAAATCATCACATTGCCTTGTCATCGCCACTTGCGTAGCACTGCGGTTTGGTATGTTGTTGCAAATTTTGTCTAGGAAGCCTCACTTCGCTGCTGCTCATGAGCATGTGTGTTTGTGTGACAATTTGCTTGTATCTTGTCGAGTATTCCAATGTCGAAGTGAGTAATGAATGTTAATAGATCATAAAAATTATAATAATAATGGTGTGTCTTAGAGCTTAACGTTCGAGTTCGATTGTGGTCTCAATGTTAGGAGAGTGGTATGTGAACTAAGTAATGTCTGCCTCATGGTTTAGACCGATCTTGAATTTTTCATCCTCGTAGTTATTGAGGTGTCATGTTCATTTTATAGATTAAAACGTTAAAATATTAAATTTAAAATAAGTAAATAATTAAATAAAAATAAGTAAAAAATAAAACAAATCTAATCATAATAAAATGAAGGAAATTGTGACTTGGAGATGGAATGTGGCAGTTGGAGAATTTATGAGAGTGTAGAATGCTCAATTTAATCAATTTTTACTACCTCTAGGATGTTGATAGGCCAAATTTGCAAAGAAGGCATTTAATGGTGTGTAAAGGCTTTGAAACTTCTCTCATACGCATTGACAGCCTTTGTCAGCATCCTCCCTGCAGCATACATCTCCCAAGACGAATTCTCCAACATGCATAGATCTCTTGTGTCTGTGGTGCAGTTTGTCTCCCATCAAAGCATAAAGGGAAGTGCATTTTTGTCAGATGTTGCAATTTCAAGTGCCCTGGTAGACTTGTATGCAAAAGGTGGACGCATAAACAAGGTATGTGAACTGTTTATTGGAATGCCTCAAAGAGACGTGGTATCATGGAACACCATGGTTACAGGATATGCTCAAAATGGGTTTGTTGAAAAGGCCTTGGAACCTTTCGAGAAAATACAACTTGGCAAGTGTAAAGCCAAAATTTCACAGCCTTGCCAACATCCGCCCAGCCTATGTTAAAATGGGAGATTTGGAACAAGGCATGACCACCCATCAAAGCATACCCTTTCCATTATGCTTTGATGGGTGTCCATACCTTGTTCCAAACCTCACATTTTATTTCAATTGGTTGTAGACGCACAGAAATATTAAGGGGTTTTGGCAGGGTTTGAGCCCATCAACATAGGATGGGGAGGGGGTTTTGCCTTGCAATAATCTTGGAGGTGAACTTGGTGCAATGGAGTAGTCAACACATACTCAAAGGTTCTTGTCAGCTACAATAGTGGTCTTGGGGGGCAGGTTTAACAACCCAAACACCTTTGCCAACATCTCACCATGGCGGCATAGGAATATTTCCTTCCCTCCTCGTCTGTATCTTTCAGTTCATGGCACATGCTTTGAATCTAGCAATTTACATGTTGCGTTCATCTCCTAAGGCAACATTTCCAACTTTGCATAAATTTTTTGTCTGTGGGTGTGAGCTATTCTCCTACACAAAAAAAAACATGCACCATTTATGGCCTTTAATCCAACTGCATCCAATTATCATTTTAATTCCTCTACCCCTCATTAAATTCCTTATCTTTTAAACCTTCTTAACCTACGCACTTTTGAATAGATGTCTAACAAAGGAACATAAGTTGCAACTTTTTGAGGATCCAACTCAAAAACAATAGTAAATAATCACAACCCCATATTCTTATGTGTTATACAGGCACCAAGCAACTACATCCACACATCCACCACAAGGTTTTATTGGCAATTTTAAAGCCAAATTCCTAAATCTTTGCCAACATTTCCAAGCTTGTGCTAAACTAGGAGCTTTGGAATAGAGTATGGAAATCCATCAAAGAAAGAGGGAAAGCGGATTTTGTTAAATGGAGTTGTCACTGCCCTAATAGATATGTATGTAAAATGTGAAAACATATCTAAGGCACAAGAACTATTTGACAATATGCCTCAACGAAATGTGGTTTCTTGGAATGCGTGCGGAACTACTTGGAGCACCCCTTGTACCTGTCTCGAGTTCTCACAGGCATGGTTTTCTCACTTACATCTACCATGATTTTCGCATTGATAGTCTTCCCTTCATAATGGTACCGGAAATTAAGAATCAAATGAAGAGTATGTTTTGGTTAATTCAATTGACTTTTGTTACTCAAAACATTAAAATTTACTTTGTTTTCCGCACAACCAGAAAGAACATTTTGAGTGTTAACCTTACTCCCGAATCATGTCACGAGACGATGGAAAACATGGATGACGAAATTTGATAATAGTCAGGCTCCAAATTAGTGAGTTGAACTTGAGTTTTCGTTTAACATGCAAAACACCTCTCTAACACATTTTATAACAACATGCAAAACACCTCTCTACCTCCCATAGTGGCGAAGTCAAGGATTTGACCATGTTCCCTAGTGATGTGGAATGTCACATCAACTTTTAAAACAACTTCAAATGATCGTTTGATCATTTAATGTCACGCGTTTGGGAGCCCAGTCGGCTATTTCACAACTTGGGCCAGCTACCAAAAGTTGGAAATTCGTTTTGGTTTTGGCTCGCGGTTCAGGGATCCGTGTGGCAAAGTGGAATTCTACCACCACATACCTCTAGAGATTCACCATGAAAATCATAACCAACCCTTAGTTTAGAGATACCCACTTTGGGAACTAGTTTTGCAAGGGGGTTTTGTATGCCACTTGTCGTTCTGCAACAAGCATGAACTAACGTAATTACGATAATCAACTCCAGAAAGGTAGTCGTAGGTTGAACCCTGGTTGCCAAAAATGAGTTCCATTGATTTCGAGGGTTTCCCTGTATATAAGAGAGTAGATGGGAATTGACACATTGTGTGTTTGAACCTTGGACATTGGTTTTCTAACTCAGTTTTGTAGCCACTCTAGCTAAATTGGTCACTTTTATAAACTAAGAATAACGGGACAATTGTCATGGGACCCCTTTTAAACCTAATAACGAATGGGAAACTTTTGGACACTATCACATGACTGTATTGAACCTCTTTTTGATATTTGTATTGCTTGTGCAAAATATGGTGTTTTTCTCTCTTCTCTCTCTCTAAAGTTGAAAATGTAATTTACATTGAACATGTATTTCTTACACTCTCTAGCTGCATGTAGAGAGCTTTGATATTGTTATGAATGGAAAACACACAATTGAGAAATGTGCTAGATCGTAGGAGATTATTCATGCCACCGCTTGTCGTTGACCCATGATTACATGGTTTTCCAAGTTACAAGTAGCATGACGATAAAATAATTGATAATCGAGTGTTAAAGATGTATATGGTTTCTAACACGCTTATTCTACTAAAATGGGAAAGTGTTTTATTTTCGTATTTAGTAGCACTTTTGTATGTTTTGTAAAGTAAAAGAAGTTGACTGTATTATGTTTACAATGGAAACTAATGTATGAAAATTCTACAAATAGTGTGAAATATTATAGAAAGATGAATTTGAAATTTTGTTATCAAAACTATTTGTATCGTCGTAATTTGGATGGTAATTGTACCAGTTACAATTAAAAGTAACAATTTGAAAATCCCAGATTTTTACCTATTTGCTAATGATGTACTAACCTAGACAATCACCTAGTCATCAAAAGAAATATAACTAGTATGTGTATGTTTCCGTTTTGAGTGGAAAATAACAAGCAAATTTAGAGTATGAAATAATAACTCTTGTTGTAAGGAATGGTTCCCTTGACTTTACCCTCGTGTCCTTGTTTCCATAGTGGGACCGAGTTCTTTAGTCAACTCTTAACGATGTTACCACCCATCGCTATATTGCTATTTAGCTTTTGCTTACACCAAGCAATGGGGGGTCTTGCTTGTGTTTCCATGACCACCTCGTGAAAGGTAAACATTGTACCTTGTGCATCCTTCGCACATGACCCATACAAATATCCCTTCATTGCCCTCATGGGCCAATTTGTTTTCTTCGCAAGTAAGAAACTAAAAGACTTGTTAATGGTACCAAGCTTACATTGTGAAGTTCTAGTATTAGACCCGTTGATCACAATTTGATATACATCTGAGTCCCCAAACCTCACATTAGGTTCTCATGGGCAAGGATACGATGCCTACTTATCATTGTTGGTGCCTATGATGATGTATGGAAAGGGTATAGCGAAACATGAACTTTCTAACTTGAAACTGAATCCCATGTGACTAGTGCGTATCTTATAAATGTTTCTGACCAATTATTGAAATATGGAAGTTAATTGCAATAAAGAATGAATATAAGTGATTAAAATGTACTCCATGTGAGTAAAGGTGTAAATGGCATAAGAAATGGGTAAATTTTGAGACGAGGGCATATAACTTATGTACGTTAGATGCGGCATAATCAATGAGGTAAAACAAAGGAATCCTAGTGTATTAAAGATGTACGAATTGTAGGTTATGCACCTCATGGTTGATTTAACAAATATGGAATTTGTGAAATCCTAATTGCAGAGTCACGTATGATAAATAAATGCTAAAGTACAAATCTGACACAAACAATAACCTAAAGAAATATGAAACCCTAAGTGCAAGAGAGAGGGCAAAAGACTTAGTTGATTTCGCAATTAATCCCAAAGTATTCTGGACTGGAGAACTGATGAATAAGAGGAGCATACTGTCGCAATCGAACACAGAAAATCCTAGAATTGCCAGATGAGTCGAGACTAGGGCGCCTGGACTGGGGCGAGGGCACTTATGCACTAGAGACCTCTGTTGGGCACCTTTGACTGCACAGGAGTTTGAAAACTGATTTTTCTTGTGTCGCAAGGTGGTTGCTAACCTTCGCTTTTGATCGCCCATATGTCATTGGATGATCGCTGAATTTGCCTATAACTTGCAAAGAGAAGATTACCTGCAAAACCCTCAAACTACATCAAATCCCAAACAGAACAGATGCAATATGGTGAGTCAAACTAACCCCGGCGGTCACCAGACAGAGCGAACTTACGATCGAGCGTTGCACTACATCTCAAACTCCATGTAGTTTTTGTGCATGTGTGTAGAAATCATGCCCTAGGAAGCACTCGTGCAAATGCACGTGATAGCAGGCAATAGCTAGATGTACCAATGTAAGTAGATGTGTGGATGGAAAAATGAACTTCCCCTCCTATGCGTGTATGTAGAAAATGAAGTCCCTTGTCCCTTGAGTGAATGCTAGATGGATTCCTTTAATGCTCTTAAAATGCCTTTAGATGCAACCTTAGGTGATGATAATAGATGCTTAGAGCTTGGTCCTTTATTTTGGTCACATAGTTTTATATTTATATGATTCCCTTGTTTGAATTTCGTAATTGACAACTAAAAAGCCGGCCCATAAGAAAATAGGATGCCCAAAAGTGTAATGTCCCCTTTTCCAATCGAAGACCTTTGGCCCATTTTGTCAACCCGACGGCCAAAGGAAAAATATAAGGGTGTCTTAAGTTATAATACATTATTATAAAGTGCTATAAAAAAATAAAATACAATTATTAAAGCACTTATATTAATTTATTTAGCTTAATAAAACTAAATTGTAATCCCTATGGAAATTACAATTTGCCTTAAGGGGCAAAAGTCATTGTAAAGGGATTTATTATTTTAATCCTCCTAGAAAGGATAATGGCAACTTGGGCCAAAGGGGAGTAATGAAGCCTAGGGAAGATAAAAACATAATTAATTTATGTATTTTCCCTAGAGAAATGCGACTTGCACCAGGAGGGAAATATTGTTGGGAAAAACATTTAATATGGGAAAATATTAAATGTTTGCATAGGAAAAATCATGTGAGCTCATTGGCTGATTTGGAGGTTGGTTGTTGGCTCTTTTCCTTTAAAAGGGAAGTCGACTTGCCTCTTTTATAACGCAGATTTTTCATATGATAATTTATCTTGCATTTAAGCTTTGAGCTTTTGCAAATTATATTCTAAGGACGAAAAACTTTAGTTTATACCTCTTGTGGACGAAAACCCCAAGAGTTCTCTTGTGGACAAAAACCCCAAGGGATTGAGAGGGGATTTCACTCAGAAATCTCCAGCGTGTTAATCAGATTTTCCAGGTTTATTTCAGCAGTGTTTGTGAAGAGTTTTTTAAGGTATTTTCAATGGTTTTTGGGCAGCAGTTGGATCGATCTGTTGTGGGCAATTTGGAAGCATTTCCCTGAGGTATTTCCTTTAAAAATACTTGTCAAATATTCTCCATAATATTATAAACCAAATCGTTGTATTTTCATCATTTTCTGAAGTATATTGTAAGGGTTTCCAGGCAGAATATTAATCGGATTTCAGATCTGATTTCTGGGTTGTTTTGGCTGCAATAAAATTAGTTTTTTGCATGATTCAGTTGCTAAATATTCGAGTAATCATTTGGGAACGAAAATGTAATTTTTGGGTATCATTTGCATTAAGATCTATCTAAAACCCTAGTCGCATTTTCCCAAATAAATTCAGATCTGTAGTAAGATTTTTGCCATAATAGTCATAAATCAACCTTTGGTGTTTTTAATTGATCTAATATTGTTGGAGAACAAGAGAGACCCATTTGGGGATCTTTCAAAAAGATAAAAGAGGCCCAAAAACAGCGAGTAAGATAAAAAGAGGTCGAGGCCACCTAGATAGACAAGGGCACCTAGGCGCTGGCGTCATGGCTGGGCGCTGGCGTCCAGAGTCATGAAAGATAAAGCAATGAGGTTCAGACTGGGTTGTAGGGTGTGTAAGACCAAAGAGAAAGCAAGAAAGACAGAAAAAAGGCCAAAGACAGTAGTCAATTATTGTTTTTCTCGCGCACGAATCATATGAATAGTAGTACGCGATTAAGACCTAGAAATGTACCCAAGTGCGTGATTTTGTGTGTACAATGGTCAAACCTTTGGGGTTTACTTAAGAAGGACAAACTGAGGTAGGATCCCCGTGCATAAGGTGTCATAACGAAATGGAAAATTAACAAAATGAGAAGAATATTTATTATATAATTATGTGTTTTAAACGATTCACAGGCTAATGATTAAGCAAGTAACCTAATGGAATAAAATGTAATCATTGATACTTTGTACATGGTAGATGATGTCCTTTCTTCTATCCTTGTTTTGTGGTTATACTTTTGTGTCATTATATTGTGTATTGTTCGTTGAATAAAGGTGGCATTAATGTGAATCTTGTGTTATCATGATTGTGTAAGTTTCCTCATATTGGGGTGAGATTACATTGTTGTTATTCGAGGAATAAGATGTTGTTAGTGAAGGGAGGAATAAGGAGTGTTGTGTGTTGTTGCTTTGAAAGAACCTAACGAATTTGTGGCTAGTCTCGATGGAGGCATAAGCAGCTATTATAATGGAGGGATAAGGCGCCTATCGAAGTTGATGTGGTGCGTTTCATCTTGGAGGAAACGAAGGCTAGCCAGGATTCCTTAGTGGAGTTATAAGTGGTAGTTGTAATGATGGTCTCTCCCCATTGCAAGTGTCGTAGATACGCTTGGTAATGTGAGTTGCCTTTACTTTCGGTGTCAACCATGTTCTTATCCCATAGTATGAGTGGGACCGTGTTTGTGTAAGTGTATCATGTGATGTTGAGTTATTTTAAGTGAGCCCAAGTGATATTGTAAAACAAGAAAAGAAAAAAAGAAAAAAATTACCATGGTTTATTTTGGCTTGTGTTTTGGTCCTACATGTGTGGGTGTTACAATTGGGAACAACTTAACCAAGATTTGTGATGTTGGAAAGACTGATTGGGATGCTATGGCCTTATAAAACAACCTACAAAAGGCTAACCAAGCATACTCCCTTTCGATTAGTATTTAGTAAAGAAGCAGTTTTGCCCATAGAATTTTTAGTACCCTCTCTACACATAGCATGCATAGTGGAGCTTGATGATTACAAGGCCATAGAGGAAATATTACAATCCCTCATGCAATTGGATGAGAAACGACTCTTCACTAGATGTAGTCATGGAGTGGAAAAGGAACAACAAAATATATGGCATGACAAGCACATCGAGGAAAAGGTGTTGGCTAGAGGAACACTTGTATTGCTTTATGACTCGAGGTATGCCAAGCACCCAAGAAAACTAACATCAGGTGGATGGGGCCATTTATTGTCCGTGATATTTTGGAAACATGTGCTTGTTGTAGGCTTTGCACTCTTAATGGCAAGTTACTCCAAGGTCACTTCAATGGGAGCAAACTCGAGCCTTGCCATCCATGAGAGACCCATGCAAAGTTTGTAAATAAGGTTGAAAAGTCAGTAGGTTATTTTTACTATTTACCAATTGACTTCTCCAAATGAAAAGAAAAGGATGTTAAGTGATAGTCAAATAAACATCAAATTTAAGTTTGAAATTTCTACATGACAATAAAAAAATACAAATTTGCATGGATATGGAAACAGATGCAAATATGTATACAGTATCAGATACGAATACGACTAGTTTTTAGTGTTCCAGATATGGATATGGTTGGATACGACATAATATATAATATTTATAATACTATAATAATCTAGATTATGGTACCATAATATATAATATTTATGTTTTTTGTTTACAGTCGAATATAATATTGCAAGGGTGGGGCCCCCATAACCCCCCGGTTCATAGCTCCGATTAAAAAGGGTTTACCTATCAAATATGTGTGTGTGTGTCACATCCCATTTTGGGATCCCCAAATTTGACATTTGTGCAGGCCGTCAATAGGCTTCATAAGATTAGTAAAGGTGATATCGAGCAATACACCAAATTAAAGATTGATGTGAGCTGTGCTTAATGAAGTTGATTAACTGTCAAGAGTCTTATGCATGTGTGCATACACTGATAGGTACGGAAGCATCCATAGAGAATATTGCCCAATGAATTTGAACGGTTATGAATGCATGAATTGTTCATAATGTGAAGAGCTTTATTTAACCAAGCGGGAATAACTCTCTGACATGTAGTAAGACATCGATATCATAATAGGTTGGGAACCCATTAGTTGGCACAATGTTGTTCCCATCTTTTATAACTCTAACAATAGATTAAATGAATTATTATCTTGTAAAGTCTATTATAGGTTGTAATAAACCTTATAAGAAAATCAAATGGTCAAGGATTCATAAGGAATGATCAGGAAACTGATAGGAATGTAGAATGTATGTAATAAGTTTGTACAAATCCCTAAAAGGCACATTCAATGAGATTTAAGATTATTCTTAAGAACCCTCTAGAAGGAAGGAATTGTGGTAATCATGTTATTAAAGTATGTATGGTATTATTATAATGACTACAGATGATCATCCCTTATGATAACAGTCCTAGAAGTTAAAGGAGCCCCATGAGCAAGACTAGCATTTGATGAAACATCTTCTCATACTACAATTGTACACTACTTTGCTCCAAATAAATGGACTTTACCCATAACTTAGAGTTAATAACCCAAATATTAATAAATGGGAAAAATAGGAATCTAAGTAGTTATAGCTGATATAATTCCTTAAATGAAAGTTTATAGATTTGAGTGTGATAGAACAAAATAATATAAAATATAAATGATATTGGTTGAGAGCTACATGCAATGAAAAGGCCTTAGATATAATTTATTATTATCTTACTTATAAGAAGATATTAACAAAGGACTTACAATGGTGGAGTTAATTTAACCTGAATGCTACATTTTGTTTTCAGCTGCGAAAATACTCTTGGATTAATGTCTAAGAGAATATTGGTCAAATGTCAAGCAAAATTTAATAGGCGGACAAATTAAATTATGCGAAGTACCATAACTCATCATGACAAGATCAATCTTGTCTATAAAGGAGTTGAATGGAGATTATTCTGATTTGTATCTATAGGAAGGAAATGCACGACTCATTGGCATGGTCGTTTCTTCAATCTTCTAATATGTTAGGTGCAATTGAGATATGAACCTTGTAACAAGAACTAAAAGATGTGTTGATAACATGTAACCTTGAGTAAGGAATTAAGAAGAAAACTAAGCACGTATCTCTAAACATAGGGAAGATGTTGGCATAGGCAGTGATTCAATGAGAATAATATAATTGCTAATTGATAATTGAACCTCTCCCTTGTAATGTTAATTGATTGCATTATTCCTTTGCAATGGAACTTGTAACATGTATTGTTATTGGCGTCAGATACAGAGGTTAAATGGGATAGTCTTCGCTAAAGACGTAAAGCATAAATATCATTATGGAACTAGCTAGAGGAATGAATGAAATGAAAGAATTAAATTGAATTAATGTAGACACCTAATTTCGACCGCGCAATTTTAATACTAAAATTCCACTAATTGTCTTATTTACTGTCATTTCGTTATAATTAGTGATTTTCCGCTAATTAGCTAACATTCCCCTTTGTCTCGGTCAATTAATGACACTTCATTAATTAACTAGCCTTGTCCCTCATATTGGATGTCAATTAACATCACTTCATTAGTTAAAATTCTCTTTTAATTAATTAATTACCCTTTCACAATCTCGTATTTAATCAATAAACCCTCTTATTAATTAAATCCCCTTCTCAAACCCCTCAAATTTTATTAATTTCCCTCCAAATCATCTCCAAATGACTTCCATAAGCTTAACTTGGCCTATTAATTAATCTTAATTGATTAATTAAACCTTTCCGAACTCCTGTGAGTTGTTAATCTTTAATTAATTTCTTCTGATCATACTTATCCATTTCTAATTCTTCATTCGCTTTATCCCACATTCACTAGATTGCAAGCTTCTCCCAATATGGAAAGCTATATAAGAAACCTAGTACACCTTGTGACACCTTACACAATGTCCTTGAAAGACATTATACTTAAGAAGAGCATTTCATGTTATTGGAAGGCTTGTTAAACCGAGTAAATCTCCCCCTTTCTACTTGCTAAGAGTAGTAAGAGAAGAATAAAAAATGGCAATTAAGCCATACTTAATGAGATCTCTTCCTCTTTGCTCAAGAAATCCTTAATCGTGGGTGGTCTACGTTCGGCTCACTAAGGAAATACCTCCATCCAAAGCACATCAAAATATCAAAAGGAGGTTTGCACTTAGTATAGATTCAGATTTTGTGATTTAACTAGCTTCCTTTTCCGCTTTATCATGATGTACTTGCTTGAATTTAACTAAGTTAGGATCTACTTGGTGTTAGATTCATATAATTAACTTAGCTTAAGTTTAGCATGCATACAATTAGTACTAGAGTGATATGAAAAGATATCATTGCTGAATTATTATGACAAATAAAACGAAATGATCGTATCTAGTACAATTGTACATGGATTGTGCATTGACGAAATAGTGAGTAGATAATGAATTATTTACAGCAAGCCTATAAAAAAGTTATGAAGCGGAATTAACTGCAAGCATGAAAGGAAAAGTAGCACTTCTCTTCCAGTAGGGAACAAAAAAAAAATCAATCATATTTTCCAAGAACTGGAAGATGGGTTGCTACAGTTTATAATACTATAATAATCTAGCGTATGAAATTATCAAATTTAAATTATAAACAAACGTATACATTTGATTAAAATTACAAATTTCTAACCCACGAGAAGGTAGGAAATTCAGTATTCAATAGATTAAAAAAAATTGCAGGTTGTGTAGGCCAACGGATAATAGACAAAAAGAAAGAAAAGAATTAGAATAAGCCAAAAGAAACAGATCAAAAGAATTGCATGTTGATAAGAGCCAATGTGAAAGCTTGAAGTAAAAGAGTGAATAAACACTCTCACCTCCATGTCCTCAATTGTCGCTATTAAAATGCATTACAGAAGATCATTTGCAGTATTTAGCATTTTTTTAGCTTTTGACGGGGTTTTTTGTTTATTTAACTGTTAAACCAGATACGGAGCTATATTTGCCTTGCTTATCGTATCCAATGGTATCCAATACGCCACAATTAAGGATTTTTATCGAGATACAATTGGGTATAGTATCTGAGCCATATCCGAGAAATGCCCGAGCTATATCCATATCTGGCACGCGGGTATAATGATGTCAAAAATTAAAAAATGGTGGTCACACCATAACATCTCACCCCTCGTTGCCATTGTGGAACAACTATCGGTGTAATTACTTTGATTGTTCCTTTATGTAGACTAATGGATTTTAAACAAGATTGTACATAGGTTGGTCATGTTGCTTGAAGCCAGCATATATGGCATCCTTTTATTAATTTTTCCTGTACAAAAGGATTATGCCTCTGGCAAATGGCTACCTGGCTTTCACAAGATATTTGATCCAGCTACAAGCATTAGTTTATGCCTTTTGATTCCCTATTATCGTCTGAACTGGCCCTGAAGTATCCTATTCTATCTGCCGGTGACACACAAACAATAGACAGGCACACAAAAAATATGAACTTTGCGCGGTATAAGCTATTCATCAAATACCGAAGATGTAGCGAGCTCAGACAAATCTCCAATTGAATTGTGCCAGGTTCCTAACTGGAAACTACTGTTCTAGCTGAAAAAAAACTGCACCCAGAATACAAAATTCTGTAATGTGGACTAATAAATCTGAATTTGAGTGCTCAAATCTTCTAGCAACAAATATTTTCCAAAACTATTTAAACACTGGAATCTGAAATTGATTAAACTGATTCAGAGTTTTGAGTATTCTTTCTTTGAACTGAGTCTTGAGTTCACGAGACGGATTGAAACTGTTTGAACGGAAAGACAGACAACACAACAGCAAATGAAACCACACTCTGAAGCTTCACAATTATCAAAATTAACAATTTACAACAGTACATAAGATGACAAGAAACTTTCTTGAGAAAGCAAAGAGTAGTATGGGTGCTGCATGCAGACCATCCACACAACCATTCCAAGACCTCCATGACATCCAAAACATAAAACATCAAGTGAGGCTTAAAGCCTTCATAGAACATGTTTTTTTGCAGATAGGATGGTTGTGTGTAGTCTACATAGGATTGTAATTTCTTTTTTAACTCCCTCTGACATTTAGATGCTTTGAAACGCCCTGATTACATTTGAAGCTGCCAGTAACACCTGAGATGCATCCTCATAGCTCCTTCATTATGACCTATATGAGAAGATTGTTTTTGGAACTCTTCTGAAATTGCCCACATATTCCATTCTTTTTAGTATAAGTATTATTATTCTTTTTTAGTATTTTATTTTCCACCGTCAATACCAGCTAGATTCGTAAAAAAAAACCTCGCAAGTTCCTTGATAGTGTTTCTGATATGAGTACCAGTATTCAAAGGTAATTCAATAGATTCCTACAAAACTGGCCACTTTATTTGAGACGTTACACAATACTGGAGAGTTGAAATCCAATTCATGTTCTTCCAGTTCATAGACGAGGCTACTCAGTTGGTAATAGGACTTCTTTCTTTCAGTTTCAGATACTACCTGACTACATATACAAGTGGTGTATCCGCAGCTCCTGATTTAAAAGGGCCCTTTTCCTATGCTTGTGACTATATGTACCTTGTTTGATCCAATACGTGTATCATTATTATAAACCATTGCAATAGAACCATCATATGTGGAAGCACAAAGCCTTCTACTGAAACTTGAAACATGCAGCATCACAATGTACCACCCACCACTTCATTTTATTGGCAAAATCTTTCCTTCACAAAGATCAGCAATAATAAGAGCCATGTCAATCAGATAAAATATTTAAGTCAGAGACTCATCTGAAATGAACACCAAGAGTCCATTTTACTTATTCCTTAGACGAGCAATTTACATCTCTAGCAGTAAATCTGAAGCACCGTCATAAGCCTGCTGCTAGAGCTTTTAATCATCCACGCAGTAACAACACATATTAACTACCAATATACTACATAGATATTCAAGAATAGAAGTATGACGTATGTTATCTCATGGTTATGAGGTTAATGGGCTTGTCAGGCCCCTGCGCTTGGTTTTATCACCTCATAAATTGATTGGCTCCCTCTTCCCAGCCATTAGATTTTTCTGAGTGGAAAGCCAACCAATTTCTGGGGCAAGTGACACTCCTTCTCCCTAATAAGCATGTTACCTTTAACTACAAGACATGGCCAGATCATTATCCTAGCAAAAGTAAATGTGCCGTAGTCATCAAGGGCATGGGATGCATGGGGATACGAGTATGAGGCTCTCATATTTAAATAGGGTACAAGAATGAGCATACAGCCATATTACATTTAAATATCAGTACAGGATGGGGCCCCCATCCTTGAACCCAAGTATTCTTGTGACTATAAAGTGCACAAATGGTCTAAAAACAAAGAGGACCGACAATTGCAAAATGAAGCGATTATATTTTGATCTTAAGGTTACAGTTACAAGACTCTGGGCTAAATAAGCAATGCATGTTTATAGGAATATCCAAGTTCAAAGCTTGCAAAGAAAATCTCTACCGGGGAGTAAATAGCAGTCGTTGGGAGCAATCCTGAGATCAATAAATCAAACCTACTTACGAGGAATCAACCCAGCCCTGCAAATTATATAAGTCCAATAGCCTCGGCTCTGTGTACATGGGAAGAGAGTTTAAAAATTAAAACATTAACCTAACCAATGGGGTGCCAACTCAAAACAGTGCTTACACCACTATTATACATTATGCAACAAACGCTATACTTCTACCCATTCAACTTTATCCATATTCTAAATTCTAGGCAGAGAAGTGTAACTCCCCAAGAACTTTCTGCAGACAATGATTTCCATGGTTTTCGTATATTTTCTTGCAAAAGATCTTTGCTCAACGTCACCTCAAAATAAGTCAATGGAAACATAGACCCTAGAACCCAAAACTAGACAATGCCCCTCGTGTAAAAGCTCAAAAGCTAGAAAGACAACAAAGATCAAGGACCGCTTAATGCATTTAACCATTGAATAGAGATGAATTATAAATGGTAGTACTAGGTTTCATTTCCACAGGTCTAGTAAGCGTATAGGCATTGCAATAGCCATGGATAACCTATATTTGGGTCAAATTTATGGCAGTACATAAACGCAAGCCCACCCTTATGTGTTGCCACAGGGCACCCCAATGCAGGGAAGCTCTTCCATATTCTCTACAAAGTCTTTCCTAATATTTAACCTTAGGTCAAAAGGGGTAAAGGATTAGAGTGTAATGGTAGTGGCGACACTCATTTGCTCAACTCTTAACTCAAATCTGCTAGACTTGTTGAACGGGTTGCAGTCCAATTGATGTGAATGATGGTAAAGTGCATTAGGCACGCGTCTGCCAAGATACAAATCCCAGGAGATACTGAATCAGGGAATGAGGCTGGTCCATTCTTATGAAAGAAATGAGTCACTTCAGAAAGGGACACGTGGCATGCAAGAAATAGACTAAGACATGGATGATCCGAGATTGCACAACCGACCTAATAAATAAGGGAAATTTCTAAAACTGCAAAGATGAGTGCCAACTCAGCTACAATCAAGCAACCTAGAAGGATCCAGAAAGCAAATCAAAAGAATATTCACATGACAATTGGCTAGGCCACGCTGTTATGTGATTTCTATAAATAGCCCCTTTATCCTTACTTGTATAGTTCTTTGAGACTTATTGGACTTTGTTAAGGACTGATTGTAACTTATAATCAGTAATTTCTCTATAAAGGTTTTGAGATACCTGTAACCTGTAAGTCAAGGGTTTCATGGATGTGTGAGTACAAATTGCACACAATTGGTGCTTAATTGTTGTAATTCGTAACTGTATTCATGTGTTATGTGGCACAACGCACACAGTCCAAGACAACTGACTTGACCATTAAACCAAATACATAAATGTGCTATGTCACTCTACTATAACAAGGAATAATGGAGTGCTTTATTGCACTTTGGATGAGACGCCCATGCGTAAGTGTGAGTGAAAGTGGTAGTGCAGATAGAGTACTGTATGCTTAAATGTGCATCAGGATTTATTTCAAGCATCTGAGAACAGAGTAAACAAATGGTTTAGATGAAAATGACAGGATGAATACCTCTCAGGCCTTAAGAATGTCGCCCAAGATTCACGACACAGCGGTGGTAATTAAAAAGATATAAAAAAATCATAAGCCAGGGTAGAACTCACACCTATACGAGGGCTCTGGGAAGGCTTAAATTCCTGCAGCTGTGTAATATTCCGCCACGCCACCACCAATATTTTTGCATCGTACAGCCCTAACTCGCCACCATTCACAGCCTGTATTGTGAGGTAATACATCATCCCCGACACAACTTGTTCTTGAGCTTTCACCACTTTCGAAAAAGAAAGATCGCCATGCTGAAAAACAACGACACTAACAAATCCTTTAAGAACTTCCCCTTCTCTGTGAATTTAACATTATAAAACAGCAAAATGAAATGGACCTGCTGTTTATTGAATTGCTCGACGGCAAAGTGCGCAAGTCGCTGAATATCGGTGTTGTGTTCAAAGTCAGGAACATCACGGATATCACCATAAGAAGAAACTGTTGCAATCATATATAACAAGATCATCGCCATTGTCGTTGCCATTTTCGCTCATTCCGCTTACAGAGCCGTTGGTGGTAAATTTGAAGCTGCTCCTGGTTTGCTATAAATATATATTTTTTCGTCGGGAGAGGCGGTGATGTTTTGCATTAATGCCTTGCGTGTCTTCCCACGTGTCCCGCCAAAAGCTGCATAGTCTTAACGCAAAGAAATGAATTGCATGTGCAAGTTAAAAGCGCATATTCCGACGTGTATCCATTCAAAATATTAAATGTTGAGTCCCTAGTGTGCCATAGGCTATCCTGGCGACACGATCGCATGACCCCGCATGACTCCTATGCATATACTCCATACATGCCACCCCCACATGTCAACCCGTCGCCTTCCTGTGTGGCACGAAACTGTCCGGAACAATTTGGCGCCACGGGAAATCTTCGTCGTGAAAGTGTCATGACGTCATCGGACGGCTCGCCAATCCAAGAGGAAGCCAACTCCATCCCATCATTTCAGTCCTCGTCTCCGTCATTTTGCTCTGTCCATCGTCTCCCTCCGTCTCCATTGCATTTCGATAGCCTCTGGTTCGCATTTGCACAATCTTTCCAAAGATTACAGAGGTATACACAATATATTTTTGGAACCCCGTTCGCAGCAACTCAAGCAAGGTCGCAACAGCACTCCAAGTTCACAGAAGCTCTCCCGTGTTTGGCCTCTCATTCGTTTTGGGTACATTTTTTTACAGACGTCATTTATGCCATTAAAAATTACAGTTTTTGCGTGGTAGGGACATAGGAAGATCTAGAAGCCACATAAAAAATGTGAAATCCACCGGGAAGATCTATTAATAAATCCATTATTTTAATGTTGTTGTTGTTAATATACCCATTTTAAGGAGTTGTTCCGATAAATGTTGAGGTAAAACAAAACGTATTTATTCAAGTAATCAACCCAAACAAACAGATACATTGCTCAAAATAAACCCAGACAATCATTTTGACCTACTTCCTTTGTTAAATGGTTTTACCCATTAGCCTTCTACCCTATGTTCACTGTCCTCCAAGAGACTGCGATTAACATCTTCCTTGGAACTACTTATTTTGAGCTAAAACCTCAATAAACACTTACATCACACGGTGATGTGATGGTCTTTTCTACAAAGTTTTACTCGATTCCATGGGTGTATTCGAGAGATAATGGATTTTTAACCTCCAAAACCTAGTTATAGTGTTTTTCAGGCATGTGTCTCCCCGAGAGTCTAAATTATGCTTTAACTCCATATAATTATGGATTCAAGACCAAAAACTTAACCTAGGGTCTATTTCAATATACTCCTCATTAACACAGTTAAAATTTGTCACACACCACCCCTATGGAAAAGGGTACTTGAAGAAATCAATAGGTTATTATGGGTTGGCTCCAATCCTCCCAACCATGAAATCACCATACTCACTGTTCTTAAGAGTATTAAAAGGCAATTTGGAGAAGATTTAAATGAAGATGATAACATGTTCTTGTTTTTAACCCATATATTGACTATTGATGCATGGTTATGAGTTGTGAAATAGGGGGGAAGGTTTGAAAGGAGTCGTTGGAGTCTAAAATTCAACCTTTCTTGTTTTAGGATTGAGAACCAAAAGGCTAGTAAAGGGTGTAAGGAGGCAAAATAGAGAAATTGAAGTTTTAGGGGGAAATGGGTCATTATAATAATTGAATTGGCATTTAATGGAGGTGAGGAAGAAAGGTAAAATGTTGAGATAACTAGTTGTGCCCTGAAATGGTCAAGATATATCATATTTTTGACCTAGAGCTAGTTGAGAAGAAACCCCAAAACAAGGTACTAGATCAAATGAATGTTATTGAATGTTATTGGATGTCTATAATTAAAACAGACCAACTTTATGCTTTGATCATGTTTATGCATACATAATAAATAATACCAGATTAAACATGGAATTTAATGGACAACCTTATGGGCTCTTTTTGTGAAGCAAAAATGTCATGGTTGAATATGTATACATATACTCATAACTTTGAGAGTCATGGCTATAAAATTCAAAGATAAAATTGCCCCTATACAATGGGGTTAACTATAATGATGTTATAGATTTTGATATGAAGATCAAATGTTTTGAATATGTAGGACCAAATAAAGCATAGATTTAATGAATTGACAACAATGTTTGAGATATCCCTGCAACAAAGTTATTCAAAGCTTTAAGAATTTTACACACCCCTCCATCGTATAAGCTACAAAAAAAATGTATACCACCATTATCAGATACAAGATCACAAAATAGACCCATAATATAATAAAAGCAGAATGTGTAAAATACAAAACACACATAAAACAACATTAAGCATTATTTGTCATAAACACGATGAAACACCATGAAGCAATATTTGTCGTAATCACACTAAAACCAGACTGTGTAAATCACATAACACACAACAAACAACATTAAGCATTATTGGTCATAAAGATAAAAATACCTTCAAGATGCATTCAATGTTCCAAAAGAGAGTCGACGACACGAAACTTGAATTTCAGTCGAGGGGGTTGTCCTTGTGATTCATGAAATACAAAATTAAGTGTTTTGAATTTGAATGAATACATCCACGTTTTTTCTGAAATCTCCTTGTTCTTTCACTAGTAGGTGGTTTGTTCATGTTATCGTCGGGGCCATAAGCACACTAGTAGCTGAAACAAAAGGAAATACATGCTGATATTAGGTATGGAATATGAAAAACGTGGCTTTAACATATGTGAGCATTATTCCTAAGGAAGACCAAACATAAAGTTAATATAAACAAACCTACAGTACATACTGGTAGCATGTGGTGCTCTGAATTCCACTGTATCCGTGGATATCCTTTTCTACTTGCATATGAATGTCATCTTGGTGCTATCAAAAAGGCATTCCCCTTTAATAAAGGCATTGATCAGTGCTAGAGGGATTATCTCACAAAGATCCATATGATCATTATCTTCGCCAATTAGTGTCCATTTAAGATCGTCTTGTGAAAAATGAGATTTCCCATGTCCCACATCTTGAACATATAGGGAAAGCAATTGTTTGTACTTTGTCTTTTGTGGCATCCTATACAAAATAATGTAGACAAAATGTATAATCAATAAGCATGGTATTGAACATATCAGTATATGATGAAATATGACAAACAAAACATAAGTATTATGCTCTTAAGATATTTGTAAACAAACTTGCATGAAATGATATACAGATTATGTTTTTTTGTAAACAAAAAGCACCGTAATATGATACAAGTAATGAAAATGTTCTAAACACGTATTATGTGGTATACACATACTGTCATTTTTGTGTGTATGTGATAAGTGATGAAAACACTATAATAAGATACTAGCAGTGAAATTATGTGGTATACACAGCCTGTCATTTTTGTGCGTATGTGACAAACGACGCCAACACCGTAATAGGATACTCGGAGTGAAATTTTGTGGAATACACCTGTCATTTTTAGCGTATTTCACAAACGATGCCAACTTCCGTAATAGGATACTGGTAGTGAAATTCTGTGGTACACACAGGTTGTCATTTTTGTGCGTATGTCACAAACGACGCAAACACCGTAATAGGATAATGATAGTGAAATTGTGGTATATACAGGCTGTCATTTTTGTGTGCATGTGACAAATGACGCGAACAAGTTGTATAGGATACTGGTAGTGAAATTCTATGGTATACACATGTCATTTTTTCTACGTATGTGACAAATGATGCAAACACCGTAATAGGATACTAGTAGTGAAATTTTGTGGTATACACAAGCTGTCATTTTTGTTTGTATGTGAAAAATGACGCAAACACCATAATAGGATACTAATAGTGAAATTTTGTGGTATACACATACTATCATTTTTTTAGCGTATTTGACAAACGACGTAAAACTTTGTATGATATTATCACAAAAGGATTTGTGACAAAAAGACAATTACTGTAATAGGATACTAGTAGCAAAATTATTGAGGTATTTATGCTCAAGAATATCGAGAAGTTCAAATGCAAGATGTTCATGATCATGGGGTCTTTGAGTTGTGGAAAGCCTTAAGGTCATAGGACCATTGAAGTCTCAATGCAAGGAATAAGGTTGAAAATTTGGATTCTCCTTCTTGTTGATTTATCCAAAAGGGAATTCAACTTGGTAAAAACAGAAAATAAGCAAGTATGATTGCAAATGGGAGCTCAAAGAATGTCATAATTTTAAGGGTGTGAAATTAGATGTACTAAGAAATGTTATGATTGATGGACATTAGAACTATAAAATTTGGATGTTTGTTAGGGATGCATGGAAGAAAGTTAGGGATCTATGACCTACAGTGTTAGGTGGACTCAAGATACTCAAGAATTCAAAGTAGGGAATTTGTATGCAATGTGAATTCAAATTTCATCAATCCAATGTGACAAGGTTGTAGAAGAAAATTTCAAAGTGGAGCCCTAAGTGTGTTGAAAAGGGTCTAGGAAAGTGGTGTGGACATGTTGAAAGGGGTCTAAGCCATATTAAATCATAAATGTTGAAAAATATTGTAAAGGAGGCTATTTCTCTTGGTACGGTGTGTAAAGAGTCACCACGAGTCCAAGAAAAGTCAGTTATGGATCTAAGAAGGAGATATATAAAAGAAGGAATTCTACTTAGAGATGAATTAGTTGGGGGGAAAGAGTGAGAGGATGGCCTTTTGAGGAAGGTAGAGAGAGTGAGGAAGAAATGCTCCTCAAGATCGAGGAGGGGAAAAAAATAAGAGTGTGAGTTTTGTATAAATAATGGCATTTTGTATGAAATTGTAGTTGAATAAGTTAAGGATATGTTCTTGAATGTGAAGTTCAATGATTTTTGCATGCATGATTGTCTTAAAAGTTATGATTTCTTCTAGTTAGTGAAGCATTGAATCATGAAATGACTTTTCATGTTAGCTAATTAGTTAATATAATCCAATGTGACAAGGTGATGCCCTATTTTGGTTGGTTAGAAGTAACGTTCAATTAAGCACTAGTATACTGAGATTTTCGAAGCCTTGCAGAGGTGTAAAGAATGAATTTGTGAGGATATTATGCATGGAGATATTGTTAGGGAGAATATGAACCCAGACAAATAGATACATTGCTTTATTTTATTGTTTAAGGTGCACTATAAGACTATAATTGTCATCTATAGCCTGTAAGAATCTAAGCATGAGTTGATATGCACTTGTGATTTGATATCATTATCATTCAAGTTCAAAGGGATGCGAGGAATCTTTGTTACAATTTGTAAGGGTGAAATAAAATTGGTTTAAACTCATGCATGTGTACATCTATGTCCTGCACATTCTAGGTAAGAAGAAACGAATGTTCTTGCAAAGTTTCACATGTTATTTATGCCAACTGGTAAAGAATTAATGAAAAGTATAGTGAAACAAACCCCTAGGTTAAGTTTTTCAGTCTTGAATCCATAATTATATGGATTTAAAGCAAAATTTAGACTCTCAGGTAGACACGGGCCTGAGAAATCCTATAGCTAGGGTTTGGAGGTTAAAAATCCATTATCTCTCGAATACACCCATGGAATTGAGTAAAACTTTGTAGAAAAGACCATCACCATGTGATGTAAGTGTTTATTGAGGTTTTATCTCAAAATAAGTAGTTCTAAGGAAGATGTTAATGGAAGTCTCTTGGAGGACAACGAACACGGGTTAGAAGGCTAATGGGTAAGTCCATTTAACAAAGGAACTAGGTCAAAATAGTGGAGTCTTGATATAAAGCTCGGTGCACATAGGAAACTTGCAAATGGGAGTCCAAAAATGACATTCTTGTCTTGAAACCTCCTATACGGAAATTTATGATTGAATTTTCCTGATGATAGGCCTAGTAGTAAGACAATGAAATTATAGAGGAAAATAGGGATAACATGAAGAAGAAAGCAAGTTAGGGTGTGAAATTTGGCATACATCTTGAAGGTGGAAAGGGGTATTTAGAGAATATTTGGGTTTGTGTTGGGTATTTTTGGGTAGCTTCAACTATTACTCATGCAAAAGCACAGTATCAAGAAAATTGTAGGTCAGTTTTGGATAAGTGAGGGGTTAATGGATAAGTTGATCTTTTAGAATCAATATAGTGAGTGGTCTGACAATTTTTTTGAGTGTTGAAACAAGGTAGGAAGTTGAAGAAGAACCATCAAAGACTTCAAGAGAATTTTTTTTTTTTATTTGGAGGTTAAGGACCAAGAAGACAAGTGAAGACAAGTATAAGAAAGGAAAGAGGAATTGAAGCTTTGTGAGTTGAGATATTTTGAAGGGATATAATGACATTTATTGCAGGGCATTGCACATGGTGGAATGATTAGTAGAGCCATTTAAGATGAGTTTGTTCAAAATAAAAAGAATAAGCCATTTTGGGATTGGAATGATCCTCAGTTGCAGAGGTTAAGGTGAAGTTATTGTATGAACCATTCTTTATTAGATGAATGTATGAATGAATCTATTTTGCTCCGCATCAGTAAGCTCTTCTCATGGTCCTAAGATGATTTAAAGATGTGAAAATACCTCATTGTGAGAACATGGGCATATGAAAGATCATAAAAGCCAGTTATGAGACAAAAAGAAGTTACATGAGAAGAGGAAAATTTGAATATATGGAAAAAAGGGAGTTAGAAGACATTCCTCAAGGGAAGGAGAATGCATGTGAGAAGGCTCAAAGAGAAAGGGAGGAAGAGATCCTTGTAGTATGAATATATTGAACAAAAGAGATAGAAACTCTATTTTTTGTAAGGAATTATATGTTTTTTTATTTATCATGAATTATATGTATGTGTTAAAGCTAGACATTCAGTGACCATTTTTCAAGAACTCGTAGGGAGTGGTTGGAATTCCCTAAATAGTTATGGAAGCTTAAGATGGGAAAAACTAGTTTATTGTGTGTGCCATTTTGACTGTGTTTACATGAATCATAGTATCCTTGAATGGTGATGTATTGTTGAACTTATTCAATGGTAGTCTCATTGTAGAAGAGATTTGGATGAGTTAATTTAACCTATTCTCCAATTGTGAGTATGTTGTTCTTGATAATGCATGCAAACAAAACTGAGACAAGTGGCTTGAAAGAGTTAAAATGGGAAAATATCATCGATCAAAGGATGAATGCATGTTAGAAGGTATTATTTAGGAGAAAAAAGGATATTGTTTGAAGTTTCAATGCATGCAGGTGAAGGAAGTTCATTGAAGTGGAAGAAAACCCCAAGTGAAAAAGGTAACTTTATTTTCCTGTAGCCTTACAGTCTTGATAGTTGAAAACACATAAAATGAAAATGTTTGAATGAAAGATGCCTTACTGGTAAAATATAAGTGAAGTGGGAAATGTCATGGAATTTTGGACCAAATTTAGAAACTTGAATCGAAAATTAGTGAAAGATATACCAAAAGTTGTCTTCTCAAGCTAGACTCAGACCCAACTAGGGTTTTAAGAGAAAATGTGTACTAAAAACCCCTAAACAAGGAATCTTGCCTTGAAATTTAGAAGTAATAGCCATGAAATGGTCCTTCAATAGAATCAAAAATAAATTTGAGATTTCATTGGTGAAATTTTTAAATAATGTTGTCGATCTTCATCAAGGACAGTGACACAGTTTAGAAGCCTAGTTGAGAAAGGCATGTTAACAAAGGAAGTGGGGCCTAAGAGTGGAGTTAGATCATGAAACTTTAGGGACAACTAGAACTCCTTAATGGGTGCCCAAATATGCATATATTATGCTTGAAAACTTCATACAAAGGAAGTTAGGAAGGGAAAAGGACTGTCCCAAGGCTAGTAGGCCTAGAGTGAGCCTAGGAAGAGGAAAGTGTGATAGGGAGAACAAGAAGAGGAGTATGGTTTTTAAATTTTGCACACACCATGAGGATGATAAAGGGTATTGGAAGGAGTTAATAGATTTTTGTGGGTAGCTATAGATGTCTCCAACTATGGAGCATGCAAGAATGATTGTCTTAAGGGCATCTAGTAGGCAGTTTTGACAAAAAGGGAAGTTTGGAGTTTTTGAGTACTTTGAGTCAAGTTTAAGGTTGGTTGAGGTGATGTGATAGGGTTCTAAGCATTTAAAGAAACTATTGAAGGTAAGAAGCAAGAATATTTTTGTTGAAGCCAAAAAGCTAATGAAGGGAATTGAAGGGGCAGTTTGGACAAAAGGGTAAGAGTGATTGTTTCTTTGACTTTGATTCATTAGAATTAACACTTTGATTATGAATGTAGGGTATTACACATAGATGCAATTTTTTTGTACATGTGACAAACGACGCAAACACTGTAATATGATAGTGGTAGTGAAATTTTGTGGTATACATATGTTGTCATTTTTGTTCGTATGTGACAATTGACGTAAATACTGTAATAGGATACTAATAGTAAAAATATGTGGTATACACAAGCTGTAATTTTTGTGCGTATTGTGACAAACAACGCCAACACCCTAATACGATACTCAGCAGTGAAATTATGTGGTATACACATGCTTTCATTTTTGTATGTATTGATGGATTTAGAAAAGAGGTAGGGGTTTGGATGTTGGTTTGGAGAGGATGGGGATTGAGGATCAAAGGCCATGGTTTGATAGGATGTGCGGGTGATTAGATTTGGATTAGGTTGGTTGATTAAGGATGGTGATGGGATTTGGGTTGGGATTGTTTGATTAAGGATGGTTTATTATGATGATGTTTGATTGATTAAAATTTTAAGGTGATATAATGGTTAAGGGTGTTCACAAGCAAGGAACAAACATGTAATACACACCATAACTAGTCAAGTGGGATTTCAATCAAGCTATTTCCCACTTTCAATACCACACACCGATGGTGGTGCCACAATTGGCTCTCCACCTATGTGTCAATGTGGGGTCGGCTAGCTAGTGATCTTGGGAAGTGCGACCTCCTTACACTATAACTTAATATGCGGCCAAAAGGTTGCCTAGACTAGGATATACGAGCTCACTATGGGAGTCCCCAATATACCTTGCGGTACGTGGAGCCCAAGTCCATATTGCGAGGATGGTGTCTGAGGCCTGGGTATTGGGACATGGAAGCCCCTCACTTCACACCGCTCTTAAAACAAGATAGTGCTTAAGCAATAATGAAAGCTCTCCAAGAATTTATATACCCCACCGAAACACAAGGTATGTCTACATGTGTGGAGGTGAATTCCATGGTCACAAGACCCCTAGGACTATGGCAAGTGCGTGGATGTCACTTCCACGTCACGTTGCCCCTATAAAAGAAAAAGGGGCAAACTAGTCTCGTTTGATCCTCAATATCGTCTTAGGACGCGAGAGGAGAGCATACACAGTTTTTCCTTCGGGATAAACAAGTAACGATGCAAAACACACAAGAAATATGATGCAAGATAATAAAATTAAATGATAAAGATTATGTGATTAGGTATTCAAGAGGAGGCCCTGCAAAACAAATATTAGTAATTTGATTTATAAACCCAAATGTCTTGGACTGATCATCCTACAAAACAAAGGGTTAGTAGTTTTAGATTGATTTTTATCTTTGGTAAGCGTAGGAAGCTGCACACAAAGTGTTAGTAGTTTGGAGCAAGAAGAATATAACTCAATGTGTAGTTAAAATGACAAGATTTAGGAAAATTAAAACCATGAATAAATTATCCTATAAAATGCTAAATTAATGCTTTCATTGCATAGGATACTAGGAGTGAAATTATGTGGTATACACATGCGTATGTCGATTTTTACTGTGTATTGTGTATACAAATCATTTTTAATACGACGCAAACACCCTATTAGGATACTAGCAGTGAAATTATGTGGTATACACAAGATGTCATTTTTGTGCGTATGTGACAAATGACGCAAACACCGTAATAGGATACTAGTAGTGAAATTATGTGGTATACACATGCTGTCATTTTTGTGCGTATGTGTGACGCAAAACGTTACGATAATAGCAAACACCGTAACGACAACACTATAATAGGATACTCGTAGTGAAATTTTTTGGTACACACATGTTGTCATTTTTGTGTGTATGTGACAAACGATGCAAACACCGTAATAGGATACTAGCAGTGAAATTATGTGGTATACACGAGATGTCATTTTTGTGCATATGTGACAAACAACGCAAACACTCAGAGTAATAGGATATTGGTAGTGATAAAAATGCAAACATGGTATACATTTTTGTGGTATACATAGCCTGTCATTTTTGTGCATATGTGACAAACAATGCAAACACTGTAATAAGATACTTATGGTGAAATTATGTGGTATACACAAACTGTCCTTTTTGCGTATATGAGACAAATGACACAAACACCTTATTACGATACTAGCAGTGAAATTATGTGGTATACACATGTTTTCATTTTTGTACGTATGTGACAAATGACCGCAACACCGTAATAGGATACACCATGTATAAGCAAACACCATACTAGCAGTATTTTGTGGTATACATAGGCTAGTATGAAATACCGTGATAGGATACTGGCAGTGAAATACACATGCTATCATTTTTTAGCGCGTATGTGACAAACAATGCAAACACCCTATTAGAATATTAGTAGTGAAAATCTATGGTATACACAGGCTGTCATTTTTGTGCGTATGTGACAAATGACGCAAAAACCGTAATAACATACTGGTAGTGAAATTTTGTGGTATACCTAGGTTGTCATTTTTTGTTTGTATGTGACAAATGATGCAAACACCCTATTACGATACTAGTAGTGAAATTATGTGGTATACACATTTTTGGCATATGTCATTTTTGTGACATTCCATGGTGCTGTATTTTTGTGCATATTTGACAAATGACGCAAACATTGTAATAATATGATATGGTATACACAGAGTGAAATTAATGTGGTATACTATTATAGGATACATATTTTGTGTCATGTTTCATTTGTGTGTATTGAAAAATGACGCAAACGCCATAATAGGATACTACAAACAGTCTGTCCATATGTAGCAAATACCATAATTGGTTATTGGTAATGAAATTATGTGGTATACATAGGCTATCATTTTTTGTGCGTATGTGACAAACGACTCAAACACTGTAATAAGATACTAATAGTAAAAGTATGTGGTATAAACAATTTGTCATTTTTGTGCGTATGTGACAAACGATGACAACACCGTTATAGGATACTTGGAGTGAAATTATGTGGTATGCTATCATTTTTGTGTGTATTTGACAAATGACACAAACACCGTAATAATTTTGTGGATACTAGTAGTGAAATTCGTAGTGGTGGTACACATGATGTCATTTTTGTGCGTATGTGACAAATGACGTAAACACCATAATATTTTGTGGATACACACTAGTAGGATACTAGTAGTAAAAATATGTGGTATACACAGGCTATTATTTTTGTGTGTATATGACAAACAACGCAAACACCCTATTACAATACTAGTGGTGAAATTATGTGGTATACACATGCTGTCATTTTTGTGTGTATTTGACAAATGATACAAACACCGTAATAAGATACTCCGAGTGAAATTTTATTTTATACACAACATGTCTTTTTTTGCGTGTATTTGACTATATATATACACTTACTCGACATATGACATCTACTATATGTAATATTTATTCTATAATGGGGTAGAGATGTTATATGTTTATGTAAAATTGTGGTTTTCTTATCAGAAAATTTAAAGCGAAATCTTGGTATGATAAATGCTACTAAAAATGTACATTTCCTAACATCACTCCTACATAAATTTTGATTAATTTTTCTTAAATAAGGATAAACATTCCAAGATAGGTTCATAACAAATTTTCAAGATCTTGAATGACATGCATAACTTCTTAAATTAAAAGGTCTTTTACAATTTCAAATATTTTGATTCTTGTTTAACAACAAGAGTGTGAGGGATGTATATTATTTTGGTTCATGTCTATTATTTTGGTTCTGAAGCAAGGAACATGCAGGTTGATCACAAGGAAGAGAGAAACACAAAGAAATATGGTGCATGTCAACCAAGGCAAACCTAACACATGGAGATAACTTGGTACACCAGTCTAGAGGAACTTATGGGGGTATCCTGCTCATTTGTTACAGATGTTTACTCCCTGGGAGTTCTTCTTTTTGAGGTATATGAAGTTTAATATGATCTTATTTTTATTTGTTAATTTAATCTCTACCATAATAGATAGCTCAAGTCTCAATATATAAGTATTACTATTAATACTATAAGTACATGTTTTAATGTAAAATACTTCACACACGATTGCATTGTGACTCTATAAAACAAAAAATTAAAAAAATTCTATATGTGAACAATTTTAAAATCTAAAAATCTCATAGTTTCGTTCAGTTGAATATTGTTTTTAGTGTCAGTTATTTTGCACCTTTAGTTTAGAAGAGGAACAATACACAATTATGTCGGATCTAAGGCTTCTTGAATAAATATTCTCTATAACTCCTCTCTGCCCTACCAATTCTCCCGCAATGGACTGCAGTTTGGAGCTTCACAAAAAAAGTTTCAGTGTTTTGGCACTTAAACTTTTTAGTTTTTAATCGATGGAATGATGAGTCTCGCAGATACATAAGGTAATGAAAACCAAAGTGATGCATCTTAAATGCTCACAACCTTTTTCCATCCTTTCCTCCGCCTTTCTCTTCTTTGGAATCTGCCTTGGGATTTGCTTGGGAACTCGTAATCTCTTGGCTGGTGAGTCATTGATGCACGATGGTTACTGGATGTGCTTACTAGATGCCATGGAAGCAAAAGCGGGTCCACGGATGGGTGTTGCATGTATGACATGCTGTATGTTATCTTATGGTGTTTCTTGTGGGGGTCATGCGATCCTCTCACCAAGATAAACGGCTCCTTTATTGTCATGCCAAAGAACTATTTTATTTCAAATTTAGGTGATCTATAATTTTGATTTTGATTTTTTTTTGTTGGAGCATAAATGTATAAACACTAAATCACACACTTTGGGTAATATTTAATCTCGGTCTCATACTGCTATTCATATGGTTTTTGAGTGAAGAAAGTACTAACTAACCCATGTCTCTTGGCCATTTTTATTTAATTTTTGGCGTTATTCCCAACCCTTACTGCACGCATGCCCAGTTTATTTTTGGCATCTTCTGTCATTTTAGCCTTAATTAGAGCGCCCATGGGTGCCCCGGTCCCAGTTGGGGCACCTCGAGCCTTTTTGAACTTTCCCGTCACTTTCTAGTTGTTTTAACTTCTTATCATTTTGGCAGTCGGTCATTTCGGGGTTGATTACGAAATTAGATCAAGAGAACCATATAAATATAAAGTTATGAGACCATAATGAGGGACCAAACACTAGTCATTACTATCATCCACCTAAAGTTGCATCCATCTAAGGCATCTAGCACACATTTGCATCCATCTAGCTCATCACAAGGGACAAGGTTGGTTCATTTGCATCACACAAGCATAGGAGGAAATTTTATTCTATTCCATCCACCATTCTATTACATTTTTCTACACATAGTTATTGTTTGCTACTTCACAAAGTGCGACTGACACAAGAGCACCTAGGGCATGATCATACATACATTCACATAGAAATACATCGGGTCTGAGATGCAGTGTAATGCTCAATTAGTAAGACCACCATTGTGGCCACTGAGGACAGTTCGACTCCTTCATTTGTATTTTTCTTTTTTAGGGTTTTGATGCTTGGTTTTGTGTTTTCTTCGTTGTAGGGTTTTTGATGAATCCATTAATCTTGGTGTGACTTCAGAGTGACAAAAAAAGAATATTTTTGACACTCTTCCAACCCAGAAAAATTCAGATCTTGAAAACCAGCGAGGACTACAGAGTTTATATCAGGACTGGAGAGCCAGTGGGTGCCCTAGTCCCTTCAGTGGGCACTCTTGTCTGCCCTTATCCGACAGTCACACAATTTTCTGAGAAGGGTTAAGATAGTTTGTACTTCCATTTTACTAGGTTTCTAGCTCAACATACCCTCAACATCATTGTGAACTAGCTAAGTATTTTATTTCCTTTATTTTAAAATTATGGTTTTATACTTTTGTGCTTAGTTTGCTTGGATACACATTGTAATTAATTGTTCATTTACTTACTGCTAAAATAACATCAGATTACTCTAGAATATTCATATTTTAGTTAATCAAAATGTAGTGTTATATGATTATAGTGAAGGCTTGCGCACATGATGAAAAAATGCGGGATTTTTTGTCATAATAGCACGCAAGGGTGATTCGTACAGGATCTCTAAGAAGTCCTTCCTGCTACCTAGGCTAACCCAGGGCACTCTATATGGTTTTTGAAAGATGTCAAAATTTCATTCTTTTTTCATTAAATATCAACAAAAACAGGAGTTGGTAAGACAATTTTCCAATTACAAATTGCCACATCAAATGCAATGTTGAATGACAAATCATATGCACGGCAGAAGTAAAATGTTCTTGTGTGCAAAAGGGGGTAAAATTTTGTCTACTAGCTCTATAGTTGTGCATTGATACACACTTATTTTATTATCATGTGCACAGGCTATGAGTTTTGTGTATAAATTGTTGACTTGTTCATCCTTTACATTATTGTTTGTTAGGCACATAATGAAAGAGGGTATCATGTCCATTTATTATGAGCAACTGGAGAGTCCTACATTTTTCAGCACTTCATGCAAGGCAGTAGTGATATGAGGACTATATAAGGTGCAACAAACCATTTATTTTACAATTGCACGTGGAATTATCACTAAGACTTGCAGGGACTACAACACCTTTGAGGAGAAACTACATCTTTTTTAGCCCAAAGAAGATGATATAACAATGGTTTGTTGTGTCTTTTCCTTACAAACAAACGAATAAAAAAGAAATAAATTGAATAACATTAGATGTAGTCTTCATTTATTTTGGTGGGGATCTTTTCCATGTCGGTTACGTCAATGGGTTGATATCAATTTAATGTTTTTACTGACTTTTAATTCTAGTTTATTTGTTATTTCACTCCACTTTTAAGTCCAATTTGGCCACTCAAAAAATTAGGGATTGTTAGAGAAGGACATCATCTTTACGGAGGAGGCTACTATAGGGCCTCATCTCCCCTAGTAGGCTAAGCAACACCACAATACCCATGCACTAGGGGAGTTCTTGCCTCGACCGAGGATATCTAAAATAGGAACTTATCACCCTCCCTTTGCTTCCTACCACTCCATATGTAGACACATAAATTTGGCAATGATAACTTTGACTTCATCTCTACACTATGACTTATGCATGCATCTTAATCTTGGGTGTCATATTCATGTTTCCATCATATTTATTACTTGATTTATCACACACTCTACTCAGCCATCAATATATCAAGTTGCATCAATGAAAAACATAACACAACTCTCAAGAATCTCACTCAAAACTCCAGATTAATCATATGAACTGCCTATATGAGACGAAACGGTCCCAAGCCGTATGACCCTGACATTTTGTAGTTAAAGGATACTTTCTCAACTTGACATGTCTCTTTGGATCATTTCCTATCTTATAGGTTGGCTTTAAGGAAATTTAGTAAGCACAGACACATATATAAGCAAGTCTAATTCACTGTTTGAACTCACCTAACACTTTGAAAAGACACTCAAGATTGCAAATATCAATCTAAAGCACTTTCAAGCTCTCCTATTTCCATATACACTGATAAAACATCCTTAAGAGTAGCACATAAATTAATTTTGAAACACTTGACCAAGTCAAAGGGCCTAGCTTCTCTCCCCGCTGGTGAAACCATAGTCAAGTTAAAGTTAAAGTTTTGCATTGCCAAACATCAAAAGTGTCAAAGATCATTCATTTTAGGTCTACACACACTAGCACTGCATACATAATTGCAAAGGGTACATTTCAATCTATTTATAGCTATGCCTATTATCTTTAGGTCGGAGGATTTGAGAGCACATTAGGAGGGTGTCTTAGAGTTACACTCGTACTTGCACCTACACTAGAAGAACTACACGAGGCTTCTTCCCGCTCAAGATGATGTAGTTTAGCACCTGGATTGATTCAATGGGGGTTGACGACTAGGGTCTATCTAGCCTCACCACAGGGGTTTCTCCTTTTGTTATCTAATTTTTATATAAAGTTTTCTGGAAGTATCTAGGGTTTTCTACTTGTTGTGAGTCATTACATGAATTTTCACACTTGTGAGAACCTTAATTTGTGACAACAAAGCACATTTCAATCCATTAAAGAGCACCAAAATTTATAAAACCCTAGCACAAAGGGGTATGAAAGGATACAGAAAGGGACTAAATTGTACTCCATTATAGTCTCAGTCTATATAACCTTGTCCCATGTCATCTTCTAGTTCCAGTTTCTAGAACAAAGGATATTCAGGTCTTCCTCAATTTACACATCTAGGTTACCTTATGTAATCTTGTATTAGCATAATGTGCTCCCCTCTTATCATTTAAGCAATTGTATTTCATTATTTACATTGTTTATTTCTTAGAGATATATTTTGATTTTGCATATTTGATTTAAATTTAATTAATGAAATTAAATATACAACCTATTCCTAATCATTTTAACCTATTTTACCCATTTCGATTTAGGTTAAATCATTCAGTGAACCCTTTGGGTCAAAATCCTAGTTTCTCTAGGGTTTTCACTTGTATTGACCAACCATGTTCCTTCCACTTACATCCCTTGGATTCTTTTTGTATGGTGTACTTATAACTTGTTATAAGTTATTTTTTCACATGATGATACACTTAAGGGTCTACCCCCTCCAGTTGGCATTGGCTCTTATCCCTCTAACCATGTTTATGCCCATGTGTGATTTGAGGGAACAATCTCACCTCTTGCTTATCCATATGGTTGTCCTCAGTTGTCATCTTTTGTTACTCACCCACCTTCCCTTTTAAAGACCTCCTTGCTTGACATTACTAAGAGGGTTACTATCTACAAATATGTTCTCTAGGGGCATGGGAGCGAACTATGGTTCTCGTTGGGCCGGAGATCTCCCTCCTCAAGGAAATCAAATAATCTCTTGATTTATTAACTAACCAAAACAAATATATCATCTTGTCTAGCCCTTGATTATCTGCAATCTCTTCACGATGTTTTGTAGACACTAAATCATGCACTTTGGGTACATTTATAGGTCCTAGTCACATACCACTATTCATATGATTCCTAAGCGAGAAAAGTACTAATTGACCACTTTCTTTAGACTTTTTGCTTTATTTTTTATTTTATTCTTGGTCTTACACACCTTTTTGCCCAGTTTGATTTTTGACTCTTCATTTTTTTTTAGTCTAAACACCAGGGCCCAGCCAGGACACCAATGCCCAAGTGCCCCCGTCCCCTTTGGGCGCCCCCGACCTCTTTATATCTTGCTCACATCTTTGGGTCCTTTCTAGTTGTTGGGCATCTTATTTTCTTGGTGGTTGTCATTTTAGTGGTTAATTATGAAATTCAAGCAAGGGAATCATATAAATACAAAGCTATGTGACCATAATAAAGGACCAAGCACTAATAATTCACTATCACCACCTAAGGTTACATTCGAAGGCCATTACAAGATCATTCAAGCATCCATCTAGCTTCACACAAGGGACAAGGGATTGTTATTTATATATATAGGCATAAAAGGGGAAGTTCATTTTTCCATGCACACATCTATTTACATCTTCTACATCAAGGTATTGCTCATTATTCAAGTTTGTCTGACACAAGAGCCACCTAGGGCATGATTCCACACATGCGTGCACGCATAACTACACGGAGTCTAAAATTTAGTGCAACGCCCGGATCGTAAGTTCACTCAGTAGGGTGACCACCGAGGTCAGTCAAACTCCTCATTTACATATTTTCTTTTTTAGGATTTGATGTGTTTTGGGGTTTCGCAGGTGCTCTTTCTCTTTGTAGGTTTCAGACAGGTTCAGTGATCAGACAACAACACACATGCAAAAAAAGGTGAACATTAGTGAACATCTTACGACCATACGAAGATCATTTTATGAGGTTATGAGCAGTCAACGACGCCTAGAGGAGGTCTATAACACCTAGGTGCCCCTGACCCAGTCCAGGAAGATCCTGCGGTCACACAATTTTCTGAGCTTGGGTGCGACACTCCCCTCTTGTTCATCAGCTCTTCGTCTTTGTACACCTCTGAGATTATTGTGAATCAACTAAGTATTATTTCCCACCTCTCACACTTAGGGTTTTGAATTTATCTTGCTTATTTTCTTAGGCCAAATATGTGTTTTATTGCTTATTCATTTATTACTACATTGCAAATATAGGGTTTAGCTTAAATTCTATTTTTGCTAAATCATGTTTTATGCCTTCTCTTTGGTACTAATAGCGCAAAGCTTACGTTAAATAAACATCCTCCCATTGGTTACAATTGCGATGATGATGTTAATAACAATTCTAATGTAATAACAAATGATGATACTAATTTGTCTACTTTACGTGTTCACCCTAATAATGATTACAAGCATGTTCCTTATATATACAAAATTTACAATGATAAGAGTGACCTTGTTTCCTCCAATGTGCCACCCGCTTCTCATTTTTTATGGATACAACGAATGATGTCAATGACCATGTTCCTGTTGATAATACAAATGAGTTGGTTTATGTTGATTTTCATGATTCCTTAAATGCACATATTGTTATTTCTAAAAAAAATGAAGCTAGAAATCTTAACTCTAAGGCAACTAGAATTACCTTTTATAGTCATATTGTTTGGGAATTTTTTCCTAAACATAATCATGATCCAACTTCTTTCCTTGATGTGCCCATTGTTGATTATCACTCTTTTCTCATCTGTGATGATGACGTTGATATTTTTAATGAAATTCTTCCCACTCTTAACGATTTATTAGATTATGAATTTATTTATATCATTAATGAGTATAGAGGATTTATCCTTTGTGAGTCTCCTCTTATTATTAATGTGTTTAGAGGATCTATCCCTTTGGTGTATGTAGATGATCTATCCTTCATGATTCTCCTCCTATCATCGGCATGTCTAAAGGATTTATCACTTGCAAGTCTCATCCCATCATTATTGTGTCTAGAGGATCTATCCCTCACGAGTCTCCTTCCATAATTTATATATCTAGAGGATTTATCGCTTGTTTGTATCCTTATATCATTGGTGCATCTAAGGATTTATCCCTCGCGATTCTCCTCTTATCATTGGTGCATCTAAAGGTTCTTTTCATCATGAGTATCCTATTATTCAAGTGTCTAGAGGATCTAGCCTTTGTGAGTTTCCCCTACCATTGGTATGTCTAGAGGATCTATCCCTTATGAGTATCCTCCTACCATGAGTATGTCTGATGGATCTATTCCTCTTAAGCCTCCTATCATTAGCTGATGTAGGGGCATGACTTCTGGAGATCATAACTTTTGATCCGATCGTTGGAGCATCTTGAAACTTTCTAGGGTGTTAGATCTTGATTAGTATTATGCCATGACTAACCTTATCACAAATATTGGGTTCCTTTTCAGTAAATGTTTGGGGCCAAATTTCTTTATCTAGCAGTCTAAAATTGGCTCAAAACCTTTTTTTTTGGATTTACCTAAAACTTAGAGTTTTAATATATTTTTCTCTGATTTTTGGAATAAGCCAAGATTTGGCAAGAGCCTTCACTTATGAAGGCGTATTTTATAAGCAAAATTTGTGGCCCATCTGAGGTGTTTTAATTTTTAGGTTTTTTTTGTGTTTTAGGAATTTTTGGCATTTTAGGGTTTTCTTAGAGATAGTGGGAAATAAAAGGAAGATTGTAATGTTGTAAAAGATTAGTGTGGACTCAAGAATAATAAGGAAATTATTTTGAAGCTTATGGAGTTTTTACAAATTGTGTGTGTGTTTTGGAGGCATTTCAACCTCTTGTAGTTGGATCCACATCAAATCAGTATCAAAGCAGGATTTGGATCTTGTGGGAATGGTGAAGGTAATGTATATTACATTTATTTGTGTGATTTATTGCCTTTATTTTATATAATAATGACTAGACACGAGAGAGGAGGTTATATCTAGATGAATAGGCATATGCAGGAGCTATAAAGATAAGTTGAGCTCACATGAGAAGTTACCTACCTCAAATGGAGACATGTAAATGGGGATGTAGACCCAAATATTGATACTGAAGAATTACCTTCATTAATGAATGAAGGAGGCAATGAAGAAGAAAATTAGAGAGATGAAGAAACATTGAATGAGTGGCCATTTGAGGAGAGATTGACCCAAGACTTGGAGGGAAAGAATGACAAAATCAAGATTAATGTTCATGATTATAGTGGAGGGTTACAACTAAAGGAGTTGATTAACTGTTTGAATCACATGGAAAATTTATTTGAGTGGAAAATCCTTTCAGAGGAGAAGAAGGTTAATTTTACATTCACTAATTTGGCTAGACATGCATTGATCTGGTGGGATCACCTACAAAATTAAAGACGAATGAAAGGAAATGGCAAGATTTGAAACAAAAATAAAATGGTGAAAAATTTGAAACAAATTTTTCTTCCTGTAGATTACACCCAGAAACTATTTCGAAGGTTTCAAAACCTAAGACAAAAGTATCTCATCATTGAAGAGTATACCAATGAATTTTACAAGCTATCAATCTCAGCGGAATAAGAAGAGTCTAAAGAACAAAAGGCTACAAGGTGTGTAAATGGGTTGAGCTATACAGTACAAGATGAATTGAGTATGCTTCGGATTCAAATCCTGGATGATGTTTATCAACTGACGTTAAAAGAAAAATAAAAACACAAGAGGAGTAATTTTAGAAGAGGAGTGAAGAGAGGACCATCGTCATCTCCAATGAGAGGGAGAGGTAGATTTGATTCCATAAAAGGGTAATCATGTAATGCAAAAGGGCATGAGTAATCTGGTCAAGGCCGTGATAACTACCAAAGAGGTAAGAGGTTTAAAAGGGGAAGAGCATATGGTGGAGGACAAGGTTGGAATAACACCCAAAGGTAATATACCTATTACCGATTTGGTGAAAAAGGGCACAAAGATTTTGAGTGTCCGCACTATCCTACATATAATAGATGGCAAGTGGAACAATCATGAGTAAACCTGGTTGAAGTTGAAGAGAAAAAATAAATGGAGGTTACTGCAGACTTGGGTGAAACCTTCGTGATAAGGAGGATAATGATCATCTCGAGGAATGAGAAAGAACAAGATGGTGCTGGTAGTGATTCTTGCCTACAAACAAATATCTTTCAAACAAGATGCACCTATGGAGGGAAGGTATGTAAAATTATTATTGATGGTGGCAGTTGTGAAAATATGGTCTCAATTGTGATTGTTGATAAAATCAGTATGAGATGTGAGAAGCTCCCATATCCCTATAGCATATCATGGTTCAAATAAGGGAACAAAGTAACCCTAGGTAAAATATGCTTAATAATTTTTTTGATTAGAAATACCTATAAGGATGAGGTGTGGTGTGATGTTATCTTGATGGATGCATGTCCTATATTATTAGGGAGGCGTTGACAATATGATAGAAATGTTACACATGATGGAGGGAAGAATATTTATACTTTTTTGGAAGGATGGTCTAAAGGTGGTCTTATTACCCTTCAAGGAAGAAGATAATAGTGAGGGCTTGTTGGATACAAAGGAATTTGTTGCAGAAATGGAAGAAGTTGGTTAGTGTTATGCATTGATGTCAAAGAAGGTGAAATAGAGACCTTTGATATACCCATTGCAGTAGTAGAGGTACTAAAGGAATACAAAGATGTCATATCAAAAGGGCTACCTCTGAAGAGGGATATATAACACCATATTGATTTGATCCCGCGATCAACCCTTCTGAATCATGTAGCCTACAGGATGATCTCGACAAAGAATGAGGCATTGAACAGGCAAGTGACAAATCTAATAGTGAAAAGGTTTAGTGAGATAAATCACGAGTCCATGTGCAACTCCAACACTATTAAATCCTAAAAAGGACAAAGATTGGAGAATGTGTGTGGACAATAGAGCCATAAATTGAATCACAGTCAGGTATCAATTCCCAATTCCAAGATTGGATGATATGATGGATGTGCTAGTGAGAGCTTGATATTTTAATAAGAATGACTTGCGAAGTGGGTGTTACCAAATTTGAATCCATGAGGGGGATGAATGGAAAATGGAATTGAAAACAAAATATGGATTGTACTAGTGGATGGTGATGTCATTCAAGCTATCCAATACATCCAATACATTCATGAGGTTGATGAACAAAGTACTGTGAGAGTAAAATGGTAAGTTAGTGGTTATCTATTATGATGATATTTCGATATTTAGTATGATAGTGGAAGAACACTTGTTATAATTGAAATTGGTGTTAGAATTGTTACAATAAGATAGTTTGTAAGTAAACTTAAATAAGTGTATATTTCTTCAGAAAAGTATAGTATTTTTGGGGTTTGTCATCCCGGAGGATGGAGTGACGATGTATGAGGAAAAATTGAAGGCAATTTTGGAATGTCCTATTCTAAGGAATGTGACATAGGTTCATAATTTTCATGGCTTGACAACTTTTTATAGGAAGTTCACAAGGAATTTCAGTAGTATTGCCACACCCATAACAAAGTGCATGAAGGGAAAGGAGTTTGTATGGTCCAAGGCAGTAAAAATTAGTTTTGAATTATTGAAGAAGACAGTGTTAAAGGATCATCGGAGTGTGTCTAGGGTAGAGGGGATAGGTTGAATAATCCAAAGAGGAAGTAAAACACCCCTATGACCCCTTCTAACATCCAAGGCTAAAAAACCTCCCATGACAATGAAAAAACTTATAATGTGTGTTTTCCTTGTGCTTAAGTAACCAAACATACTTCTAGATAACTTGACAAGAATATGATCCAACTTGCACAACACTATATCATACTAGGGAAGATCCATGCAAAAATGATCGATCAAATTGGCTCGCCCACTCTTTTCTTCACTCTGAGTGTTGTTGACACAATTTTTCTTAACCTTCAAAAAACCATGCCAAGAAATCCCCTCGATGCACATGAGGCTTAGGGTTGGAGAGTACACAATGTCGTGGACCATCCTCACATTGTATCTGCCTATTTGTATGAAAGGTTCACAATATTCCATGAAGAATTTTTGGAAAATCATTTGGGGGAAGAAGACTTCCAATATATGTAATGCAACAAAGTTGTTTTCTTGTTTCCCTTTTGACACCATCTTTTGCTCATTGTTTTAATTTTCATTCCCTTATTTTAGGTATGAATGGAAACGCATACATGATGCCCATGTTCACGGCTTCTTATGGCTAGATCATGTACCCAATGTTGATGCATTGGACTGTAACAATAGAAATGCAGTCACTCAAGTGAAAACATACTTTGACAAGTATGCTACTACGTGGAATACATGTGGACCCTTCCACATAAAAGAAATAGTGCATTGGTGCATCCTGTATGATCCTTTCCTTTTAAAAACATCTCATATTTTATCATTACTCTACATTACTATCAAGGACTACTTAACTGGGTCCAACACAATAGTAAATGCTTAGAACATGTTTGAAAAATACATGCCTTACCATTTGTTGTTGATACAATGCACATTTGGAGATAAACACATAATCATCATTGTTCAAATAAGATTCAAAGAAGATGACAAGAAAATATAATACATCCTAGCCCACGACGATGACAACTTAAACATCCACACAAAGGCCATGCTTTCAATATGGAAAGTGAATGTTGATTGCCAACCAATCCTTTCACTCCACACCATACTAAAATATATTGCTAGATATGCTTGTAAGGTAGAAAAACATTCAAAAAGTGATTTAATCTAATTTGAATTAAATCTTATTTCAGAGTAACTACTGTAACAAATGATATTCAAGTAATTAAATACAGTAATGTACAAGCACTAAGCATTCAACAATGTAAAAACCCTAAGCAAATGAGAGAGGAAGATGACTTAGCTGATTTCGTGTAACCTAGGAATGATCAAAACTGTGTATTTGCTGGAACAAGTTAGAGATAGTGTCGTAAGGGCTTGTTGAACGTTCATAAACATAGGAATGTAGTGGACAAGAGTGCACATAGGAGGACATGAGCACCCCAAGTGCTAGTGACTGATCTAGGCTCATGTGTCTACTTAGATGCTCAAAATTTGGTATTTTTTGGGTCGGAAGGTCTTCTGTGTCACTCACTCTTTATTGCCCTGGTTTTGTTGTTAGGGTTTTGGTCACACATGTAGCCTGCAAAACATATGACTACCTGCACATATGCATAAACCACATCAAATATAATAAAAAATATGCAGAATGTGGAGTCGGACTGACCTTAGTGGTCACCCAAAAAGTGAACTTATGACCAAGCGTTGCACTACATATTAGACTCCATATATTTCTTTGTGTGCATGTGTTTATCCGTATCTTGTGCCCTTATGATGCCCTTTGTAAGTTGCACGATGATAGCAGGTTAGATCTAGATTGTTCCAAGTATGCAAAATGTGTGTAATGGAATAGAATGAACTCCCCTCCTATGTTGTGTATGTAGATTAATGCAACCCTTGTCCCTTATATGAATGTGTTAGATGTATGCTTTGTAGTGCTCTTGTGAATTTGTGAAAGCTTGGGTGGTCACATATAATTCTTATAATGCTTGATCCTTTCTTTGAGAGAAGTAACTAAGTATATATATGATTCCCTTGTTTGAATTTTGTAATCGACAACTAAAAGGTTGACCCAAAGTGTTAAAAGGTGACCAAAAGCCGAAAAGGACCCAAAAGAGTAAGAAGAAGATAAAGAAGGGCAGGAGTGCCCAGGAGGGATGGGAGCACCTGGGCGCTTCTGTCCTAGTTGGGTGCTAATATCCAAGGTCATCAAAAGATAAAGTGCCAACAAAGCTGTAAGATGTGTAAAGGCCAGTAAAGTGTAAGAGATAAAGTAGCCAAAAGGCCAAAAAAGGAGTTGTCAACCACTAGTTTTCTTGCTTATGAATCATGTATACATTAGTATGCTTTTAGGACCTAGAATTGTACCCAAGTGATTAGGGGTGAATTGTGTACGTAGTAGCGTGCTGTTGGAGCTTGTGCATGTTGATGTGAGTTAATTCTTGTTGCTTGTAAGGATAGACCTATAAAAGAAGAGAAAAAGAGTAGTCAGAGTCCCGTATATGAAAAATAAGAGTAACATATGTATAAATAAGGAAAAGTGTGTAAAAGTAGTAGCTAAGGAAATAATGCACCTGATGTATGAGAGAGTCTAAGATAGAAATATATCCTGTTTGTTTAGGAGATGTTGCAGATTTGAGCATCATGCCATTAAGGGTGAGGTTTTTGGGCGATCTCACGCCAAGAGTGAGTTTTTTAGGTGATCTCGTGCCAAAGGCAAGTTTTTTGGGTGATTTCACACCAAGGGTGAGTTTTTTGGGAGATCTCACACCAAGGGTGAGTTTTTTGGGAGATCTCACGCCAAGAATGATATTTTTTTGGTGATCTCACTCCAAGAGAAGAGTGTTGGGGAGAGAAGTCAGTTTTTATTTCCTTCCATGAAGCTTCTCAAATTGCCACTACAAATTGAAACGTCTCGATTTGTAACTGAATTATAACTATATTGTGACTGAATCACCGAATCTTATAATTGAAGTTGAATGTATAATACTGTAGATCCGTACTGTAAATTGCTAGACACTTTTCTGAACTGATAAAATGTCTAATTTTCCCCCCAAGACACAAGTGCCTGGGTGGGACATAAGCACCCACCGTTCGTGTTAGATATTGGGCGCTAGTTTTTGCTCTGTGTTTTTGGTCCAAGCCATATTTTGGACCAATTAGTGACTGTGTGCTTTGGCCAATTCTATAATGTGTTATTCTGTCCTGGAGTTCCATATGACTGGAAGGGTGATTTGTTCACCCAATAGTTTCCCCCCTCGTTTGGGGTGCTTGTAACACATGTAGGAGGATGTGGCCCAAATGAGATGACCTAAAACTAATATGCATATCACGGATTGGCTAACTGTAGGGGGTAAGGGATGTGCATGGTAGAAACCAAGGCACGTGCAAACAATGTAAGCTAGAAACAAGTGTTAGTGTAAAAGAGATAACAAGCAATACAATACAGTGTAGCAAACAATGATGAAGACAAGAGGTACCATGAAAAGTGAGTTGCATACATGGGAAATCACTAACAATATCACAGACAATCAGGGCCGAAGCGGCCATAAGAAAACAATGATCAAGCAAGACATAGGGCATAGCCCGCAAACAATTGAACACAAGTAAGTGAAAGATAACCATGGTTGTATAAAATCATGCAATAAAATGTTGCACATGAAGTCCCCATTATCATGTTAAAAAGTTAAGTGGTGCGTCAAAGAATGAATATATCAGCGAAAAATGAGTGCTAGTGACAAGAAGTAATAAGTATTGTAACAATAGAACCTATGATGCATGGAGTATGAGATTAGTAAAGGTAGATGCCTCCAGGAGCCTCAATGGGATTGGTAAAGAGTAGTGTCAAGCATCATGTATTGTGCAAGAATCTATATAAAATTCCTGCATTCACCTCAAGATGCCATGTGAATGCACATGTGTGTATAGAAAAATATAATGACATACTAAGCATCCGGCTAACATAGGAAACAAAATGCAACATGTAAATAGTATAAGCTTACAAGAATAAATACAACCAAGATGTGCATATGTTATGTGAAAGTGATGGTGTTTTGGGATGTGTAAGATGTGTAGATGATAGGGGTTGTGTTGCCCCCAGTGGTAAGAATTGATTCCTCGACAATCAAGTATGAACCGTAAAACAAGAGTGCATCATCGAGTGACAAAGGTATCATATGTGATCGAGTGTAAATGTTAGGAAAGGTTTATCGTGAAGCACAAAGTGTGAAGTGTAGTAGATAAACAATGAGTAGATGATAGAGATATCCAATAATGATGGGGGGAGAAAGTGTGATGCCCCCAAGTGTGTGAGTAAGGTTCATCTAATGCCTTCAATAATCATGTATGAACCTTAAGAACACAAGTGTGTCATCGAGCAACAAGGTAAATTATGTAGCAATAACATTGTGTTGTATAGATATGAAGAAGTAATGGTATAATAAGCAAGTAAGGAGGGGGAATTCTAATGCCCCCAAGTGTGTATTTCAGCAGCTATTGGAAAATAGACATGATCATTGTGAGCAAGAATATCTAGAGTATGTATAGTGAACGAAAGGATATATACCATTGTTACCTACAACCTACCAAGTTGTACTCCTGAACAAATTGAAGATCCAAAAGTTCAAGCATTGTGTTCAATTGTAATAGAAAGTATATTCGTGGACATATTGAATGTGTTGAGAAGGAATTTTTATACATTAAATGTGTCGATGAAGAAGAATATGATGAGGAAGTAAGGGAAAATGTCAAGGCTAAGAGTGGATAAGAATCAAAAGATACCTAGATAACTATATCATGCAATTTTAGGAATTAGCACTCCACAAACCATATAGTGAATTTCTAAATAAATGGAGATTATCGGATTTAGGGAGCAAACATGACTTCATCAATAATAACATTACGACTAGTGCGCTAAACTGTTTTTTTTAGCCATTTTCAAGTCATGATTTGCAAATGGAGGCAAGCTTGGTTGTTCCAGGAAATTGTATAGTATCCAGGGGACCATGGGTGAGTATAACTTAAACTCTCCTATGTTTTTCATTTTAATGGGAGGAGTTGATATTGTTTTTATAGTACAATGGATCACAACATTAGAAATAATTGAAATGAATTTCCATGAGATGTTTATGCACTTTTATGATGAGTGAAAAACATTTAAACTTTGTGGGTTGTGTACAAAATCCCCAAAACTAATTAGTTTGCATCATATGTAGAATATTCTCAAGAAGGGAGTAGATAAGATTGTACCACAATTGTTTTCGAAGCACTTCCAGCAATGATGTCTACTATGTTAGAGTTATAGTCTTTTCTGATAACCATATTACCATACTTTTCAAAGAAATTAAAAAGAGATACCACTAAAAATAACTTATGATCATGTGATTCAATTGATATCAGGAAGTCAACAACCCAACATATGTCCTTATAGGTACTCATGTGTCCACAAAAGTGATATCGAGAAAATGGCACAAGAGATGTTAGAGGTGGGTATCATCCTACATAGCAAAAGTGTATATTATTCTCAAGTTTTAATCATGTGTAAGAAGGATGAGACATGGCAGATGTGCCCAAATTATAAAGAACTCAACAATACCATCAAAGATAAGTTTCCTGTTCTAGTAATTGATGATTTAGTAGCTGATTTATATGGTGTTTTCTACTTTACTAAACTTGATCTACATTTGATCATCATAAAAAACAAATCAAAAATGAGGATATACATAAGACATCTTTTAGAACCCACGAGGGTCACTATGAGTTTTTGTTGATTGTATTTTCAACTCACAAATGCACCCTCTACCTTCTAGAGATTTATATGACATTTCATCAGATGTAAATGTTGGGGTTAGCACACCGGTTGTACAGACAATATATCAGATCTAAGCATACATGTAAATAAAATCAAATATTCTACCAGAAGAAATATACAAAACAAGAGACATAAATCAACACTAGATTTAACGTGGTTCACTCGGTGTGGGCTACGTCCACCAAGAAACAAGCCAATCTATTATCCAAAGTTTTGACAAGATATATAATGAAGATTTACAATCTTCCACACCTCTCAGATGTTCAGTACTTTCTTCCTCTCAAGCTTTTGCTTCTACAACAAAGAATTATCTCTCTCACCAACCTTTTTCAAGTTCTTTCTAACTTATTGTTTTTCATTATCTTCTAAACCCTAGATTTTGTGCTTATATAGTCATTTATAGACTTAGGGCACTTAGCCATGCAATTACAATCAATAAATCTATGCTTTAATACTAAAAATCGATATAATTCCCGAGAGTTAATTAAAACACTCGTTGCACAGGTAACCGACACTGATTCTGCCCTAACCGATCTTTAGTTCTTACTTTCCCTTGACCGATGCCGGTCTTCCCTAACCAATGCCGATCCCTGACCTTAACCAATGTCAGTTACTGTGTATTTCCAACAAGTTCCATATTGCATGCTAAAATGAAGTAATTGAGCTCCACAACTTCAACAATCTCCCACTTGGAGTTTAATTACTACACCATACATGTACAGCGTCATTCTTGGATCTTTCCTTGGCTTTGTTTCTTCCTCTTCAAGTCTCAAACTCAAATACCAACAGAAGTGGAGTGTAGCTCCAACTTCTCCTTTGCTAATGGCTTCGTTAGCATATCCGCATGGTTCTCACTTGTATGAATCTTTTCCAAATTCAACTATTCATCCTCCAATACCTGTTGTATGAAGTGATACCTCAACTGAATGTGTTTCATTCTAGAATGAAACGTTGAGTTCTTTTCCAAATGAATTGCACTCTGACTGTCACTAAACAGTTTACAATCACTATTGCTTCCTTTCCCAACTCTTCCATGAACCTGCTCATCCATATCATCTCCTTGCTAGCCTTTGTAGTTGCAACATACTCTACCTCTATAGTAGACAAAGCCACAACCTTCTACAATCTCGAAATCTAGCTAACTATCATTCCACCTACTATGAAAATATATCCAGTAGTGCTCCTTCTACCATCCAGATCTCCATCCATATCTAAATCAACATAGCCACGTAATGAAATATTCGAACTTCCATAACATAACTGCATGTTATATGTCCCTTTCAAATACCTGAGTAGTCCATTGGACTGCTTTACAATGCCCTTTACCTGGATTAGCCATATATCTACTCACAACTCCCACTTTCCTGTGATATGTCTGGTCTGGTACAAACCATAGCATACATGAGACTTCTAACTGATAAGCATATGGTACTCGTGTCACGTATTTGACCTCCTCATGTGATGAAGGAAACTGATCTTTGCTCAATTTTAAGTGTCCAACCATAGGTGTATTTAACAAGTTTTTCATTCTTACATCTTGAACCTTTCTAACACCCTATAAATATAAGTCTTCCTGAGACAAATATAATTTCTTGTTCTTCCTGTCTCTGTGTATTTGCATGCCAAGGATTTTTTTTGCAACTCCTAAATCCTTCATAGTAAATGTGTGGGCTAGCTTTCTCTTAAGCTCACCAATGTCCTGCATACTAGATCCTACAATAAGCATATCATCCACATACAGTAATAAAATAATATAACTCCCATTTTCAAGCTTCTTGAAATAAACACAATGGTCAGACTCACATCTCAAATAACCATGCTCATGCATGAAACTGTCAAACCTCATGTACCATTGCCTTGGAGCTTGTTTGAGCCCATATTGACTCTTTTTAAACCCACACACTAATTTCTCCTTGCCCTTGAGTTCATACCTAAGTGGCTGCTACATATAAATCTCTTCATCCAAATCACCGCGAAGGAAATTTGTCTTCATATCTAGTTGCTCTAAATGTAAATAATCTACTGCAACTATACTCAATATAGTATGAATAGAAGTCATCTTAACAAAATGAGAAAATATTTCACCAAAGTCAATACCTTCTTTCTGTGTAAATCCCTTTACTACAAGCCCTGCCTTGTATCTTTTCTGTCCACCCTCTTCTTACTTGATCCTGTAAACCCACTTGTTTCGTAACTTCCCCTTACCTGCTAGCAACTTAACCAAATCCCAAGTCTAGTTTTGTTCCAAGGAGTCCATCTCCTCATTCATTCCATGCTCCCACTACACGTGGGTCTCATCTTGCATTGCTTCTTCAAAATTTTCTAGTTCACCATTATTAGTCAATAATAAATAAAATAGAGAAGGTGTAAATCTTTACGGAGGTTTACTTACCCTTTGAGACCTTCTCACAAAATTTTGGGGTACTGGAGGCTCATTCGGAACCTCCTGGACATTTGTATCCAAATTTGACAGTGATCGACGCCGGTTACTTGTAACCGACACTAGTTCTGCTAACCGATGTCGGTTTGGATTTTCTGTAACTAATACCGGTTCATCTGATTGATGCCGATTAGGGGTCAACCGAGACCGGTTACTGTGTAACCTTGTCGGTATTAATTTTAAATCCGAGAGTTCATTTTCATTTACAAACTTCTCAACTGATTTGTCCTTGGGTACCAAAATTTGATCCCTGTACATTCTCTTTTCATTATATTCGATGTCACGACTCCTAATAATTTTAGTCTAAATCCCAAAAACGGAATCCGAAATCACCAGATCCATAACCAATGAAAGTGCATCTCTTGGATTTTAGTATCCAACTTTTTTCTATTTTCCTTATCAATATGCATAAAAAATTTTGAACCAAAAAATTTAAGAAAAGAAAGATCTGCCTCTTTTCCGATCTAAGCTTCCTCTGGTATTCCTCCATCTAATGAACTTGAAGGCCCACAGTTAATCAAATAAACTGTTGTATCAACTGCTTTTGCCCAAAACTATAAGGGTAATATAGAATATACCCTCATACTTCTAGCACGTTCCATGATTGTCCTATTCATTCTTTCTGCAACACCATTCTCTAGTGGTGTTATTGGAACCGTCCTTTCTCTGTGTATTCCATTCACTGAACAATAATCATTGAAAGCCTTGTTACAATATTCACCACCATTCTTCAGATCTAAGACACTTTAACTTTGAATTTGATTGGAATTCTCCATAAGGGATTTCCATCTTTTAAAAGTCTCAAAAACATTATTTGTGTTCAATACAATAAACCATACCTTTCTTGTAACATCATCATTTGAAAGTAACATAATACTAGGATCCTTCATTTGAGAAGCTACCTGAGCTGGTCCCCACACATCTGAGTGTACAAATTCCAATTTTTGCTCTTTCTTAGTTGCCCCAACTTTGAGAAATCTCACTCTCTTTTACTTTCCAAAGATATAATGCTCACAGAAATCAAGATTTAAATATTTCAAATATGATAACTTACCCTTAGCCTTTAAGATCTGCATTCCTTTTGGACTCATATAACCCAATCGATTATGCCACATGCATGCATCTAAATCTGAAGTAGATAACACATAAAATGAATCAATAACATAGGTAGATAAGTATAATGTTCCTGCCTTCTTACATCTTGCTACAACAAAATCACCCTTGGTAACTTTTTTAGAGTCTGCTATGAATGTAACCATGAAACTAGCTTCACCTAGTTGCACTACAGAAATAAGATTCCTCTTGAGGCTTGACACATGCCTCACATCTTTCAATACCCAAGTATTTCCATTCTGCAATATTAGATGAACTTCCCCTTTACCAGTAATAGTACAAGGTTCATCATCACCCAAATAAACATGCCCAAAATTGTCTTGGACATGATTTTTGAAATAACCCTTGTTAGGGGTTGTATGGAAAGAAGATCCTGAATCTAAAACCCATGATTCTATTCTATTATCTAAAGAAAGAATAAGAGCATCTTGCATTACCTTTGCTGCAATATTTACCTCCTTATTTGACTCTTTACCTTTGTCTGGATGTTTGTTCTCTTTATCCTTTGACCAACAATCTTTCTTTGCATGTCCTTTCTTTCCACATTTCCAATAGGTAATTCCCTGGACCTCTGGATTTAGATATGTCATCCCTTGACTTTGATTTCCCATTATTCTTACTCTTAGATCTCTCCTTCTCGGGTTCTATGCTTTGTACATTCAAAGCATTCCCAGATGATGATTCCTTTGTACTTTTCCTATGAATTTATTCATTTAAGATTATACTAACCACATCATCAAACTTCAAAATATTATTAACAGATGTTGTATTACTAACCATTACCAAGTTATCACAACTATCAGGCAAAGAACATAAGAATAAGAGTGTTTTCACTTCATCGTCAAACAAAATATCAACCGATTTTAACTAATTTAAAATAGATTAGAAATCATTCAAATGACTAGTGTAGATCCACCTTCGTGCATTTTAGAACTAAACAGTTTCTTCATCAAATAAACTTTATTTGATGTACTAGGTTTTTCATATAAATTAGCAAGATATTTCATTAACTCTACCATAGAAGTCACTTCTGTAATATTGGAAGCCACCGATGCTGCCAGACTCAATCTTATAGATCCCAAAGCCTTTCTGTCGAGAATCTTCCATTCTTCATCAGTCATCTTTATAGGTCTAGAATTTTCATTCAATTGTAAGTACAAATCTCTTTGATACAAATAATCCTCAATCTACATCTTCCATAATTGATAATTTCGGTCGTCAAACTTCTCTACCTTGTATTTGTTTTCTTCTACCATTGTTGTAGCTCCCACTCATTCAGAAAACCCTTTGTGAGTAAATATGTCAACACATAAAACCCTCAAACAAAGCTCTGATACCAATTGTTGGGGTTAACACAAGGTTGTACAGATAATATATCATATCTAAACATACATGCAAATAAAAGTAGATATTCTACCAGAAGAAATATACAAAAGAAGAGATATAAATCAACACCAGATTTAACGTGGTTCACCCAGTATAGGCTACATCCACTAAGAAACAATCCAATATATTATCCAAAGCCTTCAGAAGATATATAATGAAGATTTACAATCTTCCATACCTCTCAGATGTACATTACTCTCTTTCTCTCAAACTTTTGCTTCTTCTCCAAGAATTATCTCTCACATAATTATTCTCACAATAATCATCAACTCATTCAATTCTTACTTCTAAACCCTAACTTTCATGCTTATATATGCATATACAAACTTAGGGCACTTAGTCATGTAATTACAATCAATAAATATGCTTTAATGCTAAAATTAGATCTCATTCCCGTGAGTTAATTAAAACACTCACACACAGGTAACCAATGCCGATTATTCCTAATCGATGTTGATTCCTACTTGCCTAATCGATGCTGGTCATAGGTGACCAATGCCGGTCCCTCCATAACCAATGTTGGTTACTGTATTTCCTACAATTTTCATATTACATGCTAAACTGAAGTAATTGAGCTCCACAACTCAATAATAAAGGTAATATGCAAGACTAAGATCTAGTGTTTGAATAAGGATCCAAGTGGTCGATCATGAGTTGGGGTTCACTAAATGATTTAATCTAATTTGAATTAAATCTTATTCTAGAGTAACTACTGTAACAAATGATATTTAGGTAATTAAATACAATAATGCACAAACACTAAGCATTCAATAATGTAAAAAACCCTAAGCAAATGAGAGAGGAAGATGACTTAGCTGATTTCATGCAACTTAAGAATGATCACAGATGTGTATCTGTTGGAACAGGTTGGAGACAATGTTGTAAGGGCTTAGTGAAGGTTAAAAAACCTAAGAATGTATAGGATAGGAATGCCCGCAAGAGGACATGAGCGCCCCAGCTACTAGTGACCGTTCTGGGAGCCTGTGTCTACTTAGATGTTTGAAATCTAGTTTTTTTTGGGTCATAAGGTCTTCTGTGTCACTCACTCTTTATCACTTTGGTCTTGCTATTAGGGTTTCAGTCACACGTGTAACCTGCAAATAAAATGACTACCTACACATGTCCATAAACCACATCAAATCTAATAATAAAATATGTAGAATGTCAAGTCAGACTGACCTTGATGGTTACTCAAAGAGGGAACTTATGACCAAGAACTGCACTACATCTCAAACTCCATGTAGTTCTTTGTGTGTGTGTATCTGTGTCCCATGCCCTTATGATTCCCTCATGCAAGTTGCATGATGATAACGGGCTAGATCTAGATTGTCCTAAGCATGCAAAATGTGTGTAATGGAATAAAATGAACTCCCCTCCTATGTTGTGTATGTAGATTAATACAACCCTTGTCCCTTGTATGAATGTGCTAGATGTATGCTTTGTAGTGTCTTTTGCCTTTGTGCAAGCTTAGGCGGTCATATATAATGCTTATGATGTTTGGACCTTTGCTTGAGAGAAGTAACTAAGTATATATATGATTCCTTTGTTTGAATTTTGTAATTGACAATTGAAAGGTCGACCCAAAGTGTTCAAAGGTGACAAAAAAGTGAAAATGACCCAAAAGAGTAAAAAGAAGATAAAGAAGGACAAGAGCACCTAGGAGGCACAAGAGCGCCTGGGTGCTTTTGTCCTAGTTGAGCGCTAGTGTTTGAGGTCATCAAAAGATAAAGTGCCGACAAAGCTATAATATGTGTAAAGGCTAGTAAAGTGTAAGAGATAAAGTAACCAAAAGGCCAAAAGGAGTTGTTAACTACTATTTTTCTAGCTTAGGAATCATGTATACATTAATATGATTTTAGGACCTAGAAATGTACCTAAGTGCATAGATTTTGTGTTTGTAGAAACATATCACCAAATGCATAAGTGAATTACAAATAATGCATCTACTTGTAAGGCCCCTCCTCAATTGCTTACCCAAAATTGTTGTTAGTCTTATGGAATGTCACACTAGTACTCAAGAAACTTTCCATATGTTGCAAAAAATTCCCCTCATCTTTTGTAGTTACATGTTTGTTTCGTTAAATGTAGGGCGGAAACTTTTGCAATGTTAGAAAATGCCGATGCTCCTCTAGAATTGTCATCCTTCTTTGATGCATACAATAATAGATACTCATCGCTTGAAATACTAACACTCATTAAGGCAACACAAACTTGGTCTTATGACGCACAATGTAAAGGGGAAAAGTGGAGGTTACAAGAAACCATGGCCATCGTACACGTAATGTCATAGTTCTATATTGTTCCCTCTAATGATGCTTCTTTTTTTGAGATTTATGTTGGAGAAAGCTATTATTATACCAACCATCTTGTAGAGTTACCTTAGATATTAATGGAAATACAATTGAAGTTATGTATAATTGGGAAACAATGTGCCCCTACTACTGTCCATGGCATGTTGTTCTCACATGCCTCGAGGAATGCATAATGTCAGATAATGATTCCTCCATAGACGAGGGTCACACACATGAGTTTTTCCCTTTAGATGAATGGTAACTTCTTTCCTAACTCCACGTCGATACCGATATGGAACTTAATGAGCTTGATATGCTTGGACATTGTGACTTCGACATCACCTTCAATTTGAATGCAAACAACCTTCCTGTATCCCTTTGCGAATCTACAATGTCTTTCATTGAGTTCAACAAGGGGACAACAATCTGATGATCTGTACATCATTCCTCAATTGCCATTTACAATTGTCTGTCACAAGAACAACAAATTGCATTCCATACTATTTTTAAACATAATATTTAACGGGTTTCTCTCTCCGCCTTTAAATTTTATCATTCAAGGCATGACAAGAATAGGAAAATCTTTCCTCATCAACACACTAAAAAAACATTTGCTCCCTTCGTTGACACAAATAGTTCTCCCCTCCTTGTTCTAGATCTCACCGATGTTGTAGCTTTTAAAATTTTTAGCTACTACAATGTATGCATGTCTCCAAATAAAAATAGGAGAAATACAACCATCACAGGGGGAATCACTTGCAACTTTTTAGGAATCACTCAACCATGTCCAATATGTTCTTATTGACGAAATGAGTTTTGTAGGGCTGAAATTTACCCTTTGGGAGAAAGTCAATCATCCTCGTTAGGGGCCTCGAGAAACTTCCTCTAATGAAGGATGTGCCCATATATGTTGGATATTTATACAACACAACCCTATGGAAATGATTTGACAAATCCATCACCATTTAGACTATCTTCTACCAACAAGGTTCATACCTTATCGGGTTTCCTTTCGACCCCTTCTCAATAATTAGAATGCGGAGCCAAATTTCAATGACCGTGAAACATATATGTCATGCACGGGACAAAATCTTTCTACTAAAGAGATAAAAGAGTTCTATAACTATGTCATACTTGTTTGTGATTAATGAGATCATTGGCCATCACAAAAAATTGATGTTGCACTCGTTGGGCATCCTTGTTGCCCATTCCAATGGTGAATACGCAAAGTGAACATCTACCTCTAACCTTGAAGATACCTGTTACAACCTACACTTCTTCTTTGCAATGGCTAAAAGGTGATGCTTACATCAAACCTTTGGGTTGAGGCTCGCCTTGTCAATGGTTTCATTGACATCATAATTTTCATATTTTACATACATGGTTCAGGGCCACCAGATTTGCATCTTCTCATTGTTCTCAAATTTGAATACTACATTGGTCTAATAAGGGATTTGTCAAATCCTCTCATGTTACACTAAGCCAAATTTCTAGAGGATCTTGGCAGTAGCTTGTATTAAAGATGGCTTAGGCACTCACACTACATAAATCTCAAGGGCTAAGATTGGATAGGGCAACTATTGAGATTAGAGAAAAGGAACATGAAGTTCTAACTTTCACGAATATTTCCAAAGTTCAAAACCATGATCAACTTAGGATTTCATCATCTTTTAACTATAATGATGTTGTAACTTGTTTCATGGAGTCTACGTCCATACTACGAAAAAGGAAGAAGAATAGAGATTTGGACTTCATCTTATACAACATTCTTCCAATCTAAATGGACCCACCTAATTGAATCACCATTCCACTTTTTGCCTATACAATGTTCCCCACTACATTTTCTTACAATAATATATTTCACCATTGACATTTCTTCCTTCTTACATGTCAGGTTTTTTTTTTGTCATTACCTATATACCTCCTATCGATGTATCCATTACACCCCTAGTTACAATTGCTAGTAATAGATTGCAGACAACTCTCTTTCTCTCTACACATTTCAATTTTAATATTACTATATTTTATAGCTTTATAATTATATTATAAGTACTAGACAACAACTTAATTTTGACAACGATTATGTTTTATCATAATTTTTTATAATAATTTAGTGATCTAATGAATTTAAAGAGTTTGGTAGTCTTATGAATTTTAAGAGTTAAGAGTCCATTTCTAAAAGCAAAATTTAAAATCGCCACTGTAAATAAATGAGTGGCCCATGAAAAACAAGTAAGCTAGGTTTTAGGTGGAAAAATTGAGAGGGGCTAGAACTTGTCCATAAATTTGTGAATAGTATATACGACAATTTCATCTCCTAAACAATTCCACCCAAAAGAAATGAATGAAAGATTTCTATAATGCCCAGGAGACCAAGCGATCCAGGGGACCAGGGGCAACAACAAGACTATTTCGTATCAACACACACAACTAGAAATGAACACGAATGATTGGAAAAAAGAAAAGAAAAACAAAAACTATTTGTTAACCTGACTTAACTTGCTGACTTCCCGTTAGCTTAGCTTATGACCTTGCAGTATCATAAAACCCTACCTAAACCCATAACTGTTACGAGTTTTCCAAAAACTCCAAATCCATAACAGTTATTGTCTTCTTTTTTTCGTTTTCAAAATTAATCGGGAAGAGAACAAAAATGGCACGGCGTTGTGCATCTCTTGTAACGTCACTCTGTGCTTCGACCAGATCTTTGAAGGCTTCTTCTCTCAGCGGGGAGGTGAGGGTTTCTGTTTCTTCCAAATTATCCTTTCGCACTGCTATTGACAATGCAACATCCACGCGTCGTTTTGCTTCTATTTCACGGTGAGTTAATGATGCCCCTTGCCTTGTTTCTTGGCCCATTTAGCTCTTAAACTAAATTTCAGCTTAACTTTACCAAACAAGTTTGTAGGCCAGTGTAGCAGATTTATCGTTGGGCTTTTGATGGTATTGATAATTTTTAACTAAATATAAGCCGTAGTAGGAGCATATGTTCTGTTGCTGCTTGAAATGGAGATGGGGTTTAAACTTACGCCTCTGGCTGTGTTTGTTTTTTCAGTCTTCCTGCAGAGTTGGCATGTGTACAGTCTCTGATTCCACTGCACAGTGCAGTAGCCACAGCCAGATTGACGTCGTGCCTGAGTGTGAATTCTCGGAGTTGTCGAGCTCTGTCTCAGGGTACCCTCTGCTGCACCTCTCCAGATCGCTAATCTTTTATTTCGTGAGTTTCATGCACCCCACTTAAAATTGTTCAGAAAATATACTATAAAACTCATAGGGAGGCTCAGTCCGTGGATCCTAGATACCTTAGTGTGTTTCAAAAACACTGCCATTATATCCTGAACTGAAATCTGAAAACAACATTCTGAATTTACAAACGAAAATCTGATCGACGAGTCCAAATACCACTGAAATGAGCGCAAATGCTTTGATACCTCTGAAACGAGCCAAGTTGGAATCTGGAAAACCTGAAAACAAAAACTAATGAACATTTAAAAATGTAAATTTTAGGAAATAAAGGTAAGGAACCTTCCACCATAAAAGCAATAAAACTGTGTTCCACTACATCTAATACACAATAGTCAAAGCTCTCAGGTGGGCTACTGACCACTCTCAATTGTGAAGACATATCTATCTTCATTGTACTAAAACACACAATTTTGCTTAAAGAAAAAACTGCTTATTTCAATAACTCTTGCTATACTTATAAAATGTATATCTAGAAACATTCTCAAAAATAGACTTCCTTCAAAAGAACCGTATCCTTGCTTAGCTTCGTTCAAAAGAACTGTATCCTTGCTTTATCCTTCTTAAGCAATCTTAAGTCTCTGCATTGCTTTATGTGGTTTATTATATTTTCCTATATTATATTTATGCTTTATTCTCTTCCTATTTTTCCAGAATAAATGTATGATTTATTTTTAACTTATTTTCTTACAACTTTATCTTGTCTCAATAATTATGATAAAAAATGAATGTATTTGGACCATTAAATATTCTACTTATTCCAAGAAGCCTTACAATATAAGTATCCAGATCTTGCTCTAAAGATAGTTTAATTACTATGATTAGTTTATACATGTTTATTCCAGATCAATCCTTGGGCAAACATAGACTCTTTTGATATTTCAGTTCTTTACTAGGTGTACTCTACGTAAGGTGATTTTGTTCTTCATTAATGCCGTCACCTAATAGTTGATATCATAGTTACCAAATCCAGCAAGATCTGCACAAACCGGCTGGATCTGGGTTTTTCAGTCAGCTGGGATAAATTCGGTCCAGGTCGGCCCTGTTTTTTATCAATATAATTATTTTTTTCCTTGTTTTGTTACAATAAGGAGACTCTCAACACCCTCATAAATTATTTAATAAAATATTAAATATATTAACATTTTACATCATGTTACTAATGTTTTTCTCTGTATTTGTCAATTTTTGCATACTTATAAATTATGCTCATATGTAATATGTATATATTCCGTATTGAATTTTTCCAAACTTTTTTGCGAGTTCAGGATTTTCAGAGTTTTTACCCGCCTGAACGGATCCGGATTTCCGGACTTGGTAACTATTGTTGCTATACAGTTGGAATATGCATATAGAACGTTCTATTCACATCTCACATCCAATAAGATAGTGATTACCTTCTGATTGTGTTGGAAAGCTATTACCTATTCTGCTAACTTTTTGGGTAATATCAATAGGTTTGTATTCGGAAAACTAAAGCAACTATCTATCAAAAGCATTTAAAATCTATGTTTGCAGATATATATGTAACCACAAGGATGTTAAATATTGTACATGAAATGAAGAAATATTTAGTGAAGGAAATAAAGCAAGTTTCTCTAGACTAAACCTAAGTGGAAAAGAGTGCAGCTGGCGATTGCTTCATGCTGACCAAGCAATTGGGCCTTAACTGAGGAGATAAACAAAGCCTGGACCAGACTTGTGATCATTTTGGTCTTCTGCCCAATCAGAATTTTGTGCATCCATCCAATGTACTCCATGCTAATAGGTACCCAAAATCTGTTTCCAACTTCGCTGTACTATTGGCCAATGACTTTGCCATGGTGTTTGCATTAATGAAGACACAAGGTCAACAACAAAGCTAATATATGATCTAGTGTGAATCAAGTAGATGATCACGAGACTTCTCACAAGCTGCATTTACAAAGTAGGAGTAGCTTATTTGGCATTAAGTTGAATATAGGGGTGGATTTGCGATCTTTCACATGGAGCTTCTTCAACCTATTGCAAGCCTGCTTAGGTTGTGAAAGGAAAATCCCATCATCCAGCTGCAAAACTTGGAGACTAGAAAGATAACATAACAAGCGTAAGTCGCTCCTTTTAAAAGACTTCATAAGTTTACACTTCTTGCCAAGGATTATCTGAAGACTACAACTCACAAGGATCAAATCATCAATGTAAAGAAAAAGTGTTAGAACATCATCCTTGACCTTTTTCAGATAAAGATTAGGGAGGAATGGCGACAGTGACAGGTGAAAGTTTGAAAGTTGAAACCAAAAGCAAAAAGGAAGTTACCAATCTTTTCATGCCACGCCCTAGGATATTTTTCAACCCATAAAGTGACTATTTAAAGCTACAAAGCTAGAAACAAGTGAAGAATGCCATCCTCAATAAAATTGGTGGGAGGAGAGGCTGCTCCATAAAGATCTTTTGAGGAAGATTACTGTTAATAAAGGCACACATAATGTCCATTTGGTGTATCTCCAAATGAAATCTGGTATTAAGTGAGAGTTCAGCCTGAATGCCATACATCCTAGCAATGGGAGTAAAAGTCTAATTGTAGCCTGTGATCAGCCTGGATATTTCTAAGCATGATTCACCAACGTGGATTTACTTTTCCTTATGTGCTGTTTCTAAGTTCCATGCTATTGAAACAACACTAAAAGGCTGCAAATTGATACTTCCAACATCTCCATGGCTGCTATCTCAACATCATATAGTCATTATGCAATTGTGTACATGTTTGCATACATGCCTACATTCATTGCATGTCAAGTTTTATCCTTCTATGCTACTACCAACATGTGACTCTTCTCTATTCCATAATAACAATAGTGTGACAAAGAGTGCCAATTCTTTAAACTTTTGGAGATTGATTCAATTCCTATTTGCTGATATAAACAAGTACTATGCTTGTAATCAAAATTTCATACCATTCATATCCTTTCTTAAGTGTTTGAGATGGTAAAATAATTGCAGGGAATGAAAGTAAGGAAGGAAAAAATCAATTACATTCAAAGTCAAACACATAAATTTACCCTAGAGATACCCAATGTGGGAAATTCCAAAATGTGAACATTGCTTCCTCATCTCCACTATATTCTTGCAGATTTACAAGCCTATTTCCTTAGGCCTTTTAAGAACATCAATAACATATATCAACATCATCCTAACACTTGTAAATTCTCTGCAACTTGCTGTGGATTACTTGCTTCTTCAACATACTTGACTATTGTTCTCAGCCATCCCAACCGTGCAGTCTTCTTCAACCTCAAAACTCCCATATATCACTTTTGGCAATCTTGGCTTCCTTCAATGCCATTTTCCATATTTCCTAGAGGCAACTTTATGCTAAGGGATGGGCAAAAGAGTTGAACAGGAGATCCCAAATGACAAGGAACTGAAGAGACACCACTTTCACCCGTACTCTTCTTATGCATTTGAGATGAATGTAACTGCCACTTACATCTGTGGCACTTTCAAAACCACCATGATACATGTGAAACTGCCACGACACATGTAAACTTGCCACGACACATATGCGACTGCCATTGACACAAACAAAACCAGCATTGAGACAAATGAAACCACCACCCTGCTGTATAGTGTGGTATTTTCCCTGACAAAATCGTTTGCTGAATCTAAGTAGAAATAAATCAGTGTGTTGCCACTCATCAACTTGGTTTTTGTCTCTGCTATGTTCTTGCATCTGGCTGTACATCTTTGCCTTTCCCAATTCTGTCTTTATGAGGTGAAAAATATGTATGGAGCTCTTCTTCAGTTTCATGATCTAAAAAGTACTGCCGATCCAATCAACCAAGTGATTTTGAATGATCTAGTTGAGATCAAAATGCAGTATACTCCTTTTTGAGGTAACCCTTTGGTAATCAATCGAGCCATATGCTTTTCATTGCCTCCATCCCACGAGAACTTGGTTTTGTAGACCCATTTGCATGCAACAAGTCTCTTCCTTAGCAGAAGAGGTTCCAATTCAAGTTTCATTCTTCAGCCATAGCCTTTTGCCATTAACTAGTTTGTTAGCGAGGAGCTATCGGGTGAATACATAATGCAGGTGAAGGCAATTCCTGTGTCATCTTGCGAGTGATATAGAGATATTATGCAATATGTAACGACTCGGACTTTCTCAAGGTGCTGCTTGCAAGGATAAGTTGAAAATAAAATTAATCTCTGTTGAAGATTGTTATAAAAGATAGTTCACTTTACAAAGTGGTCATTCAATGGTGCACTTTTCTGATGCCTAGACCAAGAGCAAGCTCAAGTAGCTTTGCAAGGATGCATGTGTGTTTGCGATTGCTAGGTGATACAAGGTTCAAAACTCACAAAGGCACATTTGCTTTGATTATTTTCAATTGGGGCTATTTGGGTCACATGGATGACAGAGTTAATGAATAAGAGGATAAAACTCATGTTAAGTGGTTAAGAATAGGGCCAAATATTTCCTTTCAAGGACCATAACTGTTGCATTAGATGTCAAAATCGGAGTCAAGAGTTCAATATGTTGCTCAACAATTTTTTGAGAAATTATTCCAAAGTAACTGACAAACTCTCTAGATCCCAACCAAGCATGTTTGTTGAGGTTACAATGTGTGAACAGATAACCAAAACATTACACCTTATAACTCTAAAGCATATTTTTGTAACAACAAATGCGTGCTCTGACAACCCTGCTCCAAAGAGACATGCCATTATGGTTTGGGAACAACAAACACCCAATTTGAGGAAAGAACTGTGCCAGTCTTGAGGCCCAAATCTCAACAATCTACCACAAAATAGCCCTCTAACAACACGGCCATTGTTATGTAAGAGAAAAATCTACACAATCATATGGGACTCCCACTAGAGGCCCTTTAATTTCATTTTTTCTACCAGTAGCTATGGGGTTTTAACTTTTAACACTTTCTTCTGTATTGCTGGAAAAATTGGAATATTTTTATGTGGTTATGTTATCACTTATCAGTCATAGCTCTTAACGCTGATAAGAAATTCTATGTTGATAATTGTATAGTAATGCTTAAGTCTAGTAGCAGATGTGAATGTCTAGGAAACTATTTTGATTTTCATTGTGATTAGTTCAGTCTAGGTTGCTAAAGTCTTTTTGTATCTTTAAGATCGTTGTTGATGAAGTGCAGTATTGTTGTTAAAAAATATTTAAGATTATTTTTCTCAATGTTCCCGTGATTAACAAAAGGGTACTGCAATTTTTAACTATGTACCATTGATGACTAGCCTCATCCTCCTTGTGTCAGACAAGTGTCTAAAGGCCCACAATTGAAAGGCTGGATTCAGCGATTCCTCTAATTAGGAGGTTAATGCCTTTGATCCCAAATTAGATTCACCAATGTCTTAGAGATTGAGGAGGCTGAGGAGGTTGAGGGAGAGGCGCTCAAATCAGATTCCCTCTAATCTTGATGCCGGAGCCCTTTTGTTTTACTGGGACAAGTGCCTAAAGGCCCTCGACTCATAGGCTGAGAGCGTCAATCTCCTCCGCATTTTCCTATTGGGCGAGTGCCTAACGGGATTTATATATAATGACCTTGTATTATATTAAAAAAAACATAGATTAGTAACAAAAACACAACAAACCCAATTCTGAATCAATTAACTAAAGACTAAAGTAAATATTTTTTGAGATAACTTGACACAAAAACTTAGAACAGATATGGAGTAACATACAGAACAACATTAATCATTTGGCCGGTTCTGATTGCCCCCAGACATGGCAGAGTGCTCAGACTCAAGTAATTACTCACCCTAAGCAAATGTTCCAACTTGACCAGAACCATGTTCTCACTTTCCTCACCCTAATACAACATTGCCTTTTGCAGGCCAGATTTTCAGAGTCTGCACATGGGATTCAAAAGTTCTAAAGCTGTCTAGTAGTGTCATTGAGTTCCATAAGGGGTTTAAGCCTCACAACTCCATCAATTTAAATATGAGCAAGTTCCTTGGAGCTAGCTGGAGTAACAATTGCATATTGACTAGGGTCATCATTCTCTTCGTTTATGATTTGTGAAGATATTTAGTTCAGGCTCTATAATGTAGCTCCGAAGAAGGTTTGTATTAAAAACATGATAAACAGGCTGAAGTTTCAATAAGGATGGTATTAATAATGTAGCCCCTTATTTTTACACCTATTTTTAAGATGACATAAGGAGAGAGAACACTTTATGACCTACATTGCTGGCATGTATCTCAAAAGTGTACAAAAAAATTGATACGTCAATGGTTCCAATTTTAGATTTACTCCAACATCCCTCCTAAAACACTACATAGATGGGCCCAAAGGAAGGTGGCATTTACTCGCCAAGTCTTCCCAAAATGGAGGCATTTACTTGCCATCTCTGCTAATTGTAGCTTGAAAGAGCCTGAGCAAGTCTCTCAATTTGACAAACTTAGCCTCAACAAGTGGTTTCATGGTGATGCCCTCAATCTTACCATTAGTCCTGACAATAAAAAATTCAGCATTCCCTCCTGAATGCAATACCAAATATAATGTTGATGAACCTCAATATGCCTCCTTTTGACTTGTTCAATCTTATTACGAGGTACTAAATAGGACCTTTGTTGTCACTCTGCAGAAGACCAAGTTTGCTCAGCAACTTACGAACCCATTTTTCTGTTTGTTGCATTCATTGGTCCTATATGCTTTTCCTTTGTAGTGGACATTGAAATCATCGTTTGCTTCTTACTTGGTCAAGCAACTGGGCCTGATCCAAGATGATACACATAGCAGGAAGTAAACTTCTGTGTATATATGTCGTATGCCCAGTCCTGGTATGCATAATCCCCTAAGCATCCATCATTGCTTCTAGAGAACTTGATACCCAACTGAGAAGTAACCTGAATACATCTCAATATCCGCATGGCCATATCCCTTTGGCTTTCCTTTGGCTCTTGCCTGAACCTACATGTAGGACCGTCTGCAAAAACAAGATTTGGAGTACCCACAAGCTACCTATACAAAGTAGGATCATCTTGAGGTGATCATTGAGCTGTCAACTTCACTCTTGACTGATATGGGGTAGATGAAGTTTTTCACTTGTCCTTGTTAAACTTCAGCAAGTCAAGGGTATACTTGGGATATGAGATAGATATTTTATCTTTTAACTACAATACTTGTATCCCAAGAAAGTAATGTGACAATCCTAAGATATTTCAAAAGTCTTCTTTAATTCATCCTTCAAACTGCATGTCAAAGAAGTATCGTCTCTAGTAATATTCAAATCATCTAAAGCACAACAATTAGGATATGACCATCAACATATAGACATTCTGGTTCACCTAGCATGTGGTGAAGCCGAAAGATAGAAAAAAATTATTTGTCTTCTCCTACCATGCTTGAGGGTTTGCCTCAACCCTTAGTGACTCCTTTAGCTTGGATACAAGCTTTGAATTTCCATGCTAGAAAAAACTTGTTGGTTGCTCCATGTAAATCTCCTCCTGAAGATATTTATTGAGAAATGTATACTTTACATCCATCTGGTGCAACTCCCATCTAAATCTAAATACTAGAGAAAGAACAATACGGATGGATTTTATCTTGGTGAATGAAGCATGAGTCTCTTAATAATCAATGCCCTCCTTCTGAGAGTATCCCTTGGCCTCTAATCCCACCTTAAACCACTCAATTGAACCATTCAAAGTGAATTTCCTCATGTAAATGCAACTGCATTTCAAAATGTTCTTCCCCGTTGCACAAGGAGCAAGCTTCCAAGTCTAATATTCATTAAGGAGTTATCCATCACGGCATCCTCCTGCTCAACTCTGCTTTTGGTATCTTCATAGGATTGAGGATCACAAGTATCCATCACACTAATCATGAGAGGAAAATTGGCCTGCTTTTCTCTGTTGGTCTCCCATGTGGTAGACTCATCCCCTCATCCTCCTTAACCTTGTGAAGGGTTTTAATAACCAATTGGAACAACTAACTTCCCTTTCGTTTTAGGATCTTTATGTATGGGGCCATCCTCAACTCGAACTTCACCACCTAAATACGCCTCAGCAATTGGAGTTGCCACCTCATCCAATGCATCATCACCTAAAGCTGCCTCCTTATCTCATTTTTTTACAATTGAAGATGGTGTCTAGTTTACCATAGGAGCCTTATCATCAGACATTAAAAATCTGCAAAGCATTCAGATAACTCTCACAACAATTGCACTTTCCTGCATCAGGAAATGTTATTGTCTCATCAAAGACAAGGCCAGATCACATAACCTGTAGATTTTTGTCTCTTCTTTGTATCCCGCCACGACACACTTGTGACTCTTAGGATCAAGCCTTTTATGCTTCTCATCCAGTATCTGTGCCCATTCAACACTACGAAAGACCTTTTAGCGTATATACCACACCACTTCTCATGTGTTTTCATATTCCTCAGCGTTGGTAGGAACTCAGTTTTTAATTTATAGTTAGCAAAACAAATTGCCTCAACCCAAACTCTATCGTGCATACCTTTTGCATGGAGTATATATGGAATCATGCAGGGGGATAAAGGTAATTCTCAGGGACCTTACAACTACAACAAATCCGATCATTCCACAGAAGACTCCATACACAACATAGACAAAGATTGACAGAAATTCAATATGAGGGAAGGGTAGTGGATCGACATTTGACAATGTGAAAACAACTAAGCTGGCAAATGAATAGAACTTTTTATGTGCAAATTACCTAGTTAAAGCTGGACTCTAATTATCCATTTGTTATATGTGGTCAATCTGAAGTGGATCAAGCCGTGCATCTTCTAACATCATTATCTAATTAAGGGATAATAGATTCATGTAACTAACCTACCAAAGTAATCTGTATGCAAGGTGTATATTTATACCAACATCCCCCAAAAGTGCAACTTAGGGAGTGTGTACAAAACAAGATGTTGAAATCTCAGAAGTAGGTCCTGAAAACTCAGCTTAATGAGGTACCAATGTACAATGTAAAACAACTACTTGGAAACGATGAGATACACCTCAAGGATTTCATATTTCAAGCAAGACTACAAAGCCATCACATGGATTTCCCTTACAATATTCTCAAAGTGGAAAACTATCAAAGTGTTCTGATGGAGGCCGTCCCATCTTTTGAGAATACATGAGTGACTAACTAATGTAACTGCCAAGTCGAAAAGGTGCTGGTGCCGAATACGAGGATTACTTTGAGAATGTAGATGTCGGGGCTACCTGAAGTCGCTCCACATTTAAAGGGAGCACTCAACCTGTCCACATGAAGAAGATTACTGTAATGGATCCACTACTCAAGCTCTGGAAGGATGATGGATGTTGGGGCCACAATAAGTTGCTCCACACTCAAAGGGAGACAATTACTCTATCAATGTGTCAAAAATGTTGAAGAGCAGTACAAAAGAGATAGGGTATCTCCATGGCTGGACTATTTGGACTGTAGTCACTCGTGTTCTAAGTGGTCAATCTCAAGTGGATCAAGTTGTGCATCTAGAAGATCAACAATATCCACATTATTATCTAATTTAGGGAAAATAGATTCACTTAGCTAATCTACCTAAGTAAAGGTAACCCAAGGTTTATATTTACACGAACTGTATACAACTCACCATCTCAATGAAAGTCTTGTTCTTTCGCTTGACCATACCATTGAGTTGCGGTCCTTTGCCATGCAATACTATGCTTAGAATGTAAATCCTTGAAAGCATGGCTCACATACTCACCACCCTTATACGTTTTCAAACACTTAACATGATGCCCAAATTGATTCTCAATCCAAGCTTTCCACTTAATGAGCTTTTCCAATGCATCTAAATTCCTTTTTAGTGAAAGTCTTGTTCATTCGCTTGACCATACCATTGTGTTGCAGTCCTTTTCCATGCAATACAATGCTTGGAATGTAAAAGTGTGATCTGCATACTTACCATCCTTATTCAATTTATAAACACTTAACATGATGTCCAAATTGATTCTCAACTAGAGCTTTCCACATAATGAGCTATTCTAGTGCAAGTGACTTCCTTTTTCATAGAATAAACCTAAGTCTCGGAAAAGTCATTAATAAAAGCCAAGATATACTTAAGCTCTTGAAAGAGATGGATGATTCATGTACTACAAATTGAAATGAGCCAGTTCCACATGTCCCTTAGCATGTTGCACCTTCCCCTTCTTGAAATTATGTTTTTGATGCTTCCCGAGACACACACTCTTGGAGGGAGAAATAAAAGGAAGAGTATGAACCATATTTTGTCACACCATCAATTGCATTCTTCTGAAATTCAAGTGCACTAATGTCTCATGCCAAAAAGACTCTCATCATCTATCTTGGCATAACTTATAGCCTTTGACCCTTATGAACATCCCCTAATGTGGTAAACTTGTAAGCCTCGACCAGTTATCAATTGTACTACTTGTTGCTACCTAAAATTTATTGCTAATATCCTTACAACAAATCAGTCAAACCAAATGTCAACATTCTTCCCTTGTTGAGTGATTTGGAAAACATAAAGAAGATTAACACTCCATTAGGTACATGGTAAACATCACGATTAACACCTTTTTCAAGCACATCACCATTACCCAAAACAGAAAGTGCTGAATCATTCACAATAAAGATCTTTTGATCCTCAATTTTATTGAGATAAGAAAACAAACTACCATCCTTCGCCATGTGATAAGTACAACCCAAATCTATAGTTCACTCACATTTGGATGTATGGGCATGCAATGCTTTAGAAGTGTGGGCTACAAGGGCATAACCTTATCATTACCTTGTTTGTTACCTTGGCGTTCCTTGAGTTCCTTGTTCACCTTCAAAAGATCATTCATCTTCTTCATACAAGTGTCCTTATCTCTCACCATGCCACAATAGTAAAAACCCTTCATGCAATCTTTGCCTCCCTTAGCTTTTCCTTGATATGCATCGTTGCTTTGGTCAACATCCCAAGAACTTTTCTTGTTCTTATCATTCCTACCTTCTCCGTCTTTACTTGGACTCCCATTCTTGTTGTGATTTTTCACGAAGTTCTGCTTTCCTTTCCCCTTAGTCATATCAGTTTGTTGCTTCAAATCAAGCTGACCCAACTTCACGAGCTTCTCCATTTTTGCAATCAATAGTGAGCACAATGCATTGAAAGCAATAGATTGGCTGCGATCATTTATCATGGCTCTAGTCGGAGGGAAGTGGAGAAAACAATCTCCACCACTTGTTCTTCTTGAACTGATCTTTGCACTTCTCCAATTAACGCATAATGTCCTTCACCCAGATCTAGGAACTTTTCAACCCTATCAAAATCGAATGAATCAAGTATACATAACTTTCAATCAAACTTGAAGCCATTGAATGTAACAAATAACACGACCACTGCAAAGAGCTTAAAAATACTTTTCAAACATTTCAAATAGGAAGTTGACCATGGTTTGTATGATAAATTTATGACTCTTGAAAATTAAAGTATCAAACGTGCAAATCCCCAGAAAAAAAATGCAAACTAAAAAATTTGAATATTGAAATATTGGCCAAAAATCACTTCAGTGTGCCAAGTATTGCCACCTAATTTGCTGGGACAAATCCTACTTTGGCACCAATTGTGTGTTGACTATAAAGCTCTATTGTGCCTCCTGATGTGGCACCGATACTTGGAGCTATATGATTCACCATAAATGCTAACTAAATCAATTATAAATTGAAAACATTCGGCCTTCAATGACACTCATACACATATTGGCCATGTGCTTTTCAAAAGTTTTGCCATGTCGACTTGTATAGATCTGTCACATGGCATAGCCATGTTACCACCATTGCCACATCACCACACTTCCATGCCATCATTGACATGTGGCCCATTAGGAAGTTGCCATGTCCCTAACAGGACCCTCAACATACAACTGAGCACACTAGGGCCGAGGTTGGGTGTCGAATCCACAACCTCTTCCTTAATAGGGTTGGGTGGGGCCGATTTGTCTAAATTGTGCTTATGCCCTATAAAGGCACAATTGGATCTTCTATATGAGCTGATCAATGCCTTCACTCCATGAGAGGCGACCTCTCCGCTTCTATTGTAGGACAACACCTGCATGACACAACCGTGCGACCTGTTTTCCCGAACCTGTAATGAGATCTCTCCACTCCTTTGACAAATGCTCCTGTGGTAGTTGCCCATGGTCCACTCAACCTAAGGGAGTTGCCAAAGAATGCCGTTGCCATTGGTTTTTGCCACTCAAACACAACTCAACCCATGTGGCTCAACTTGTGTGTTACTCAACCCCTCATTGGAGACACTCCTATCTTTGATGGTCAATTTGGGGGTCAAAAATAGATAAATCTCTCAAAGTGCAAAAAAAGTGACCCCAAATTAAATTTTGCAAGGTGTATATATCTAGAATTTTCGTTGCTAACATTTCTTTTGTTTAGGACTCGTCATTTTATTCTCCCATATTTAGGATTGGGGAGGGTGGGGTTTGAGCCGACTTGAGAGAGATGTGTCGTGGGTACCTATTTATCACCTTCATACCACCTTCATATCATCTACCTTTCCCTCTACCATTCTTATCTCTCCCTCTGACCCTTTCGACTTGCTTGCCCTTGGCCTACATCATTGGCCATGTTCGCCGACATACTATTTACCCATAATTATGTCCTTTGTCACCAACCACGGCCAATGGCGTTGGCCATAATGAGTTATGACCTAGGATTTCCATAATGAGTTATGACCTAGGATTTTTGTACCCCTCTCTATAGGATAAACTTAGTCATTTCTCAGTGAACAATTTGACATCTACTCTACTTGCGCTCACAAATCCCCTTAGGGTTTCTAAAGAGGAATAAGGTAAAGGTATTTCACTTAAGGAAGAAAGGTGCAAAAATGCCTTGGAGATTTAAGAATAGGAGCTACGTCTGCAAGTTACACCAAGTATTTGTGGTCCCCAATTGTGGTCTACTCAGGGTTTCTTCTATCCATCTTGACTCTACCTACAACCATCTCTTAGATAGTGCTCAAAGCGTCAAGAAGTTGACTCAAGGTATGTTGGGTGTTTTTTGTGCTACCTCCTAGTTTTGTGCACATTACACATGTCAGGTAGAATACTCTATTGGCATATCACTCAAGCATAAAAGGGTTAATGCTCACCCGAGGCATAAAGAGAGGAACGACACATTTTGTCACCCCATCAATCACATCTTTCTGAAATTTGAATGCCCCAATTGCTAATGCTAAAGACTACTCTCATTATCCATCTTGGCATAGCTTATGGCCCTTGATTCTTATGAACATCCCCTAATGTAGTTATCTTGTTAGCCTTGACCCACTTATCAAGTGTACTACTTGCTACTACCTAAAATGTATTACTAATATTCTTCACAACAAATCTATGAAGCTAAAAGTCAACATTTTTCCCTTGTTGAGTTATTTGGAAAGCAGAAAGAAGATTAACATTCCAATTAGGTACATGGTAAACATCATGATTAACACCTTTTTCAAGCACATCACCATTACCCACAACAGAACGTGTTGAATCATTAACAATAAAGATCTTCTCATCCTTAGTTTTACTGAGACAAGAAAACAAACTACAACCCTTTGCCATGTGATGAGTACATCCCAAATCTACAATCCACTTACATTTGGATGTATGGGCATGCAATGCTTTAGAAGAGTGGGATACAAGGGCAAAACCTTATCATTACCTTGCTTGTTACCTTGGTGTTCCTTTTTCACCTTTAAAGATCATTCATCTTCTTTGTACTAGTGTCCTTATGTCTCACTATGCCGCAATGGTAACAGATCATCATGTACAACATCAAGGAACACTTCAAACATGTGAGAAACAAGATCATTATATTCTAGATCCATCATTATCACACAAGATCTTACCTTTGCCACAATGTTTAAAATACTAACCCTCTTACCAAAGTAAGAGCTTGCAAGGTCCCAAAGGCCTTCTTCATGCCATCTTTGCCTCCCTTAGATTTTCCTTGATATGCATCATTGCCTTGGTTGTCATCCCAACAATTTTTTTTCTTGTTCTCATCATTGCTACCTTCTCTGTCTTTGAGTGGACTCCCATTCTTCTTGTGATTTTTTTGAAGTTTTGCTTTCCTTTCCCTTTAGTCAAGTGAGTTTTTTACTTCAAATCAATTTGACCCAACTTCATGAGCTTCTCCTTTTTTGTAATCAATAGTGAACGCAATGCATCGAAAGTAATAGATTTACCGCGATCATTCATCATGGCTCTAGTCGAGAGGAAAGGGGAGAGAAACAATCTCCACCACTTAATATCTCTTCTTCTCAAACTCATCTTTGCACTTCTCCAATTGATGTAGAATATCCTTCACTCAGATCTAGGAACATTTCCATTTTATCAAAATCAAATGAATCAAGTATACATAACTTTCAATCAAACTTGAAGCCATTGAATTTAACAAATAATATCACTGCTGCAAAGGGCTCACAAATACTTTTCAAACATTTCAAATAGGAAGTCGAAGAAAGTTTGTATGATAAATTTATGGCTCTTAAAAGTTCAAGTATAAAACTTACGATTTCCCAAAAGAATATACAAATTAAAAAAATTGAATATTGAAATATTGGCCAAAAATCACTTCAGTGTCTCGAGTGTCACCATCTGTTTCGTTGGAACAAATCCTACTTTGGCACCAATTGTGCACTAACTGTTAAGCTCTATTGTGTCTCTTGATGTAGCACCGCTACTTGGAGCTATATGAGTCACCATAAATGCTAACTAAGCCAATTATCAATTGAAAACATTTGGCCTTCAATGACACATACTTGTATTGGCTATGCATTTTTCAAAAGCTTTGCCATGTCAACTTGTATAGACCTGCCACATGGCATATCGATGTTACCACAATCGCCACATCACTACACTTCTGTGCCATTGTTTCCACATGGGCCATTGGGAGTTGCCACATCCCTAGTGGGACCCTTAACATATAATTGAGCACAATAGGGGCGAGGGTTGGTTGTTGAATCCACAAACACTCCCTTGATAGGGTTGGGTGGAACCAATTCGGCTGAACCGTGCTTATGCCCTATAAAGGCATAATTGGATCTTCTATAAGAGTTGATCAATGCTTCCATTACTCCATGAGGGGTGACCTCTCCACTTCTATAGTAGGACAATGACACAACTGTGCGACCCATTTGCCCCAACCTGCAGCGAAATCTCCTTGCTTAGCCAAAAAATGCTCCTATGGCTGTCTGTGGTCCACTCAACCTAAGTGAGTTGTCAAAGAATGCCATTACTATTGGTTTTTTGTCACCCGAACACCACTCAATCCAGGTGGCACAACTTGTGTGTTACTCAACCCTTCACTAGAGATTCCTATCTTTGATGGTCAATTTGAGGGTCAAAATAGATGAATCTCACAAAGTGCAAAGAAAAGACTCCTAATTAAATTTTGCAAGGTGTATACATCTAAAATTCACTTTCCTAACATTTCCTTTTGTCTAAGACTTGTTTTATTCTCTCATATTCAAGATTGGGGAGGGTGGAGTTTCAGCCAACTTGAGAGAGATGTGTCTTGGGTACCTGTCTACCACTTTTATATCATCCACCTTCTCCTCCTCTGCCCTCCTTAACTCTTCCTCTGACCCTTTTGACTTGTTTGCACTTGGCTCACATCACTGGCCATGGACGATGACATATTGTTTACTCATTTATGTCCTTTGTCACCAACCATGGCCGATGACATTGGCCATAACGAGTTATGACCTAGGATTATGTATTCCTATTTATAGGATAAACTTAGTCATTTCTCAATGAACAATTTGACATCTACTCTACTTGCGCTCACAAATCCCCTCAGGGTTTCTAAAGAGGAACAAGCTAAAGGTACTTTAGTGAAGGAAGAAAGCTACAAAAAGGCCTTGGAGATTTAAGAATAGTGGCTACATCAAAAAGCTACACCAAGTATTTGTGGTCCCCGACTATGGTCTACTTAGGGTTTCTTCTATCCATCTCGACTCCACCTACAACCATCTCTTAGAAATTGTTCAAAGCGTCAACAAGTCGACTCAAGGTATGTTGGGTGTTTTTTGCATTACCTTCAAGTTTTGCACAAATTTCACATGTCCAATAGCTACAATACTGTTTGCACTAGCATATCACTCGAGCATAAAAGGTTTAATGCTCACTCAAGGTATTGAGAGAGGACTGATCCCTTGTCACATTGTGAATAAAAGGAAATCCTACTCATTCATTATCATAACCATAATATCCTATGTGTGCATGCATACTTCACAAATGCAATCAAAAGGTAAAAACATTCTAGGTCTTACAACACAAGGAGGCATAACATAAATATTCATATCAATATCTAGTCTATTCATTCATGGTGCAAGTGTAATACATTGCAGATCATACTAGCACTCACCCCTCAAAAGTAATACACAAATTGATCCACATGTTTACAACTTACCAATTAACTAGCCTACTATCTCATTCCTCTGCCATCTGCTTTTCTATCTCTCATCTCTTCTAATCTCTATCTTCTTTTCAAAAGAGCAGGGGTGGGTTTATATAGACACCTCACCACCTTGCTTTACATGAGAGAAACCCTAACCCTAAAATTGCATATCTTATTCTTTACCAAGGTAGTCAATCTCATCATATGTGGCATAAGAGAAAGCTTTTACAGAATGTGCCTTGCTTAACACCAGATTTTTCGCTGAGATTCCTGTGTATGTATTGGCCTTTACTTCCTAGATAAGGTTTGTGTTTGATCGTTTTTGCATATGTGCTTGACGTGGCCCTTCATCCTTTGCGCTGTATATTATATGTGTGCACCTCCCTGCAGCTTCCTCTTTTTGTGCATTTTGAACTTAGCTAAAAACTGATCAGAACAATTAGTGAAAACCCATCTTTTTTGTATTATCAGCGTTGTACTATTCTTTTCTATTAATAAAAGTGCGCTTTTCAATAAAAAAGGAAGATAAATTGCAATTATAGGTCTTGGAGATTCAAGAATAGGTAATTCACATCTAGCAAAGTAGATTGTCTTATGGTTTTCTACTATGGTATACTGTGGTTTTTCTCTATCCCTTTGCCCAACCCCCTTTCATATTATATATGCTGGTCTGGTTATTTAATTTACGTACTTTGATATAATGCTTTTTCATATTACCTCGTATTTACTTTATTGCTTTGAATATTGCCTTTTTTTATTGCCTTACATACTGCTCTTGCATGTTGCCATATTCCCTTATTGCCATGCATTTTATCTTTTGAGTGTAAGCTCTAGAAAGACCACCTACCCTTACCCATGTAGAGGCTTGTTTAGTAGATACTCCTTTCCATGCACATGCATAATCATCAATGATCATTCTTAATGTCCCACAGAGCTTCTTTGCCAAAGTGATCATTCTTATTGAGTTCATGTTGATCTTGATAAGATTAGATTGATCTGAGGTTGGCTATCACCAGAGACCCTCAGAGAGATTTCATACATTCTTGGGGTTAGTTAACTTCTATATGAGATTTTTACTGTGCCTTTCTTATATTGCGTTGTCCTTTAATCAATTACGAAATGTGGTGTCAAAGCAAAGTTTGTATTGACCAATTGTTTACAGATATCAACATTTTACAGAATTTTTCACCAACCATAATGAGCATTCTTGCTTAGTGCTAGACTGCTAGTTGATGCCAGCTGTAGAGAACTTAGAACATTAACCCAGGCATTGGTGCTCAAGGTGATGATAACCATTTCACCTTCTGTAATGGTTCCACTTCATCTTCTTCAATGAAACTTGTGTAAATATGTATTATATTGGCTAGGTCGGCTTTGAAGTCGCCAAAAATGACATATTGAAAACCATTTCACTTTCTGTAATGGTTCCACTTCATCTTCTTCATTGGAACTTGTACAAATATGCTATGATCCACAGGGATGTGTCCCCTGTGTTTTTGGGGGCGTCCCCTAAAGGGACTGTTTTGGGGACGGGTAGGAAACGTCCCCTAGACGTCCCCAAATTTTATTTTTTTAGGAAACGTTTCGGGGGCGGCTGATTTCTGGCAGGCGAAGGCTAGCCATCCCCGGTCCGGCCATGGGATGTTTAGAAGTCCCCTAGCCGTATTGGGGACGGCTAGAAGTCTCCTATGTCTCAACACACAAAAAATACATTAAAAAAAATAATTTTTTTTGTTTGCAAGTTTCCTGAGTTCTGACTCCCCTAATGCTGCACAATCTGCCATCAATGTGATGAATGGATTCCAACTGAATGGAAAGAAGTTGAAGGTCCAACTTAAGCGAGATAACAAATAAAGCAAGCCTTCTTGAATAGACACTCCCATCATGCAAAGGGGAGGTTGAATGGATGGTGCCGTTCTTTACAAATTGAGACTGTTCTATTCAGCATGTAGCGGTTATATGCTTCTATTTCTATATTACAATGTTTTATGCAACAATGAATTTGAATGTGTTATGGATATGCAATCATTCAGGGCAAATTTTGCAGACTACGGTGTTTTGTGCATGTAATTATGTAAACTACTTGTCTTGAACTCTCTCCTTCATAAATGACTCTGTAATTATTATATATATCCACATTGAATATTATGTTAAATCTTGATTCAGCTCTAATGTTATGTAATAAGGTTCTATAACATATATGATGAATGTCTTATGAATGTTATATGAATATTTGAAAGTTCCTATATTTTAAAAAAATTCCCTATTTTTAATAGCTGTCCCCTGCCGTCCCTTGATAAATGGCCTCCAAAAAAATCCGTCCCAGAAACCTGTTCCCCCCTTCCCTGTTGTCCCCGTCCCGGAAACTTGGTGGAACATAGCAAATATGTTATCACACTGTTCCTAAGGGTTAGCCTTCAAGTATACAAGTCAAATATAAGAATTCTGTCATTAAAAGTTCAATCCTTGTTCTCATTTGTATGTGTGATCTCATTTATTATTCCTGAATCCATTTCTTGGATTTATCCAAATGAGTGTGTGATTGTCTTTGTCCTTTGAATTGATTCTATAGGAAAACTCCATTGATTCTATTTAAAAGTTTTGATTATATGTTTTTTTTTTCTCTTTTTCGTGTGCTGATAACACTCGTATTGACATTTGTTTCCTAGAGTTTGGTCTTTCAGTACCACGATGACAGTTAAGGGAGATAGCTACTGGTTGCTCGGGGTTTGAAATATTTAAAAACTTGAGCATATTTCTAGGATAGTACATGTATTATTGGTTTCTAATATGTCAAATTGCACAATAGAATTGCTATTGCCAAAAGTGAGTCGGAAGCTGAAGATGATAAACTTTTTACCGAATGAACACAGTGAAAATGAAGCTAGTTTATTGAGGTCAGTGGTAAGGAAATAAATATATTGCAGGAAGCATTATCTTCACTATATATAAATTTATCGACAGACTGCTATAGTCCGAACAAAGTGCAAAAGATGTGTTGCCTGAGAAGGTTATGGCATCCATGATAAGAACAAGATGAGTGTAGATGTTAATGATGGATCAGCATTGCTAAATTTAATCTGATCATAATGTGACATCCATGGAAATTTGAATATTTCATGTAGTGTCGTACTGGCTAAAGTTTGTTGCTATGTTGTTGGCTAGATTCTAAAGTAACTTAGAAATGTGGGCCAATCATAGTGCAAGTTGCAAATGACTTACTAAATCTGCCTTGCGGGAGTTACATTTTACTTCAAAATATCCAAACTAAATTCTTAGTAGATATTACTTTAATGAATGGTTCTGGAACCAATTTAACTACTCCTTTTGCTGCAGGAACTTGACCTCATCAATTGGTTCAAAGAAGTTATCTTGGTCATATCAAGGTTAAATCTTTGGTCTTGTTGGCTGTTAGAATCAAATGTATATGTTATCATAGCATTGTGCACTTAATCATGCTGGTACATCCTCCATTTGACTGTTATCTGAATGGATATCTGTTTGCAAAGCACCGAACTCTCCCTCTGTCAGAATTCTTACCTGAATCCCTTTCAAAGCTCCAATTTCTCTTATTTGGCTTTGCCATATTTTTGTCTGCTGATACATCTGTATTATTTTGTTTATCTGCTAGAGCTTGGCCTTTCAGTTCCAAGGTGATGGGGCAGATTCCTGTCAGCGCTTGAAAGTTTGAATGGTCTTTCTAAAAAACACTGTTCATTGTTTATGACATTGCTAGATTTTCAATTATTTGTTGTGACATTGCTAGATTTTCAATTATTTGTTGTGACATTATTAGATTTTCAATTTGATATTGTGGCCATGATCTTCAGAGCAAGGATGTGCCTTGTGCATTTCTGGAATGAAAAGTAGCGAGGGAAATATGTTTTTGTTATCTTTGAGGAAGTATCTTTCTTTTTGGGCAGTAAAAAATTTCCTTAATATATTCACAAATCCATCTAGTCTTCCCTTACTGGTTTAAGGAATTTTTATTAGTTATTCAAAACGAAACTCTGCTTGGAAAATGATATTTTGGGTGATCTTTTTATTTGTGTAAAAATGGTGAAATTACCACGTTCTTTTCAGAATGTGTGGTAACAGTGACACAGATTGTGGTTTTTTTTTTCCATGTAGTTTGTGAAAAATTGTTTTCTTACCCGGAGGAAATGCTACAATTGGAAGGACGGTATGAAGGGACTCTTCAAACCGACTAGGCTAAAGGATAATATATCACCTTATATATGTTTTATGTTAAATATCAAGCATCTTGGTGTTTGTGTTTTTGTTTCCCAGGACTTTTCTACGAAGAAATTGCTTCATATGATGCGTAAAAAAATCTATGTACTCTAATCAGATTATTTATGCTTACAATTGATTGATTTAGACTTTGAAAAGTATATGATTCATGGTTTGAAAAAGTATATGCTAAGTACAATGTGTGATCTTTTATGGAAAATCCATAGTTAAAATGAACCATCAACAAATATTATGTGCAAGCCACATTTTGAATTCTCACGGCAATTTTTCAATTTATGCAATTGAAGGTTTGACTAGCTATAATTTTCTGAGATTTTGTCTTGCACATGGCAATGCATTATCCGGCTAATACTAACTTAAGGGTGATACCATTCCTTGAACTTTGAGCCTTTCCATAGGCGGCTGAAAGTGAGACCACCTTTTCTTAAATTGTACTAATCTATGCAACAATTGAATTGCTCAGGTGCTCGAAAGAGGACATTTGCCTAATTTTATCTGATAATACTCACTCACATTTACATGCTTGCCCACACTCTTTGAAAATTCAAATTCACATGCTTGCTCACACACTCTTTGAAATCTTGTCGCATTACACTCCGTGTACAATGATTACAGCAAAGTTCATGTTACAATTTGATTGTTTGCATGTGAACCATGCTTTGTAGAGGTGAAGTTACATGTTGGGAGCACTCCTAGAAACTTTCTCCGAATAAGACATTGTTACCGTGCCAAAAAGTTTGGCAGGAAAACGTAAAATATGGAAAGCACAATTTTATGTTTTTCCTCTTATGCTACATGTACTCGGAGAAAATAGTGGTAACTGAGGTTAAGAGGTTAGCACTTCTTCCATAGTGAAAGCATGGTTTTTGTATTTTGATAGTTTTCCTCTCTTCATAGCTATTGATTTGAATTTTTGAATGTTTACAATTGTGCATTTGTTTGCTCTCTACTATAAAAATTAGGTAGCTTTACAAGAAGAGTATGCAAGCATTTATATCCCAATTTTATATATTATTTAGAGAAGGTTATTGCTAATAAGGATTGTTTCCTCGATTCTTGATTTCATATTCTTTATTTGAAAACAACTCGGATAACATTGATGTCATACGGGGCCAAATTGATGCTATATACAAATAAAATGTTGATGGTACATGAGTCTGAAAATGTATCTTCTCTTCCTTACCTTGGCTTGACGTTTTTTTTTTCTCACACCAATTATTTATTTCTTGTATTCTACCAATTTTTATTTTAAAAAAACAAGGTGGTTGGATTGCTTCATGCAAAATGCTTAGGGTTTCTTTGTAAATGTTTTTTTTCTGTTTTCATATGTTTGACCACCATTGACCATGTAGTTAAAATCCATGCTCTCATTGCAATTTTAGGATAAAATATGGCATTGATATAGGAGCATTCAGGTATTATACAGTCTTGTATCAATAAAAAGTATGAAGGGTGAGCCACAATGAATTGGTTAGTATGTTTTCATTGTTGCATTGTGGAAAATGATCTGCATGTTTCTATGGGCAATGTCAGAGTTCCAAAAAACTCGAAGGACCAAGGAACAATTGGTTTCAGTTAGTAAACATGGTTCAAATTGAGTATCCCATGTTTGCTGATGAAACCGATAATTTGTACTAATTGACAAATGAACCGATGCCGGTAAAATAGTAGTTTTGTAATGGTCAAAATCTTTTGGGCTTCCCATCTTGGGCATCTCAAAAAATGTTGGGATGTCAAAAGACATCTTGAAAAAGAGAGGGTTCAATTCATTTGGCTTTATTTGACAAAGAATGAGATCAAGTCCACACTAGGGAACCTTAGAGGCATTCTTTTTCATTCTTACAAAAACATATGGTAAAGAGATGACTTTCTAAGTTTCCGTAATTTCTTCAACAAATTGAATGGTTTACTTTGGTTGTTGGATAAAGTTATTATTGTCTTCTAGCCTTGATTGCATCTGAATGTATTTTCATAGTCTAATGATTCGGTTGCACAAAAATGATGTTGTTCAATTAACACCATCTATGTGACCTATGTTATTTGGTATTAGAGCTGGTTTGAATCCAATTGTGTGTATAAGTTACCTACGTAGGAATGTAATAAGATATTGCAGCAATAAATTTAGAATGTCAAAATTGTCAAGATGTCTTTTAGAAGAGTGGCTAGAAGAGGTAGGGTAGAAGTTGTTGAGGTGGAACAAAGACTTGATGAGGTTGGACTTGTTGAGAGTTACACAAGTATGATCGAATGCAATTGGAAAAGATAGAAAAATAGGTTTTGCACCAAAGGGAGATGGACGTGATAATGAAAAAGAGGAGTTGGGAGCTAGGCAAGCACAATTGGATGTAATTGAAATAGAAAGAAAAACAGGTTTGTTACCAAGGGGAGATGTGAGTGACAATGAGAAAGAGCGAAGAGTATAGGAAGGGAAAATGCAAGTAAATGAGCATCGACTCTATGTAGGTGAAGATATGCTCATTGGAACTGCCTCAAGGATTTGGAGTGGAACTAAGGTATGGATGTTCCAAAGTTCTGTGGATTTTTTAACCTTGAGGAGTTGATTAACTTATGGAGATTGAAAAATGCTTCTCATTTGATGATGTGGATGACCCTAGGAGAGTGAAAGTGACTTAGGCCAAGTTGAAAGGTCATGTAACCTTGTGGTGGAAGAATACATTGAGTTTAATAGAAGAGGTAAAGAGAAGACTACTCGATGGGATAAAATGGTTGCCAAGTTGAAGGCGATTTTTTTCCTATAGATTATCATTTGGACTTCGTTAAGAAGTTGCAAAAAACTTGAGGCAAAGAAACTCAATGTGAAGGATTATACTATTTTACAAGATAGCTAGACAATCTAGTCACCATGACGTAGACCAAGAGAAAATTGCATGATATTTAAACGGGTTGAGAATCAACAAGAATGATGAATAAAGTATGGTTAGGTTGCACATTGTGGAGGAAGCTTTTATTAATTGTATTGAAAGACAAAGAGAAGTTGCCAAGCAAGCAATAAAATACAACAAGAGATATAGGCATGTTTTCAAGGGGATGAGGCCAATGAAATATTGGAAGAGGACAATATACTCATGATGGGGAAGCTAGCACTTGTAACAATCATAATCATACACCAAGAGGAAGGTCATATCCTCCAAGAGGAAGATGACAACATTGTAACAAAAACGGATTCTTGGGTACATGCTTCAAATGTGGACACTTGTATCATTGAGCTTATGAGTGTCCTCAAGCACAAAACAAAAATACAAAAATAGGAGCAATGAGATCAACACTCATATTGTACAAGCGAATGAAGACTTCATTACATCACTTGATCATGAGGAAATATTGAATCATGGAGAAGCTCTCTTGATGAAGAGTATTTGGTAAAATCTTAAAAGGAGGAGAATGAATGGGTACAAAGGATGAATATTTTTTGAACCATTTATAAATTAGGAGATAAGGTGTTGCAAAGTCATTAATAGTGGTAGTGATCGTTTTTGAGATCCAAATAGGGTTATATTATTTTTATAATATAGTTTTGGTTTTAGTTATATTAAAGTAAAATATATTAATCAACTTTGATAAAGATATGTGGCAAGTTGATTCCAGTGCAAATAACAATCTTTGTTATACAAACTTGAATTGGAAAAGTAATGAAATCAACAATGTGATTTTCTTTAAATTAATGGCGTAATGTTGATTTGCTACTTATGAATGACCTATCACTGTTATTAGATTTGTAATTTATTTAGTCCTCTATTTTGCATTAAGTTCATATTGTGAAACATCAAACATGTAAACATGCGTCATATACCAATTTCGGAGCTTATATCAAAGAACATGTATAGATGAACTTGTTGCATAATTATACTAAAAGAATTTCAAGTCTAAATATCCTAGCTTCCAATCCTAATTCTCTCATTTTTGATCAAAAATGCATTTTCTATCTTTAAAAGAGAATATATATTGAAAAAGTCTCTTTGAGCAAAGATATTGAAATGTTAAAAGGGTGTTTTTTAAAAATCATATCCAACACCTTGGTATTTTTATGAATTTGAAAACGGGAAGTTTAAGTGTGAACACCATGAATGCAACTATGTACTTTCATGCTGCCAATATTGTTGGAGACAAACACGTTGCATCTTGTATTCTATAGGTCCCTCAGAATTGACCCGACATAACCTTGCATAGACCCATCTAAAATTATCTACTAGCTCAATGACATGGATGGTATACTTATAGAGCTTAAGGGCATAATAATTGTGAATCTACAAGTGAGTAGTCCACACTTGTATTAAAAAGCTAGGCCTCCAAATCCCATATCTAAATAGGGGGGGGGGGGGGGGGGGGGGGGGGTGAGATATTAGTAGAATACTAAGGGTTGTAAGAGTATAGATAACAAGCAAGAGCTAAACTAAACTAGGGGTTGTAATACCATTTGTCAGTAAGTTTGTGTTGTAAAGGAAAAAATGTAATAGACAAAGATATGCTACACTATCCTAGTCTAATACGTGATACATCAATATAGTTGATCAATCAACATAAAAGAAAAAAGGTTATGGATACTTATCTTTGTGAAGGTGTTGTTAGTGCATTAAACTCTTCCAATGTTAATAACACTTCGTGAGGGAGTTTGATGCATGGGCATCATAGAAGAATCAAAGGACTTCATGCATTTTGAAATTTTAACCAAGAATAAGAGTGCACACAATACTTGAAGAAAGTATGTGCATTGAAAGAAATAAGAAGGGCACGTAAGTTTTGGTAAAACTCAAGGCAAGGTGCTTAGGAATACGCGAAGGGACAACTTGGGGTGCACGAATCTTTCTGAAGGTCAATACACAACTATAGAAAGTAATAAAGTGACAAGTCAGAATGGAGAATTGCTAACTTAGCAAGGGTGTGGATTACATCTAGACTTCTCTCAACTACTAGGACGAAGTAGTTGAACGCCATTAATGCACAAAAGTTTAAACTCAAGATTGAGCGAGATTAGGGGAAGATTCTAGAAGATATTTCAAAACCAAACAGGTGGGAATTGAAAACTTTGAAAGGCCATTTTGTGTCGTGTTTCAGGGATTTTTGAAGACTTTTGGGACCTTCTAGCATGCGTTTGAGACCTAAAAGCCATCACCCCTATAGTTCAGTTAGTCTGTCACTAGTTTTGTATTATCCTATAGAGGGAATCATATGTAGATGTCGTAAGGGTACTTTGATATAATAAAAACTAAGTTGTGTGAGAGTGTTTTCCATTGTGTTTACTCTTCAAACGATCCAAGGTTGTTTCAATCCAACCAAATTGTGCACCAGAGTTGCCATGGGAGGGATCACAAGAGTGATAGGAAGAAGACCTAAGTAGACCAAAGTTAGGGACTCGAAAGACTAAGTTAGACCTTACTGGTGCAACTCCTATTAGATTTTTGAATATTCTTTAGAATTGATGTTAACAACCATAAGATATTCACCCACATACATCCATATACAATAAACTGGATGGGAGTTTAAGATAAAGTTATAACACAAATTTGTAATTCGGGTAGCATTGCTACCTCTTTTTATTAAAAGCTCTAGCTTGAATTTGCTACTATATCCATGACTCTTTTTCACAATGAATTTCTCTAACACTAGCTCTTTATGCTATTCTAAAAACAAGTAGAGATTATTAAGGTTGCCAGAGTAGTTAACTTGTAAAGTAAGTTTGCTTTAATGCTATTTGAAAGTTTGCTTTAATTTATTAATAGGGAAAGTCAATTAAGTCAATAACATTATTGATACTCCTTTGTACATAGATTAAACATTATCCACAAATTATATTACGATTAAATAGTATAAATGGATCTTAATCACATACAATAGTGTATGGTTATCTAAATACACTAGCATTCCCCCGTTGAGATGTACTTTCAATGAAAGAAAGGACAAAGAAATCACTAAATTATCCTCACCTTGATGATACCTTTCATTTATGCATCCAAGAATTATCAGAAGTTCAACATAACCATGACTTTTCAAGCAAGGACTTTTGTGAAGATGTTTGCAACCTAATCATCTATTCGGTAATAACTTAAGATTGATACGACCTTCTCCTATATTAGTTATTGAATATAATGTGTATGATTTTCAATGTGCTTTCATGTGTTGGTGTTCCATTGGGTTGCAAGAGACATGGATAACACTTTGATTATCATACCAAAGTGTTATAGGGTAGGGTTTATGGAACTTTGAACTCAAAGAGCATATGTGCCAAATCCATATTGACTCACGTTCAATAGACAACAACTTCATTATACTCAACTTCCATATTAGACAAAACATTAGTAGTTTATTTTTTAAAAGAGAATCATGGGACCTCCACCAAGATGGAAAATGTATCCTGCAATCAACTCATGGTCATTTGGATTTCCTACCCAATAAATATATGTATAACCTTCAATTATTGTTTTCCCACTAGAAAAACAAGATGATATGCTATTTCCCCTTGAAGTGTGACTGAAAATTGTGTCTTTTTTGCCTAACTTGTACTCAGTTCCATAATTAGTTGTACCATGAAGATACTATAAAATGTATTCAACATCCTGCCAATGGATTTCACGAGGGTCTTGACTATAGGGTGATACAAGATTCACTGCAAAATAGATATCAATGTGTATGAGTAAAGTATAATAGACTTCACACCAACTGTCAGTAAACTTTACCATCAACTGAAGGAGAAGAACACTTGGCATAATGTTTGACTCAATATTGAAAAGGAGTCCTGAAAGACTTGCACTTTTCCATGTTGAAGTGACCTAAAATATCTTGAGCATATTTAGATTGATGAACAAAAATACATTTATCAGAATACAAAATCAATAAACCAATGAAAAAATGTACTAAAGCCGTGTCACTCATCTCATAAGACTTCATTAACTGTGCTTTCAAACAATGCATGTGCTTTGTGGAAGCTCATGTAATGATTAAGCTGTTGACATTGAGGATCACAAGTAGAAGTTTCTTTTCTATTTTCTTAGAGTAAATTGTTGGGTCAGAGGGACTCCACATGAAAATAAAATAAACTAGAAACATCCATATTTTCATACCAAGCTCAAGGAGACTACTTCAAGCCATGCAAGGAATTTTTTAAGCTGCACACATAACCTGAGTTATCACTACTAAAAAGACCCGGAGATTGGGTCATGTATATTTCTTCATGTAATTCTCAATGCAAGGAGACACTTTTGACATTTGATGTATTTCCCATCCATGTGTTGCAACCGACGAGAGTACCAGCTAGATGAAATTCATATTGGAAACTAGAGTAAAAGTTTCGTGGTAACTAAAATCTTCAACTTGTGAAAAACATTTTGTTGCAAGTTAGGATTTTTACCTTTCAATGGACCCATCTATTGATACTTAGTATGGTACACCTATTTGCACCTCACTATTTTTCTACCTTTCGAAAGAGGAACCAAATCCCATGTGTTCTTCTTTTTCAAAGAACAAAGTTTTTGTGCCACAGTTTTGTACCATTTAGGATGCCTAAAATCTTGATGATATGCCTTTGGATCTTGTGTCATTTCCATCTTGTAAAATGTGCAACATGAAATGTATGTTGCGATCTGTTCTTGCATAGACCTCTAAGATCCATTGCCATCTCACCAACCTCAGTATGTACTACACAAACTTATTTTGGTAGAGGTTGTGCAAGTGAATTCAAATTCTCTTCTTATACTGGAGGTGTAGAATTAACATCATCATCATCATCATCATCATCAAGAAGTGTGCAATCCTAAAGATTGTAACAAAAAACAAACATGTTTGATGAAGAAGATGAAAATGAAGACTTTGGAGGGGTGAAATACTCATCAAAATGGACATTTGTTGAAATAAAACATCATGATTGATAAGTTCAAACAATCGATAATCCTTCACATCCTCATAGTAGCTAACATAAATGAGTGGTTGACTCTTCTTCTTCATCCATTTACATTTCTGATAAGGAATAAATGCCCAAGCCTCACTACCAAAAACTCAGAATGTGGAAACATTAGGCTTGATATGGGACTGGGCATCCTTTGGTGTCATGCTTTTCAAAGCCTTGTGGGGCTTGCAGTTCTTAATGTAATTGGTACAATTGAGTGTCTCAACACAAAAAATAGATGCCATGTTCTTGGAATGGATCATACAATTTTCCACTTCCCACAACACCATTTTGTTTAAGATTGTAGGAAACTATGTAATGATGACAAAGAGGAAATGCAAGAAAGTAATCTCTTTCTTGTATTTAGTAGTGAAAATCTATCTACTAATAACTCACAATCGACAACCCTTTGGAATGGAGAGTCCATTCAAATTTATAGCATTACAAAAAATTCTTTTCACCTCCCCCCTACATGAGTTTTCACCTTCCCTCATCACTTGTGACCTTTTATGTTCCTAGGAAACAAAAGTGAGCCTTTTTCTTATTAGTTGAAAAGAACTCTTATAATGTCAAACCAAAGGTCACTTCAGTGAATAAGATGAAATAGTGAAAAGCACCTCTTTAATGAAGAATTAGAACATAGAGATAGAAGAAAGGAGGAAGGAAGAAGAGAAGAGATAATCACTTTGATGAAGATGAAGCCTCTGATGATGAAAAACTGACTGCTGGGGAACCTTGGGGGAATGCTCCTGGAAATATTTCTTCACCCTTGAATTCTTTACTGAAGTGGGCCACAATAGGTGTCACTTTATCTTCCTGTGGAATATGAACAAAAATCAAGGCATCGATCCAAGTTTCAGGGATGCTACTGATGGTCTTACATTAGTTGAACCAAGCCCGATGATCCTTCATAGTATTAGAAATTGAACTTCTGATCTTTGTGAGAGACTACAAGATGTCTTTGTTAAATGAGAAGGGATCTCCCACCTCTTTTTTTACCAACTCCTAGAAGGATCATAGGAGCTATTTAATTGATGAATTTTTGTTGATTGGAGGTGAGCCAAGCTTCTGCACACTGTTGTCAATTCCTTCTAAAATATACGATGTTTACTCCTCACAAGAATCAAGCTCAGTGATAACATCATTCAACATGTCATATCGAGCACTCATTACGTGAGAAAAAATAGGAGACACGTTATTAGCCATGGAAGTGAACACATTTTTACTCACCAAGGAATGGGAATTTAGATTGCTCATTTTAAACACCAATGCAAGCACAATATCCCAATGGGCCTTCTGTTGAACCCTGTCTCATTGGTGTTGTCATTGATGTCATGTGGCATTGATGGAAAAGAGTGCTTGGTGAGGTTTAAACCTTTAAGGGGCATGAATGTTGATTGGTAGTGCCTTCTTCAAACCTCAAATGGTATGTTTGGAGTGTCTTGGTGTGGTGTCCTAAGATGTCATAGTGTGTGCACAAGGTCTTGATGCATGTTTGGTGAATTGGAGAGCAACTAGGTGCATGGAGGTTCTTGGTGTGAGCTACAAAGGTGTCCTACAGGTCTCAATAGGTGTTTCAAGGGTGTGCAAGGACCTTCATGATGAAGAATAGGTTAGGTTTCATGAGTCATGGTGCAAACAAGCTTAATCAGGCCTAGTTATATGACCTAATGCAAGCATGGCTTGGAGTATGGAGTAAAGAAAGCTAAAAAAAGAAAATAAAAGCTTGGATTATGTGTTTTGGAATGTTAGAGATGATGTGGAAGATGGTTCAATTCATTTTTCAGCTGGTAGAGACAAATTCAAGGCCTTTTGGAGGCATGTTCTTGAGGACAAGCCATATAAGTACGGAAAAATCATGCTAGTCAAGAAGGTACAAACCTATTTATGAGAAATTAATATTTTGAGGAGTCAGTAGGGGTTTTCTTAGTGCTTTGGAAAAAAATTAGGGCAGTATGAAGAAACAATTTCAAGTTATGAGGTTTTAGGCTCCATTGAGCTCTTAGAATGATCATCTTCAGCTCGGAGGTCATGTTTGATGTGCTCACTTGTATGTTAAATTTGTGCATGGTGACCTAATATTTTCATCAAAGTTGGGGCATGGAACCTAGTTCATTTTGTAAGTGGAATGGGGAAGAATGATGCCTTAAGTTTTATGAACGATCCTTAAGAAGTGAAGTGGGTCCAAACACTCCTAAAACCCTAGTCCTGTAGCGATGGAGAAGAAATCAAGTTTTTGGTCATGAAATGTCTTGGGAAATACTATGTGAAGAATAAGGGATATAAAGGACTCTTTGTAGTTCAGTGTGGTGGAATTTTCATGCTCTAGGTGTAACTATAAGGTACAAAAAAATCATTATTTTCTAAAGATTTTCTTGTATAGTTAGGTATAATAGGTGTCATGGTGAAAAACCGACCGTGGGAGCAAGCTTGGGAGGTGCCCCAAGTTCCCACGAGAAGATTCAGGTAAGTTCTTTTCCTAATTTTGGTGAAACTGATCATCCAAAATGACCTACCGCTAAGGGCTAAAAGAGACAAATCTAGTCATAATGGTTTGAGAGAGTATTGAAGTGAATACATGCCGCGAAGGTGCAATATGAGCATGAACAATTGTTACAAGTCCTATATGATATATTTGATCTCAAGAAATGATCAAATGAAGTGTGTTTGGGTCTAAGCTCAAATGGTTCAAATTGGCATTCTAGCCCTGTCAATTAGGTCTGAGAAACAAGAAGGAAAATGTGTTTTTCTTCACACAATCAATGCGTGTGAGTGTTTGAAGGTTGAGTTGAGGTTCTTAGTGAAATGTATCAAGTGTTGTTTGGCCATGAAAGTGAATTTTTGTATGTTATAAGAAAATTAAAGTAAGAATGGTTTTTTTGACTTGAAACCTAGTATGAGCAGTCTCTGAAAATCAAGCATATTTGAGCTTTATGCCCTAAAATGAAGCATGCTATGGACTTAATGAGTTTCCCAAAACATAGGGTTTTCTAGAAATGTGCCATAGAATTCATGAAAACCTGGATGAGTGAATTAACTTGCTCAGTCTATGAAGACTATTTTTCTGTGCATTCAAACCCATTTATACCTTGTCCAAATTAGTGTCTAATTGTTTGAATGATGGTGGTAGAATCACTCCTTGCATTTGAAGGTGAAAAAAATGTCACATGAAGCATGCTCCAAGCATCAATATGCTTTGAAATTTGTTACATCAGTAGTAGTTGATCATTCTTGTGACTATGTTTTTGATCCACCATGACTGTGAGCTTCAAGTTGAGAAGAAGATTTGAAATGGTGTCTTTTGCCTTGTCATGTAGTACTCCAAGTAGATGATGAGGTTTAGAACATCTTGAAGAGTCATCCATCCAATTTTCATTGCATGAAATGAGCTAAAGGTGTGTCTTTTGCATTCAAGTTGAAGACTGGGATTTGGAGTACATAGATGTAAGTGTGGATATGAGCTCTAATGAAGTCTTGAAGGTGAAATGGAGAGGTATAAAGCTTATCAAGGTTTTATATGGAAATGAGGGAACATTTTTAACATGCATGCATCTTCATAATGCTTTTCTCATTCTCTAGGATGACTAAAAGACAAATAAGGCCTTGTTGAGAAGAAGAAGACAAATAAAATGAACTATTACACAAGAAGATTGTAGATGTCAGTTAATGATGGAATATTTTCAGTGGTTTCATAGGTGCAGTGAGTGTAGGAATGTTTTTCAGTTCCTCATGGAATTCATAAATTTTTTGACAAGTCAGAAAAGGTATGAAATTGTAATTGACATACTTGTAAATGCAATGATGATAATATGACAGTTTTAGGTGACATCATCCAAGCCTCTTGTACGAGTTGGAGATTCTAGAAGGTGAAGGGGTCAGAAGTGGAAGAGTAAGAGGTGTGAGATTGTGTCATCATCATCTATATGTATGTCAAAATGTGCATCAAAAATAACTTTTGAAGATAGATTTTTAGAAGTATGTGTGTGTGAGAAAATAGGTGAATCTAGGTGTATGAAGGAGAAGGATAAGATATAGGAGCTGAATAGGAGATCACTAATTTGTTGGTTCAAGCAACTAGGTTAGATGAAGGTGATCAAAAAATTGTAAAGACTAAGTAGATGCTTAGAAAAATTGGGAGTTGTTGCTTCCATGCAAGTAGGAGCTTGCCAAATTTTTCAAGTATGTGTTTGGCTTAGAAATTGGAGTTGGCGATTCGAGTTGAGTGGGTTCTCAACAAATTGAAATCCTTGTAATCTGTTTTGGGACAATTTTCCACCATAGTGCATTGATTTCAATGGGTTTTTCTCCCTTCAAGGGTTTCCCACATTAACTATTTTCTTCATGTGTGTTTACTTGTTGATTGCTTTTGTTTGAATGTCATTGTTCTTCATTGTAAAGGTTGAGCAAGGTTGAATGGTCTACTGAGATTTAGAATTGTCTTCAAAATTTTAAGAAGCACCGATTCACCCCTCCCCTCTTAGTGCTTGTGTTTTCTAACAATAGGTATCAGAGCTAGGTCCTTTTGGAGCAAGCTTAATATCTTGAAGGAGATCCAACAAGCACAAACATGGCTAATAATCAAGGTCAAAGTGGTTTCTCTACTTCCAAGGCACCTCTCTTCAATAAAACAAATTATGCATTTTGAAGCTTCAGAATGAAGACCTATCTCATCTCTCTAGGATTTGATATATGCCATTCAGTAGTTGATGGTTACACCATTCCAACCTCACTTCCAACTGATTCAACAGGTAAGAAGGCTAGTGATAACAACTCAAAAGCAATGAATGCAATCCTATGTGGAATGGCAAAAGCAGAGTTTGTGAAAGTTATGTACTACAATACAACCCAAGATATTTGGGACAAATTAAAGACCATCTATGAAGGAGATAACAAGGTTAAGCAAGCTAAGTTATAAACCTACCATAGTCAATTTGAGATCCTGAGAATAAAGGAAGATGAAAGCATTGCTGCCTACTTGCAGAGGGTTGATGAAGTGACAAATCTTATTAGAGGAGTAGGAGAAAAGGCGGAGGAAACAATATTTGTTTAATAATTGTTAAGATATCTAACATCTAAGTATGACTCCAAGGTTTCAACCTTGGAAGAAGAAAAGAACTTGGGCCTTCTAAGATGGATGAACTTCATGGCATTCTAAGTTACTATGAAATGAGAACAAAAAAACAAGACCAATCAAGAAAGAGGCTACATTCAAAGCTAATAAGGAACATCAAGCAAAGAAAATAAAATTTGAATCTGACATGGATGAGGATGATGAGAAAATTGAAGCTATGTTTGTTAGGAGACTAAAAGAGGATCACGTAAATATAAAGTAAATTTGCCCTTCAAATGCTTTAGTTGTGGCCAAGTAGGTCACTTTGTCTCAAAATATCCTAACAAGAAAAAGGAAGAGAAATATGAGCATGATGAAGAAGACAAGTCTTATCATAAACACACGAAAAAATTCAAGAAACATGAAGGTAAGAAAATGTTCTTCAAGAACAAGGAGAACTTCTACAGAAAAGAGGAATCAAGCTCATTAGATTCAAGTGAAACCAACACGTATGATAGTGAAGATGAAGATATTCAACATGACACCTTATTCACGACCATGGAGAAAACCCTTGGAAGTAGCTCAAAAGGTAAGAATATTAGTGAAGATGAAAATTCATATGAGGAGGATGCTGAAGTGAACCTTGAAGCAAAATTAATAAGTGCACTTGAGGAATTGAAGCTCCAAAGTGTCAGGAGGGGATGAACGAATATTTATTAACCTTATTAAATATTAGGTTAACATTAATTAATACATACAAACATAAATGCACACATAAAATTAAATAAATAACAACATAAAGTAAATAACACATTGACACAACATGTAACGTGGAAAACCCCCAATAGGGTCAAAAACCACAGAAAGAATTATTTCCACTAAGAATTTTTTTACAACTAGTCCAGTAAAAACTCCCTCCTCATTTCTACTCCATATTTTTACCAGGATCACCCGATATATTCGATATTCAATATGTCTTGAATATTACCTATGGTCATATTTAAATAACTCGAAGGGTTATGACCTTTTTAAGTGAAGAGGTACACCTCCCCGATTTAATGTTTAGTTAATTAAATAACTAACCACCTAATATAAAGTTTATATTTAAATAATAAGAATTTAAGTTATTCTATATTATTTAAATATAAACTAAATATTATGATACAATTAATATTAAAGTTCTAACACTCCCCCTTAATATTAAGTGGGGATCCATATGCCAACATTACCTGTTTGTACAACAGGATTTACAAATCCATAAACCCTAAAGGTTTAGGCTAGCATATGTATTTGTGAGACTAAATCCCATTGTTTCTCATGGGAAAAATTCTTATACTGTATCTCTAGGATCCTTTTATAACACAAGGACGTCCTTTACAAATAGATGTAACACTAGACTGCATTTTCCGTAAACTCTATCAATCTACATACATCATAAAAGATCCTTTTACAATGCTTTAAACCAGAGTATAAGTATAAAGGATAAAGAGTCAACAACTGACCAATGTTAGGAGGTGGCATTGCCACACACACTCCCCCTCAATGGAAACTCTAAAAGGCCAAGTATTGAATGGAACTTGCAGAACTTCGCAACACACAATGGCTTCATAAACATGTCTGCAACTTGATCTTCAGTCGGACAGTACTAGAGATCTATATGTTTGCAGAGAACTTTCTCTTGGATAAAGTGCATATATATCTTGATATGCTTTGTCCTTTAATGTTGGACTATATTTTTAGCGAGAGAAATGCAACTCTTGTTATCATAAAGAAGAGTACTTCCTTTAGCTTCCATGTGCATCTCTTCCAACATCCGCTTCAGCCACATGGCTTCTTTTGCTGCTTCTATTGCACTTCTATATTCTTCACTAGTAGAAGAAATGGAAACTGTTGGCTGATTTTTATTGCTCCAAGTAATGACACATGCACCAAACTTGAATACATATCCAATTATAGACTTGCGATCTATTACATCACCAACATGGTCAGAATCACAATATCCATATAAATATGCATTGTAAGAAGAAGTATAATGTAAACCAAAATTAATTGTGCCCTTAATATAACGCAAAATTATTTTTGCTAACTTTCAGTGATCCTGATAAGGCTCTTGCATAAACCTTGAAGCAATCCCTACTGCATAAGAAATTTCAGGTCTAGTAATAGTTAGATAAATCAAACTACCTACAAGTTTCCTGTACAAAGTAAGATTAACTTTTTCACATGCAGGTTTACGATCAAGTTTACATCCAAATTTTATAGGAATAAGAATTGGTTTACAATCAAGCATATTAAATATTTTAAGTTAGTTGTATATTGTGATTAAGATACTACAATAGAATTTTTATCCTAAAATATAACCATGCCCAAAAAGTGATGCAATAATCCTAAGTCTGTCATCTCAAAATATTGCAGTAACTTTGCTTTAATTTTTATAATTAAGATGTTAGAATTACTAAATATTGCATTAAATATTCTTTAATTTTTGTAATTAAGCTATTAGAATTACTAGTGATAAGTAAATCATCAACATACAATACGTTGAGAATGATAGCATTTTCCTCAATTTTAACAAATAAATCATTATTAGATGAACAATTAGAAAAACCAACTTCATTAAAAAAAGTTAATCTTAGAATACCAAGATATAGGAGCTTTTTTTAAAGCATATATAGATTTTTTTAATTTACAAACATACATTTCTTTACTTGGTTCTTCAAAGCATTTAGGTTGAGTCATATAGATTTCTTATTTTAAATCACCATTCAGAAAGACATTTTTGAAGTCCATATGATGGATTTTCCAATCATACTAAGCAACTAAGGAAATAAAAATCCTTACTGTGCTCATTTTTGCAATTGGTACAAATGTTTCCACATAGTCGATACTGAGTTTTTTAGTAAACCCTCGAGCTAATAATCTATCTTTGAATTTATCTACACTGCCATCTGATTTATATTTAATCTTGTATAGCCATCTAGATCCGACCATAATTCATTTTTAGGAGGAGGGACTAATTCCCAAGTTTGATTTTTAATCAAGGCAGTATATTTAGGTTTCATAGCATCTATCCATCTTTCGTCAGAAGAATATTCTTTGAAAGTTTGGGGTTCAAGTTCATACAATGTCATTAAGGCATGCTATGTATGATGAATTCTAGTCATTTTATGAAGGTTTCCAAGATTAGAGTCTTGAATAATAGACTCATCCCATCTAGGTATTTTAGTTATAGAGGAAACAAGAACAATCTCATTTTCAATTATAGGTTCAACACTTGTTTCTTCATCACATACATTATTTTCACAATTTTCAATTTCAAATTCATTTTCATCTAAAATTTTAACTTTCATGTTTTCTATAACTTCTCTCGTTGTTGGATCAAAGATCCTAAGACCTTTAGTTTTGACACCATATCCTACACAGATACAAGGAAAAGAGGTTTGATCAAACTTCTTCTATTTTGATTTTGGAATGAAGAGGAAACCAGGGCTACCAAAGATTCTCAAATGAGACACACTTGGTTTTCGATTTGACCACTTTTCCAGAGGAGTGGAATTTACGAAGGCTTTGGTGGGAACTATGTTCAAGATATGAAAAACAATGTTCATTGTTTCAACACAGAGGAATTTAGGAACTTGAGCTAAATGCATCATGATTATAGCCATTTCTAGAATGGTGCGGTTTTTCCTTTCCACAATCCCATTTTTCTGAGGGGAATAAGGAGTAGTTAGTTCCCTTTTAATGCCACATTCGACATAGAATGAGTCAAATTATTTACTGACATATTCTCCCCCATTATCAGTCCTAAGCCTCTTAATTTTATAACTAGAAGAGTTTTAAAATAAAGCTTTAAATTATTGAAATTTTGACAAGACATCAAATTTCTTTTTAATGAAATAAGACCAAATCATACGAGATAAATGATCAATGAACGTGATAGCATACAAATAACCATTAAGAGATGGAACTTCTTGGGGTCCTTGAACATCACTACAGACAAGTTCTAAAGGTTTAGAAGAATTAGCATCATGATGACTGTGAAAGGGGTTAGCATATTTCTTATCACGTAAGCATCCTTAACACATTTCATGATTTTGGGAAATAGGTGGTAGACCAGTCACTAGGTTTAGTTGACATGACCTAGTCTCTCATGCCACAATTGCATGTCACTTCTTTGAGTTGTTAGACAAGAAGCAGAAGGAAAACCATTAAACACATACAAAACATTTCTTTGAATGCCTTCAAATATAGTAACATCATGTTCATTTTTAATAAACCATTTATCTTTTAATAATGTTACACTATAGTTATTTTGAGTCAACTGAGAACAAGAAAGCAAATTCATTTTAAGTTTAGAAACTACCAAAACATTGTTAATAAATCCATTTGAAACTTTTGCTTTACCCTGACCCTGAATATCGAGAATGGAATGCTCACACAAATAGATTTTACCATTACACTCACTAAGTTCAGATAGGATATCAGATCTAAAGGTCACATGCCTAGAGGCACCACTGTCCAATATCCCCTCATTTTATTTTGCAGTGACAAGGGTGGCATACAAAGTAATTACATTTGATTTCTGGATATTTTTCTAATTCTTGTTTTGGTTTTGGTCAGATTTGCTACCTTTTTAATTTTTGAAATTTGACTTATTATTTTTAAATTTACAATCCTCTTTCTTGTGCCAAAATTTACCACAGTAATGAAATTTACCATCAAAGATAACTCTTAGATCTCTAGGTTTCTTATCTTTGTTAGGAGGTTTAAAAGTTGGCTTTTGGTTTTTGTTGAATCTAGAGGTTTTACCTTTTTATTTCTAAGTGGAATTCTCCTTAGAATCAAAATTTTACATTACTTGTTATTCCTGTATGAGGAGAGCACTAAGGGTTTGAAAATCTGGAATGTCTTATTCTGTTTGATATTTAGAATTCAAAATTGAAATAATTTTTTAAAATTTCTCATGAATATTCAACTGAATAATGAAATAAAACAATTTATCCTAAATTAAATTACTGCCACATCCATCTAACTGTGACTTAATATTTTTGATTTTTGTTAAATAGTTTATCACTTTTTCATCTCCCTTCTTGGGAGTTGTCATAAGCTCTAAATTAGTCTAATGATTTTCAATAGATGCGTACCTTCATGCATCGATTCCAATTCAACACAAACCTCCCTCAGAATTTCTTAATTCCCGATATGAAGAAGAATATGAGGGGGCCAAGATGCCCAAATAATAAATATATGCAAAATAAAACCCTTAAGGTAGGGAAACACCATACAATGCTCCTTAAGGATGGAGTAACTCCACAATCTCCCAAAATGGGAATCCACTTCGAGGGGGACAACTCCAATATACCTCTACCAAGTAGAAGACTCGACTCATACATCCATGACATCCTCATAATGATACTCACATCCTTTAAATAGGATGGGTAACACCTAATCCCAATGTAGGCCGACTCTTTACCCAATATAACTAATTCCTATGTGAACTCATATAACTAACTAAGGGGATATGTGCCACATGTCGGCATCTCCATCAACCCATATACATTATAATATCATATCCTAAGGTACATAGCAATACGATAGTGTATAATATGATCCCAAATTAAAAATGCCCTTTGGTGAAAGGGAAATCCAACATCTTAAATCATATAGAGTCTTTGGAATCATACATCATATTTATATACCTCATGAAATGCATGTGTGTATAGAGAATATAATATGCTATATATAAAATAAAGTGACAAACAACATGTGTAAAGAAGAAAACTAGTAACTAAAGCTATGTTCATGTCCTGATTTTGTATTATTTCAATATTTGAATGTTTTTGAGTTTTGAAATAGTTTGATATTTTTTATTTTTGTATTTATATTTGTAAAAATTGTTTGAAAGTGAGCCATATGATGAATAATTCATATGGATAGGTGGGATCATGAATTATTCTTGAATGATAGTTTGAAATGGCATAATTTTATATAGTGTGTGAATGTCCTTATATAAGAAAATATCTAGGATGGATTATTAGAGGAGTTATATGCCTCGATGGAGAACTATATGAGATAGGATATTGCGTCACTTTAGGCTATAGGATCATGATTTTATTTTTATTTTTGATGAAATTTAATTGAATTATATATTTTTGGGCATTGTGTCAATGTTGTTCTAATTAATGTCAAGTCACATTAATGTCAAAGGGTGTTAAGTTACATAGGTGAGTCAACATGATGTTTTCATTGGTTCATTGAATCAATATGAGGTGTCTAGTTGCATTGATAATGTCATGATGGACATGCATGGTTTAGAGAATGATTCAAGCAAGTGTTGACTATGGGATCCAAACGTTGCATGAATAATTTTATGATGTCTAATATGATTAGAGAGATGCGGTAAAGGTGTCTAAGTATCTACAAGGTGATATCAAGTCAAGTTTTAGTATGTCATGTGGTGAAAAAAGCCATTCTAGGTCTCGTTATTGATCTAGTGCAAGCAAGATGAGATGGAAGCATGCAATATGAGGTAGATAAGGTTGGTACAAGCATGTGAAATGTGTTTTGATGTTGCATAACAGGTGTAGAAGGAATATTAGGCCAAGTTTAGGCATATGATGCATGTTTAAGGTCATTTTGAAGTAAGATTGTGAAGGCAAGGCATGTAGGCATGAGTAATTATTGGTGTATAGAGAGTTGCAGAAGTGAGTAGGCATGGATGAGTGTTGGATAACATCAAGGATTTTTTGTAGAGTTATGGTCCAAATTTTAGGTCAGGAGAGTGAGGAAAAAGTAAGAAAACCTATTTTTAGTCCTATCGAGTACTCAAAATTGTTGTTTTCAGTTCGAAGGCCACTTTCTTATGCTCACCCACACATGTTTTTTTTTTTTTGATATTTAAGGTGGGTTGAAGGGACCCATTCCCTATTTACAAAAAGGAGGCATAACCTTGAATAAAACAAGACAACAACCACATACATCCAGGTGGCATACTAACAAAAACCACAACTTATTCTATAACTAAACCTATGCCCAAATTATGCTTACGGGCCTATATGATAGAAATATTAATACCCGAATTAGGCACATCCATATCCAGCTCAGGCGTGCCAACAGACTCTTCATCCACCGAGTTGGCACTGAGCCAACCGCACCAGAGGTAGCCAAAAGTATCACCCGTAGAGGAAAACAGATCATCCCACCAAGAAGGAACAGGAACCAATGGTGCCCCCAGGGCCTTGACGTTGGGAAGCTAAATATGAATACACCCCTCCTTTTTATATTTTATGTAAGAAGTGAGGGAATCAACAAGTGGTTTGGGATAACTCTCATGCCGGAATGCCAAACATGCCTCATCACACTAACACAGGATTCATGCCTGACCCCAACCCCCATCGCATTGAACACTGAGCCAGCTTGGCACCACGTTGAGAGACCACCTCCACCACCAAAGCAGCTGACCCGCCTAGAACTGCATTTTTGAGTAATGACGAGCTATAGAGGTGGCCAGCCCAGGGAATGGACCCCGAGACCTCCTACATATAGCCCACATTCCCCACCGCTAAGGTAAACTGGACGGGCTACCCACATATGTTTGTTATACATGGGAGTTTTTTCCTTTTGTTAATGATATGGTATGGAGTTAAAAAAGACATGGCAAAAATTATGAGGTAAAATTAACGTTAGCTTTTTATGAACCATTGTTAAGAAACCAAACAGGTTTGAAACCCTCCCAAAACCCTAGTCCTAGAGTGATAGGAAATAATTTATTGGTATGGGCATGAAATTACTTGGGCAAGAAAATGTGATGAAGCAAGGTTGCAAATAATTACTCATAGTTCATGTGGTGGTGGTTTCATGTTCTAGGTATTTTTGTAAGATGAATAAAAACCTCTGTTTTGAAAAGATTTATAGGTAGAGTCTTGTGTTTTAGGGTTCATGATGCAAATCCTATTGTAGGATAAATTATGGAATGTGTGCTAAGTTTTCATGAAAATTTTCAGACATGTTTTATGAATAAAATTGGTGAAATCAGACTTACAAGTTGGTCTATCGCTTTTGGCCTAAAGGGGTAGACAAGTCATGTTATTTTGAGATGAGTTTGATGGATTTGTATGATGTAGCAGTGTTTCATGACTTTGGATATCATGTAGAGGCCTAATATGATGTGATGGAGCTCTTGGTTTGATCAAGATAGGTGTATTCTTTCTTAATCCCTAATGTCCTAATCGACCCTATTAGGCTTATCAAATAAGGTTATAAGAACAAGTATGCAAGTGTTGATTTATCCATATGTCCTATGTGTGAATGCTTGCACATGTTTATGGATTCCTTAGTGATTTGTTCCAAGTTTTTTTGTGCTTGGAAGTGGCCTTGGAGGTGTTTGAGATCATATTCCTCAAGACTAGTTCATAAGTGCTACAAGCCAGTTTGAGCAGTATGATATATGAAGCTATTTGAGTTTCTTTTTCCCTTATTTCAAGGTTAACATGAAGTGTTATAGTTATATGAAGATGTGATATTTTTATTGATATGCTACTTGTTCCATGATGAGGTGATTTAAGGTATGGACTAGTTTGTTTTTTAAGACTCTATTTTGAGCATTATCACCATGTTTAAGAAAGGTAAGAGAGATGGAAGTTTTGAGGTCTTATGTAATGTTTGATGGTGTCTCATGGACTTGGAGAGTGAGTTAGGATAATGGTGGATCAATACAAGTGCCCAATAATTCATGAAAATATGTTTTTCTATGAGAAATAGTTCCCTTTCGAGGAGTAATTTTTAGGTGCTTGAGATCTAGTTTGTGGTTGATGCTTCTTAGTGTGTGCCATGGTGATGATGCATGGTGCAAAGGTTCTTGGTATTTCTGAAGATTGTTAGATGATTCCCTTGACATGTGTGGAGTTTTTGGAGTCACGGTGTATATGTCTTATTCCCTTGTATTTCAAAAGGTAACCGTTAGAGTGAAGACTAGTGATTTAGGCCTATTTGAGAGGTTTGTGTTGTTTGGGCATATGCCAACCTATTTGGTCTCTTGAGGTGATTTATATGAGAGTGTGAAATATTTTTTTATGTTGGAATGAAAAATTTAATGTTCTTAGTTGATATGTGGTCATTTATGGGGTGTGTCAAGTATAAAGGTGAGTTGTAGTTGCTAATTTGAGCTAGTGGAGAAGAGAGATATGTGAGCGAGCTAGAGAGAAGTGTGTGGAGTGTTGTGAGGGGTCAAGAGTATGTCATAGAATAGGATGAGAAGGTGAGAAGATAAGGGGATTAGAGATTCAATTTCATATGACGTAATCAACATATGAAGATGCAAATTTTAGCCAAGAAGGAGAGAGAGTTGTTTGAGAAGGTTCTAAGTGTGAAGAGCTTACAAAGTGATCACAATCAGTTGTTGGAGAAACAAGTAATTAGGTGATTTTTATCTTCAAGTGTTTGAGTTAGTTCTTGGTCATCTTAAGGGGTTGTATCCTCCTTATGGGGTTGGTTCCTCACTAAAACTAGGGGTTTGTGCTCCTTGTAGGGTTGGTGCCCTACTAAACTAGGGGTTGATTCTCCTTATGAAGTTATTGCTTCAATAAATTCCTTTGTGTTGTGTAATATATGAAAAGGTTCAGTGGGTTTTCTTCCCCTTGAAGGTTTACCATTTTATATTGGGTGCTATTGTGTACTCTCTTGTTCTTATGTATGGATATTCATGCTTAATATGATCGCGTTGATTAATGTATCTTGAATGGATGCTTTGAATGATGTATACAACTTAAGAAAACTAAATTAAATGTTTGTAAAGATTGATTCAACCCCATTCTCAATCATCGTTCTTCTAATAATTGGTATCATAAGAAGGTCCTTTTAAAACAAGGTTAACTACTTAAAGGAGATATTTGAAGCACATTAATGACCAAATCATCTGATGTTGAAACAACCTTAAGAAATAAGATCAAAATTTTAGAGTCCTTAATCCATGGATTTAAAAACCAAATCATTTGCATGGAGGTTGATCATAATTAGGCAATCAAAGAGTTGGAATCCCAAGTTAGGAGTGCGATAGAAGCCCTAAAAGGAAAAGAATAATGTTGCAATCTCAAGTTTGAAGTAGAAACCCTAAGAGCCAAAGAAATTATGTATGAAGATGATATGAGATCCTTGAAATCAAAATTGGAGAAATCATGTAGTATATTGAAGACATATGAGAGGTTGGAAAAGAGTTGTGTTGATAACATGACAAGTCCAAGTGCTTATGAAGACATGAAGGAGACCAAGAAAATAGATTCAAAGAGTTTTAACCTTGTTATACAACCACATGCGATGACACATGGTTACTCTTTCAATTGATATTGTTATACATGCAATGAATTTGGTCACATGGCTAGAGATTGCAAAAGAAAGTTCTCAAGTAGGATAAGTATTTATGGAATTATGAAATATTCTTCAAATTTCAATGTTATTCATGTTGTGAATATGGTCATAAGTCTATGGATTGTTTTTGGAACCTCGTCTCTTATTAGTTAAAAGGTAAGAATAATGTTGTGTGCTATAATTTTCATACTATTGGTCATACAACAAGATTTTGTCTTTATAAGTCATCTAGATAGAATAAGAATGTTCAAGAATGGAGACAAGCCAAAAGGATGTACACCAAAAGTTTTGAACTTATGAATGAAGACAATGAGCCTAAATGAGTCAAAGAAGATCTTAAAGTAGTCAAGAAAATCAAGGATTCTAATTAGGAAGATCAAGCTATTGAGGATAATTCAAAAGAAGCAAATAATAACATGGAGTCTAATCATGTCAAAGAAGTGTCAAGTTCATTCAAGAAGTTGGATATTACAAAAAAAGGCTAAGAAGGAGGAATTCAAGACATTCAAGCCTATTTAGATCAGTCTATAAGTCTACAAGGAGAAGAGAAGGCAGATGAAATTGTCAAGCCTAGTGTGCCAAATAAGAGTAATAGGATCTCATAGGGAAAATGCAGGCAAGATGAAAAGAAGGACACAAAGCTTTGGGAATCCTCTGATCAGTTCATACTATTTTAGTGATCCAAAATGCATGGAATGTCTTCACTAGGATTCATGAAGGCATTCACCAGTTAAAGAAGCATAGGTGTGCTCTATTTAGAGGTCTACTAGGTATGCTTGTTATATTGGATTGGTTGATATAAAAGGTATGTCATATTGTAGATATGCTATTTGTGAATTTTCTATAAGTATCTATGAGAAGGTCCAATAGGTGATAAGAAGGTTATCATAAAATACTCATATAGTCATTTGGTCTTAAGAAGACTTAAAAGGAGTAACACATGTACTTGCTGCTTTATGTGTTCTGAAATTTGCATCAAGGCTATACATGTGGTTTTAAGGTGTTGACAATTGTGATAAAAGGATAATGAAGTTATGAGTGAATTTAGGATGACGAAAAAGAATTGTGTAATAAAGGTATGTTATCATCTATAAGAGCTTGACAAGTATGTTGAGAATTTAGCCATTGTGCAAGAAATTCATTCATGTGTCTCAGTTTGAAGAGGATAGGGTACTGATGAGATTGATATATGAAGAATCTTGGTATTTATATGATAATATGTTTGGAAAATGTAGTTGATCGAGGAGGTATTGTAACGCTCATATTGAAATCCCCCAAAAGACAATTGTGAAGTAAAGTCGAGATAGTGGTGTCAAAGAAATCAGAGTTGGTGTGCATAATCTATGGCTCATGAAGGAAAAGTTGTCAAAGGTCTATGATAGTATTGTTAAGTATAATAAGTTGCTTATAATCAATGTATGCTCTGTTGACTTGAATTTATTAGACTGTAATTTCATTTGAAGGAGCCATTAAGGTATTCAAGACCCATTTGTACTACTCCTAAGAATTTTTTAAGGCCTTATCATTCTTGAAGTATGTGAAATGTATGTTATTGTTTGGATTAGTACTGTGTGACCTGATTCAGGTCTGTAACAAAGTTTGATAAAGCATTGATTTCCATCATAAGCGAGTATAGGTGGAAAAAATAACAAAGATGATGATCAAAGTTGAAATCTTAGCATTTTGAATATTGACTGTTTAAGGTATGAGTTTCTTTCATTTCAAGGAGTCCTTGAAATAGGTGTATGTTAGTGGTTATATGAGTCAAGGTTTGTAGCATGTGAATTAGAACTAAAGAGTGTATTTTGATCTCATTGGTTGAAGAAGGTGTGCTTTGGTATATTGTTATGATAAGCTTGTTAAATTGATGTCTCAAAGCTTGAATTATTTAGGGGGAGTTTTCAAGGTGTCTCAATAATTCATGAGAAGTTGAACAGAGCTTCATGATTTAGTCAAATGCATGACAAATATAAAAGAGTCAAGAAGACATCTGATAAAGATAAGTGTAAAATAACCTCATTCATCCTTATGATGACTTGGTCAGGCCTTCAAAATACATGGTATTGAAGGAGTGACATTCATATATGATTCAAGGTTGACAAATATTATGTTTCATCAAGGACCAAATTATGGGCAAGCAAGATAGTGTATGTATGAACTAAACATGAAGAGTAAGCATTTAGGACTAGAATATCTGTTGATTTGATTCAATTGATGCATAAGGTTTCAAGGAAGTATGTGGTGTTCATTTTATGATTCATATGTCCTTATGAGGTGGGTATGACATGTTTTCCACATGATAAAATAATATGTACAATTAAGGTGACAGTCTTATTCCACTAAGTCCTCAAGATCTTAAAGAGCATGATCAAAGGGGGACTTAGTTTCATGACTTGAAATAGTGACAAGAGGTATGGAATAGGGTGAAGTAGCTCTGTGACTATGTCTTGAATTTGAAGAAATCTTAGTGTGTTTGAGTATGCACTATCCCAGGGGGAGACTGTGTGTTCTCAAGGTTATCCACTCTTACAAGAATTAAGTATGTTGATGCCTTCAGACTATTTATTGTTTTTACAAGAAATTTTATCCCTCATGAAGATGTTTGTTGACCAAAAATGTGAAACAAGATTAATATGAGCTTATAAAATTCAAAAATTTGATCTAAGTAAGTAATCACGAGGCAGAGCATGGAAAGATAACTATAGGAATGATGAAATGTCATGGAATATGCTTCAAGAGGGAGCAATGATGATTTATAGATCGACGATGACCAAAGGAGTGAGCCTCAGTTGATGAACTAAGTGACAATACAATATGAAGATCTATAGGTGTGAAGGAAGTTGGCATCATGAAAAGAGAACATGACTCCATGAAAAAGGTATGAAGTAAGTGGATCAATGTGTCTATTAGTTTAGAGAAACGCTAAGTGATCTAACACGCATGACAATGAGTAAATATGAGGTATTAAATTATACATGTATATTTAAATAACTTTATAAGAATGATCTAGTTGACACAAGAAATTCAGAATGGACAAGTGTTATAGTGCTGAGTAGGAAGGTTTTATACAGAAAGTGTGAAGACAAATCAGTATGTGTGTGTTAGGGGGGAGACTTTAGGAAGTTTGATAAAAAGGTCCATGGATTCTCAGCAACATTTGAAGTTTAGAGAGTAAGTACAAGCCAAGGGGGAGGACATAAGTATGAAGTTATGCATTGATTATTATTTTTCATGTCAAAATTTTATAATGCATTTGTCATATATGTCAAAGGGGGAGAGTGTGATCATAAACATGAAAAGAGCTCTGAAAGTACTTGCTTGTGTGGTTGTCATTAATAACAAAGGGGGATATTGTTGGGAATTATGTCTATGTTGTTGTCATCGATGTCAACTCACATTTATGTCAAAGGGAGTCAAAGTGTCATTGTGTCAGTATGAGGTTTCTAAAGGGAGTCAAGTTGTTCATTATGACAATATGAGGTGTCATGATGAGTTGCATTGTTGTAGAGGCATGATGACTAGGTGAGATTGCATGATCTTGGAGCATGGTCAAGCAAGTTTGTGACATGTATATGATTTAAGAGTTGTTTGAAGGTTGGTGTGGTGTCTAACATGTCCAAGAAGGTGTGTCAAAGGTTTCTAAGTGTCTACAATGTGATTTCATGTCAAGATTAAATAAATTCATATAAAGAGGTCATTCTAGGCATAATCTTAGACCTAGTGTGAGCATAACATGAAGAATGGAGTAGAGAAGGACATGACAACCTATGTATGATCATGTGGAATCCATTGTGACATTGTATGATAAGTTTAGATGATGTATCGGGTCAAGAATCACGTGTTAAGTGCTTGATTAAGGTTATTTTGGGGAAAGTCTACAATACAAGGCAAGGAAAGCATGGGAAATTCATGGTGTTTGGAGAGATTCAGAGGTTTGAAGGCATGGAAAGTAATTTGAGATCATGGAGGAGGATTTTTTAGGGTTGTGTGTCAAATTTCAGGTTTAGAAAGTTAAGACAAAGCATGAAAACCTATTTGTAGCTCTATCGAGTTCTCATAAGTGCAATTCCCAACTCGAGGTCAAGTTTGAGATGATCATTTTCTCGTAAAATATTTACATGGGGTCCTGATATTTTCACCATAGTTAATGCATGGAGTTAATATAATTTTTTAGTTAGAATGAGGTTAATTGATGTCCTTTGCTTGGGAATTATTGTTAAGAAGTGAAGTTAGTCAAAAAACTCCCCAAAACCCTAGATCACAAAAATAGAGAATATATGCATGGCATGGTCTCAAAATGGAATGGGAAAGCAAATGTTAAGCTTCAAGGGTGTAGATAATTTTTCTGAGCTCATTTTGGTGGTGGTTTCATGTTCAAGGATTTTGGTAAGATGAAGAAAACCCTCACTTTTGAACAAATTTGCATATATAGAGCTAAGATGAAGGTTTCACGATGAAAAATAAATTGTTCCAAGAATATTGGGATTTCTTATAAATTATCATGAAAATAATTGGGTAGGTTGTGTGCAATAATTTTATGAAACAATTCTTCAAATGTTCTCTACCACTTTTGTCTTGGGGAGGTCAAAACTAGTCATGAAGGTTTGGGGTGTGTTTTGATGAAATGCATGGTGTAGCAGTATGTCATGATCATGGAGAGTTTTTTGAGGTTCCAATTGAAATTTTTGTGCCCTTGGTTTGATTTGGAGTGATGCATTTTTTTTAATCTCTAATGTCTTAGACTGGCTTATTAGGATTGTCACAATGGTGTGGTGGATTAGATATGCAAAGGTGAAATTTTTGATGTAACATATAATTATGTGTGCTTGAGAATGTTGGTAAGGTCCCTGATTATGTGTTCCAAGTGATGGTAGATCCTAGAAGTGATGCTTGAGGTGTTGGAGCATGATGTACAAAAGACTGGTTCTTGAGACCTAAAACCTATTTGAGCAGTTTTAGAGATGCATTCCTTTATGGATCTTGTTCCTTTTTTGTGATTTTATATGAGTTGTATGAGCTAGAAGAATTCAATACCTTTCCATTTATATGTTTCACGAGCCTTGGTGAAGAGTTTAGAGGTGTGAACCAATTTGGTTTTGAAGAATAAATTTTGGGTGGTTAAGACCTAGATGGAGATGCTTGCTTCTTGGTGTGTTCCACAAGGAAGATGGATGTTGTAGAGGTAAATGATCTTACTAGTGATTTTGAGAGAGAATTCTTTTCTGATGTGTGCATAGTTTTTAGAGCCTTGGTGGAGTTTATTTGTGATTCGGAAATTAAAATTATAACTATTGGAGGAGATGTCTTATTTTAGGCCTAATTGAGAAGCCTTGGGCAAGTTTGAATTGTTTACGCTAACACTGACCTATTTGGTCTTTTCAAATGATTTATATGAGATGGTAGATATGTTTTTAATTTTTCAAAACTGACCTTAATGGTATTATCCGACGTGTGGTTGTGTTTGTGATGAGTCATGTTTAAAAGTGAAGGTATATGTGTTCATTTAAACTTTGTTTTTAAAATGGATATGTGAGAAAGATAGAGAAAAGTGTTTGGAGTGTTAAGGTGTTAAGAAAAGTTCATAGTAGAGGATGAGAAGATGAGGATGATAGAGAAGAAGGGTTTCAAGGTCATTAGACCTAATCAACATATAAAGGTGCAAGTTTGAGCGAGGAAGAAGAGAGAGAATTTTGAGAGAGTGTTGAGTGCATGGAGCTGAACTAGTGATCACAATCAGTTGGTGGAGAAACAAGTACTTGCATGATATTCATATTCAGGTGGCTAAGTTAGTTCTTGGTCATATTAGGGGGTTGTATCCTCTTTGTGGGGTTTTTGCCTCACTAAACTAGGGGTTAGTGCTCCTTGTTAAGTTGGTGTTTCACTAATTTTCTTTGTGTTGTGTAATATATGCAAAGGTTCTGTGGGTTTCCTCCCCCTTGATGTTTTCCCACTTTATATCTAATGTTCTTGTGTTCTCTCATGTTTCATGCTTATGTAGATGATGATATGTTACTTGATGGTTTCTAATATAACTAATAAGCTCACATTGATAATTCATGATGAATGGTTGATTTGAATGATGTATGTAAGTTATGATAAATGAAGTAAAAAAAAAATGTGCGACTGATTCACCCCCCTCTTAGTTATTGTACTTCCAACATATATTACATGATTTATATCATGTTGAATAGATGATAGTATATGCATGTTTTCCATTTTATTAGAAATTATTTGACTTGATTGGATGAGTATAGGTTATTTGACCATTTTTTCACAAGGAGTGGAATTAGGAATAACAACTAGAAGTGGAAAATAACACTCACAAGGTATTCTATTAAATTTAAAAAATTCATTACAATAGATGTATTTAGCAAAATTATGCATATGAAAAGTTCTAACATAGAGATTATGAATCCAAGGGCATCCTAGTAACATATCACATGGCCCAATGTTATAAACAAATGAGAAAGGTATAGATAAAATAATTACCTCATTTGAAGAGGAAACATAATATGTCAAAGATATCCACAAATAGCTTGATAAGTGGGTTGTAGGTGTTGCTCATTGTATCCCAAGTATTTAAGCAATATCATTGTACATTGATTTTAACAAAAATATATAGTCAATCTAAACACTGCAGATAAGTTTTTTTTATCAATATAACCATGAATATATAGTTCATTTATATCCAAAATATCATCCATTATTTCATTATCATCAAATTCCATATTAGCTCTCGGAGGTAGAGGAATAGTGATAATTCCAAAAATTACATTCAAAGAATGACTATAATAAGTAGGAGGAGGATGCATGTTGAAGAAATGATGAACCTAAAGATTTCCTTTAGGCTCTATTGCATAGTGAGCTAATTGATCATTGAAAGTTTTTATCTTTTAATTCTCATTAATTGATGGTCTATATTCCTCTAGAGTACTTTAAAATTTAATATTTTTAGCATCAAGGATGTCTTAGATGACATGATTTAGCTAGTAGCATTGATTTGTAGAATAGATAACACAATGGTGGTAGTCACAATACACATTAGCATCAAATGTTTTATGTCTAGTATTTATTGTATCAAACTCAATAGATAAAGGGATATATGCGAGGTTACAATAAAGTAATCATTTAAGTATGTGGTGACATTATCGCCCAGGAGGGGTTTGTAATTATAGCTTAGTCGGTTGAGATATAACATTTATTTTTTATTTTTTTCTATTCTTATTGTCATTATATATTTGGATTTAAAACATTTTGTACTTAGAAACTTGGAATTGGACACAGATTGTACATTATGTACATATTGAATATTTTTCATCACTATAACCTTGGCTTCTTGATCCTTTAGGGTGTGACATAATTTGTCAAAAGATAGAAATTTTGAAGACATGGTAGAATCTTGTAAATGAGAAAGTAAACTCTATGTGAATAGATCATGAAGCTTAGTATCTACAATTGAATTATGCATATTAGTAAGAGTTATCTTTTATCGTAACACATGTGCAATAATAATCTCATTGGAATATTTTGTAAGCTTTTACATGTGAGAATAATAGACCTTATCACTAATGTTGGTGGAGAATTGTGTTAATAATTAATGGAAAAAATAATTTGAGGTCATGACATATTGAATTAAAAGGTAATAGAACCATTTTAAGACATATTATTCAAGAATTTGTGAGAAAATATTTATAAGAAGCATATCATTGTAGACATTATTGAGACTGTTGCATGAAAGGAGAAGATATGTTTTTCCTAATCTCATTTACCTTCATAGATAATAATATTAGGAGTGACAAAACCCATATGTTAAGGATAAAATACCACTTCAAGTGCTAGTGGATTATGAAGTAGAGCATGCGAATCCATGTTAAGAGAATTTCCAAGAACACTTTGTTCTAAATGCAACACATTGGTCTGCATATTATAACCAATATACTTGAGGGATTGTGTATTAGATGAAGTATACAAAGGCCCATGTGTGTGCACAAAATGTGATGTGAAAGTAGTAGAAGCAATTGTCATAGACATAGGAATTTTTTGGCCAACGTGAGATTTACTCATACCAAAGGTAGATGTAGGAACTTCCACATTAGATGTAGGTAGAGGATTGATGATTTGAGAGGTAGTTTAACCTTATGTGGATTGATCTTTGAAATATTTAGATTCAAGAATAATTTTGAGAATTTAATAAATATGTTGAAATTGAACTTGTTTAGGGTCAACACAATTAACTTCATCAAAAATAACCTTTTCAGAGTTTTCAGATTGATTTTGTTTGAATATCATTGTCAATAGAATATTAGTGATCATCATTACTTGTCATGCCTTGAATGATAATTATGGAATTAATCTTAGGAGAATAAATGGTGTCTATTGGATTTGCATTCTTCTTTACAATGTATGGAGGTTGAGAATGTTCAACAGGCTAGCTACTAATCTTAAAACTATGTTTACAAGACATATTATACCAATATAGCTAAGCATGGCCTAAATCTGGAACCCTAGAAAGTATGTAAACCATTGAACAAGTATATTAAGGAGGAAAACCTAGGGAAAATTAAAAGAATTGGATTTAAAATTAAAAAATATAGATGGAATATGAGATGAAACCCTAGCAAAATTAGAAATATGAAACACTTGGAGTTAGGAAATATTGTGTACGATCAATAAGTGAGCTCACCCAGTGGTAAAACCTTAAAGTAAAAATAAGTTGTTTTTTATCTTTAATTTGGATTATAACTTAAAACTAAAGCACAATCAAATTTATAAGTAAATACTTCAACATTAAAATCCAATAACACATGTAATTGTAATAAAGAATGATGTTCAATTAGGCAACATGATAAAATGAAGTAGAACACAAGAATTTTATTTGATTAACTTTTTGGTGTTTCACACATGGAAGGAATCGTAACCAGATTTTTCTAAACCATGAAGATATCAGATGCTAATAGAATATCACATTCAATAACTTGACGAAATTTCAACAAAATAACATTACAAATAAACTTTTAAACAAAAAACAATAATATCATATATTATATCATGGAACTATATACAATGAAATGAATTAGCTCAATAATCAAGATGTACATATAGGAGGAGGGAAGTGAAACTACCATATAGAATAATGGTGAGAACTCCCACTAACTAATATTGGCAGTTAAGCTAACTCCGCAAGACTAGCAGGCTAACTCCACATGACTAGCAAGCTAACTTCATAAACTAGTACGCCTCAGAAAGCTAACTCAACAAGTGCACATATAACCCAATTACAACAGTTATCCTAATACACAAATAAAAGGATAATTAATAACCTATACTAACAACACAATGATCTGGATCTAGAATTAGATCAAACATAAGTTCTTAGTTCTTAAATTGTTGTGTTTAGAATTAAATTTTGAAACCCCCCGAACACTAGTGTCACATTTTAACACTATTGTATGAAACTTATATATTATTTGGAACTAGTTTCTAGCACTATTTTATGCTTACACTTTGATTTGGGTTATTTTTAATACTTTTTAGGGTCTTTTTACACTTCTACTTGATCTAAAATATTCATGCATGTCCATGTAATGATCAAAACCCTAATCTCCTTCAATAGTAATTGAGTACATAATTAGATTTAAAAAGGATATTTTGTGTGGTTGAATTGGACTTCCCTTTGTGCCCAACTTTTTTTGATGATACTGACCAATAATTTCAATAAATTTTCGCAAATGTCGGGCTCAAACTCCAAGTAGTTCTCCTAGTGTACGTGCAAGTGTGTATTCAAATATTGATAGCCATCACATTATATTTCCCGTTATGCCTTAACAAAAATAGTGGGATAAATATGCATATTTCATATGTACCCTTCATGGGAGATAACTATATAGTGCTACAATTGAGTGCTAAGGTAGAATGCTTGTAGATATATAACACTACATAAAAGACCCGTTTAAGTACCCTTTTGATGAGTAGATACTTAATGATTAATAATTTGACTTTGATATGCTTTTGAATTTGGTTGGAACGATCTTGGAAGAATTTGCAATGCTTTATACTTGTTTAGGGCTTGTAATTTATGTTTTATCTTGATTTAGGGAATAGTAGGATATCTTTGCAAAGGATTTAGATATGAAGATCAAGTATGCCTTGTGATTTTCCAAGTATGACCTTAGTAGTTTTGCAGTGAGTAAATGAGACCTTGTTATACTTTATTTTATACCATTCAAAGGGATATTATTTCACATTAAGGCCAACCTATGAAAGGAAAATAAGATAAAAATAATAATTCAAATTGTCTTGGCTTCACAGACACCACTTTCAAATAGTGGATAGAATTATATATTGCTTCTATTTGAAACTAGCTGGTAGTTTCCAGAAGGGATAAACACTAAAAGTGAAGGTTTGGAATTTCCAAATAAGAGGTGTAGGATATTCATGAGTACTTATATCAGTCTTGTATGAATAATAAAGTTTGAGGTTTTGAAGTGTTTGAAAACATTAAGGAATAGTAAGATAGTGATTTTAAGATATTTTTGTGTGTGCAAGTTATGAATAAGTAATACAAGCCAAATAAATAATGTCAAGTAACTAATTACCAAATTCAAGTGTATATATCTAGGTCAAAAACATATAAAATATTAATGACACATTACACCAAAGAGGGCCAATGTGACAAAGGTGAAAACTATCTCATGTGTTTCCAATTTGGTGGTGGAGAAATGGAGAAGCAGTCCTAGATAGGGGAAAAATACTAGTTATAGGAGTAACTCCACTATTGATGATAGGTGAGTGGCAAGGGGAATTACTACTCAAGATCGAGTGGAACATAAATCATTGTGTAAGGGGAACTCTCCTAGTGGTTTAGAAGCTCTTACAAATGTTGGAATATGAGGGCAACCTTATTGGTGTGTGCTTATATTTGTATGAAAATAGAAAAATAAAAATGATTTTTTAATTTAAAGGAAACTACTAAGAAATATGTTCACTAATAAAAATTATAACATCTTTGGCTTTTATATAATTGAAATATAATTATATCCCTAATAAAGACTAAATAATAAATATATAGGCAGGATAGTGAAACTAGTCTCTAAAAATCCATTTTCCACATGAAAAGTGTAAGCAAGGAAAATTAACAGACAAATTGAAGATAGATAAAATCAATGCACTTATAACTTCTCTGTAAATCTCTTACAAACCTCAATTAAGATCGTAGAAGCACTTGAACTTGTTTGATGTTATTAATATTTGGATTGTGGGTGCTCTTGATATTACAATCCAAATGGATTTGTAAATGCTACAAACAGATTTCACAAGAATGCAGATGTCAAATTGGTAGAAGTTGGGTGTAATTTTCTCAAAGCTCCAGGGATGAGTTTATAAAGGAAATGGCCTTCTTTTATAGCCGAGAGTAGAGCCATGAAAGGTGGATTGAAGTTTGACTAAACTCCGATTTAATGGTTGAATCACTCAGGTTAGCAAGTAGACTTGGCAATGGTAGAAGTAGATTTACAAGGGTAGTAGACATTTGGAATAGAAAAAGTTACATCTGGAAAATTGGTTGCACGTACAACCCTATTGCCCCCTCCTTTCTAGAAATCTATAAGTGGAGTTCAAGTTGAGTTGACTAGGTAAAAAAATGATTAAATAACTAATTTAATTAATATTTAATTGTGAATAAATAATTAACCATTTATTAAATTAAATGTTTAATTATATTAGCTAGGAGGGTGTAGGAATTAATTTAATTAATTCCAAGAGAATAATAGAATTAAATAATTTAATTCTAAAGGTTAAGAATATGACTTAAGTAATAAAATTAATTTAATTACTTGTAATTGAATGAAAGCGGGATATAAATATTAATGTATTTTTAGGGTGTCTACATTTCCCCTCTTTAAAGTGTTATTGCAAGTAATAATGTTTTAAAGATAATAGATGTGTGCAAATTAGCAGGCAAAAATTTGTGAATCATTTGAATGCCCCATCGCGTAGAATTGGTATGGGAATGCCCCCTCGAGTGGGTTGGCGACGCAGAAAAGTTGTGGAAAACCACTTGATAGTATGAAAACGAAGGGATTGAACAAGGATAGGAAGAAAGTGTGCTCATAGCATGAACACCATTTGGAGAGTGTGAATGCAAGAGCAAACTTTATTTTTTTGTTACATAATAGATTTGTCACCATGATTATGAAAGAATCAATATGGTTAACCTAGATGCACGTAAACAAACACACACACAACAAAGAAAAGATAAAAATGAAAACAAAGCCAATATACATAATAGATGCGTGAACCATGGTTATAGAGAAATAAATATGTTATCCCACTAGTGGAAATTGGTAGAAAAAAAGAAAAATTCAACAATGCAACACAATATTGTAATAGAATAAAATTTATCTATGCCCCAAAAGGTGCCACAATGAAATGAAAATAGATGCAAAGGATCCCAAACACTAAACTTATGAAATGCATAGGAATAGGGTCAGACTAAAAAGCAAAGTATACGTAGAAACTCCTCATGACACTCTTGTTGGACCTGCTATGTAAAGCGATCTGATATGGATTTGCCCCAATGAAGTTATATCGTGAAGGAAATAATAAGTGATGATGATCATAAGATTGGTATGAGTAGTAGGGTAGAGATAAAAAACATTATTTTATCAAAATTGCATCGTATTGAAGTGTTGAAAAACTGGCAATTTTTGGGAATTTTTGCAAATATTTAATGTTTTTGAATTTTTGATCATTTGTGATTTTTTTTGTTTTTAGCACTCCGAAAGAATGTCTGATGAAATACGGGAATGGTGTGTTTAGTACACCTTACATGCCCTATAGAAGCAACAATATGCCCCTTTAAGAGGAAAGAATGGCAGAAAAAATGACTGTTTGAATAAATGAGTCATCATGATGAAACATAAGTAAATTACGTGAGAAAAGAGAGGTTAACAAAATGCCATGGAAAAATTAGTAATCATGACCATTCGCGCCAAGAAAAATGATGAATAAGGGCTAAAGAGGGTATAAATAGAATGGTGGGAGGGTTGAAAATCATCACGACCCATTTGTGCTATTATACTCTGTTTGTCATTTGTTCATGATTTAACCTCTTATTTATGAGAGAGATGGCATGAGAATGCCAGAGGAAACATTGTGTAGATTGCATTCGATAGTATGGGCGGAGACCAGAAGAAGGTCCCGTGGTAAGTACCTCAATTTTTTTTCACTTTTGAGTGCATTTAATGCTATTTTTAAATAGGAGAAAAATCAATTTTAATGTTAGCACATGCATTTGTACGCACTAGCGTATCCCGATAAATGTACTAGTGTGCAAGTACACATGCTAGTGTCAAAGAGATAGCATGAAAATTAGCAAGGTTATGCGCTAGCGTGTTGAAAGCACTAGCGTACAAGTAAAAGCATAGGCATTAAAGTGCACGCGTTAGTGTGCATGTGCTAGCGTCAAAGTAGATGTGCTAACATGAATGTGTTAGCGTAAAAGTGCATGCACTAGCATACCAAAGCATGCACTAGCGTAACTTAAAGATTTTTAGGAAGAATTTAGAGGTGTAGGAGTGAGGAAATAAGTTTTTATTGATGTTTTGAGTGATTTTCAGGAGATACCACTAGCATTGGATGTGCGAGAGTGTCATGGATGCCTACGGGCCTTTCAGAGGAATTTTTCGTAATGAGAGGAGAGAATATTAGTTGTAAAACTAGAGGCAACAGTGTTCACATATATAGCAGATCTGCCACATATAATCCTATACCATATCTTACTGACTACACTAGCAAAATGATAGCCCAGCGAGAGCTAGACATTTTGGCTTCCTACTAAGGAGATGACAGTCAACCTGGAGGACATGTACTGGATTTTGCGAGTACGGATATAAAGGATTTTGGTGGTGTATGACATGAATGTTGCCCATTTATGAGGACACATTTGGGATGTTTTATTGTGAGAGGAGATACCTAGAGAGGGGGTGATGATACACTTGTATCAGTGATTTGATGACATGACAGTAGCTCGGATGCCCATATACTTGATGGCTCTTATCAGTGGCTACTTATTTCTTGATAATATGGGTACAAATTTTTAGCTCAGTTTGATAGGAGTGGTAGTGAGATTGAGGGGTCAGTGTATAATTTCTCATCCGCACAAAGATCTCCTTTTGAAAACATACAGGGGTATGAGGAGTTTGAGCCCGATGACATTATTATAGATATGGGCATGGGATCATATAGCTATTAAACAACCACTAGGTGTAATAAGAGATAGACTACCAGATGAGCCATCATTGGGAGGATGGGAGACAGTAGGAGAAGGCAACATATGGCATATGGTTGCATCACCTTCTATAGGAAATTATTCAATGATTTACAGTTACGGATGGTTACTTGGTGACCATACTGATTGTATCAATGGAACACATGTGCATTTAAGCTGAGCACTTTAGAGGTGGACCACTTCATTATAGGTATTCGCCATATCATGGAGGTGTATAGGGTGGATAGGGTACAATGTTAGTTCACTGTTATACATGGGATTCTAGGTGGCAAGCAGTGGTATGTGTGTGTAACACGTGAGACTTTTTACTTCAGGCCACATATCAGGGTGATAGTGGCTGGGAAAACCTTTTTTGGAATCATCCCATAGGTGTGGGATGCTCGAGCATAGGTTGTGGATCTGAGAACTACAACGAACTATGGTGCATGGTATGCTACGGTGATGTCAAGGAGGATCACTATTCCACAAACATCCTTAGATTCTGGGATAATGGTAGCAACAGCTGCGGGAGGGCCACAAAGGTAGAGAGATAGATCTATACTAGGCCAAGAGGAGGTTGAGGCTGATTTACATGTACAGGGGTAAGGCCCACAGGTATAGGTAGTCCAGGGGCCACCATTACAAGGTCCTCAAGTACGGGCATCGTATGGTCCACCATCACAGGGTCAGGGTGTACATATTCTAGTAGCAGAGGCAGTGCATATGTCATTTGCATAGGTTTTACAGTAGGTACATGTACAACATGTAGTACAACATGTATTGCAACAAGTTTTACAGGAGGTGCCATAACATGTGTCAGGTTTTCAGAGGCAGGTACCAAGATAGGTACCGTTACATATTTCATCGTTGCCACCTAAAATGGCGAGTCTAGGTGTTTTGGAAAGAATGTGGGGATGGAGGTGATGGAGTAGAGATATTTAAGGGACCACCATATATAGTGGTATTAGGACCAATAGGTGGGACATCAATAGAATTATTACAGTCAAAGAGGGACAAGGCCATGCTATGGGGAGATGTAACATTGATCACAGTACATACATTACAGAGGCAGCTGGATTAGAGAGCCACAAATCAAGTTTCCCTTAGGAAAAAGATGAAGGTGAGGACGACATGATGAGACAAGGTGACTGCAGAGAGGGATATGTTGATCACAAAGAGAGACTATTTGAGGGTCCAGGTGCAACATGTTACATTAGAGTGCGATACCCTACTGTGTGTGGTGACAGCTAGGGGTATGGGAGACATTATTTTAGATCTTGTAATAACATATAGAGAAGTTGGGTACTATAAGGATATATACCAGGCCACCATTCGAGAGGGGAAAAGAGCACCCACATTCAACTGGAGATCAGGTAGTAGATCTACGAGGTTGCAATGTCCTTCAAGATCAACTAGATCAGTATAGATGAACCCACCGAGTCATAGGCTAGAAAATCCTATAGTGGGAGAGATTCATGGATGATGAATCATGTTATATGATGATATATGTATTTATTTTTGTATATGCCTCATGATGAAGGCACATCTTTTATCAATGCCCATGATGGCATACCAGCATGTATATGGTTTTTTCAAGATACAATGGTATATGGACATTATCATTTTGTGTGTGTGTGTGTGTGTGTGTGTGTGTGTGTGTGTGTGTGTGTGTGTGTGTGTGTGTGTGTGTGTGTGTGTGTGTGTGTGTGTGTGTGTGTGTGTGTGTGTGTGTGTGTGTGTGTGTGTGTGCATGTGTGCGCGCGCGTGCGCGCGTGCGCGTGCGTGTGTGTGCGTGATGGACTGTTTTTATACCCCATTTGATTATGAGATATTGTATTGTCACATGTTTTATTATGTGTAGATGATGTGATGTTGATGATGATGTATCTTAACTTGTATGTTGGTAGCTTAGCATTTATTTTGATGATGTATGATGTTGTTATAGATAGATGTGATGATGATAAAAAAAACAAAGAACAAGTAATTAACACAAGTACAAAGAAAAAGTTTAACAAATATAATACACACACATGCTAAAAAAAAAACAAAACAAATAATAGTTTATATAATAAACCAAGATGAAAACACCAAGAGTAAAAACACGTAATTGATACAAACCCACTATGAACAAGAATTATCTTACACCAAAGTTATTTAGGAACTAAGATGTTATTAATTCACTTGTAGTTGGTCTACAAACAATACTCCGGACAGAAAAGAACATTGATTAATCCATCTACCTAAACAATATAACACGTAAAACAAGGTTAACACACACCTACAATAAACAAGGTCAGTCACAATCAAACAAACAAACAAGAAGTACTTATGCCAAAACTAATGTGCAAGCAACAATATAACAAAATTCACAACAAAGACTCCTAATGTGTTCCACAGTGAAGAATAGACAAAGTCGAATGCCCCCAAGTGATAGTTTAAAATTTTAGGAGATTGGATTAGACCAAAGAGTAGAGTGATACTTAGATACTCCAAAAGATACTCTTATAAGATCCCAGTGATATTGGATCTGTATTAAGCCGAAGCCAAGTGTGCCCCCAAGAAAAGTTATATTACAAAGGGTGACATGATTGTTTTGAAAAGTGCAAATGATTTAGAACAATCAGATGATGAAAATGACAAACTGGATTATATAGTTGTGAAGTTTTTGTTGAACATTTTAAGAATGTTTTGGTTTTTGGCATTTTTACCAGTTTTAAATTGTTTTTGACATATTTCAAGGTTTTTTAATTTTTGAGAAACATATTTGAATTTTTTTTTTGCATTTTTAATTTTTAACCACACGTAAAATGAGAGGGAAAGGGGGATTCCCAAAGTATATCCAACATGTGAAAAATGAACAAGGCCAATGAAAGCATGATAGAAGGTGGAAAAAGTGGCAGACCATAGGAATAACAACCTGACAAGGAATACACGTGACATAAGGATTGAACAAGGTGGAATAAGAGAGTGTGTTGATATGCCCCCAGCACAAGGGACACTCTTTGGAAGCTCATAAATATAATATTTTCATATGAATAGCATTCATAGGATCATTTAACTCTTTGTCATCCTCAGTAGCTAATTTATATACCCCAGATCCAAATTTTGCAATGATGATATAGGGACCTAACCAATTAGGCTTGAATTTTCCTTGCTTCTCACGTGGCTTGGTTTTATTCTTCTTATTTTATTTTAGGACCTAGTCACCAATCTCAAATTGTTGAGGTTTAATATTTCTATTGTAGTTATGGTGCAGCCATTTCTAGTACACTGGCAGGTGATCCAAGGCATGAAGACATATTTCATCTAAAATCTCAAGCTCTGCAAGGTGTTTGCGACGGTAATATTCTTCAAGCACAAGGCATTGGAGGGAAACACTAAGGGAAGGAAGTTTAATTTCAATGGGTAATATGGATTTAGAGCCATATACTAGGGAAAACGGAGTAGCTCCTATTGGGGTATGGAAAGGTGTGGTAGGCCTAGAGGGCAGGATAAAATTGTGTGTCATTGTGGTCGTGCTTATCAACCATATTTTTGAGTGTGGAATTAATAGTCTTATTTGAAGCTTCAAACTAGTCGTTGCATTACAAATAGTATGGAGTAGCCCATTTGAGGTAGATATGATATTTTTGGCTAATGCTATGACATTCTTATTCTTGAACAAGCTACTGTTTTAAGTGACAATGGCTGTAGGAATTCCAAAATGACATATGATATGGTTAATAATGAATTTTGAGATATTACACCTAGTGACATATGTAAGAGGCATAGCCTCAATGACTTGGTGAAATATTTCGTAGCGGTTATGATAAAGGTATGGCCATCGGAAGAGGTGGGCTTTATTTTTCTGATTAGATCAAGCCCTATTTTAAAAAGGCCAAGGTGAAGTGATGGGTTGAAGAGCTTGGGAAGGTGCATGAATCAAATTATCATCCTTTCGAAATGTTAGACATTTCTTAATATAGTTGCATGCATCCGTCTCCATTGCAGACCACTAGTAACCAATGCATAAGATCTTCTTTGCTAGAACTATTCCACTAGTGTGTACGCCACAAATACTTGAGTGTCTTTTGGCTAGTGTTTGATTAGCTTCATCCGGATTGAGACATCTTAACAGAGTACCATTATAGATTCTTTGGTACAAGGTGTCGGCAAGGATAGTATACAGCGAAGCACATTGTGTTAAGGCTCGTCTCTCTATTGAGTTCATGTTTGAATGATAGGATTTGGTTTGTATGAATGTATAGATATCATGAGACTAGGGATGATCAGGATCAACAATCTCACAGACCGTGGTGGACTTCGAAAAATCATATGTGGGCACAAAAATCTATTCTACGAGGAACTCACTATGATTTTGATCTATGTCGAACACAAGAAGGGATGCGGTAGTTTCCATAGCACTGCTGCTTTGTTTTATAGACAAGGGATTTGCTTAAATGTTATGATTCAGAAATACCCCTTGAGACTATCAACCATGCGATTATAAGGTAGAATTTTCTCATATTTAACTTGATACTCACCATTGAATTATTTGATAATGAAAAGGGAGTTTCCGAAGATGGTCAACTCTTGTAGTCGCCAAGAGATAATGAATCCTAAACCTGTTATCAATGCTTCATACTAGACTATGTTTTTGGTACAGGGAAAGATGATGTGATAAGATTTAGGGATAAGATCCCCATCAGGTGTGTGTAGAGAAATACCATATCCTAAGACATGTTGGTTGCAAGAGCCATCAAATAATAAAGTCTAGGAAGGGACTGCATCGATGAACACCAGGTCTTCATTCGGGAATTCAAAGTGTAATGGTTGGGAACCTGGTAGTGGCACCATGTGTTGTACAGGAAACCTCGTTCTCGCCTCGGTAAAATTCGATATTGGAAGCCACCAAAAACTTTGAATAATGGAGGGCTTAGGACCTTAGATGCATATATGGATCTACAGATGTAAAGAAGATAGATGTGTGATACAAAGAAGATAGATCTGCAAAATTGAAACATATCAGATTAGATAACAATATGTGGGGGTTTCTTGGACAATCCCGGTTCTAAGAGGATATTAATTGCCTTGGAGGATGTCAACCCCTGTGTTTAAAAAGATAGCAATAAATGATGAACAGTAGATATAATACAGAAATAATGAAATAAAAAATGACAAGTAACTAAAATGACAGGGGGACTTAGCTTGTGCTCTGCTATGGAGATGATTTGGGCATAAGGATGGTAAGATAATGAACCATGGAAAATATTTCTCCCTCAAACTTGAAAAACTTAATTAATATCTTCTTCTCCTTTCTGGGTCTAGGTATTTCCTTCCAGGTTTTTCGGGCTCTTGAAAGATGGGGAAAAACCCATATTTATAACTTAAAGGTGAGGTTAGATTGGGGTTAACAAGTAACCCGGGTTGGGTAAATTGACCCAGGTTAAGAGACATGATGTGATCATGTGGGGCCCACAGTTTGACTTATTAGATGGAGTGGGTAGCATGATTGACATGGTAGGTGAGATAATAGATTCCATCTTTTGAATTTAAGAAAGGGGTGTCAGATGGGTATATCAATACCCATGAATTGAATAATTTGATATGGGAGAAATGCTAAAATTATAATTATCAAATGGGTCCACCTAGAGCCCATTTGATAATCAATTAAATAAGGTGAGTAGATGGATGAGATTTATTCAAATTTAGGAAATAGGAAGGTGAGAGGGGAAGTTGCATGAAGGAGAACGAATGCGGGATGAACGAGAGGGGCGTTATACCAAAAATTTTGTATATAGATGCGGATGAGGGTCTATGATAATTTTGGTCGTCAAACTTCTCTACCTTATATTTTATTTCTTCTTCCATTGTTGTAGTTCTCACTCAATAAAAAAACTCTCTGTGAGTAAATCTGTGAACACACAAAACCCTCAAACAAAGCTCTGATACTAGTTGTTGGGGTTAACACACCGGTTGTACAGATAATATATCAGATCCAAACATACACGCAAATAAAATTAGATATTATACTAGAAGAAATATACAAAACAAGAGACATAAATCAACACCAAATTTAACGTGGTTCACCCAGCGTGGGCTACGTCCACCAAGAAAAAACCAATCTATTATCCAAAGCTTTGACAAGATATATAATGAAGATTTACAATCTTCCACACCTCTCAGATGTACAGTACTTTCTTTATCTCAAGCTTTTGCTTCATCACCAAGAATTCTCTTTCCCATCAACATTTTCAAGTTTTTCTTAATTCTTGTTAATTCTGTACTTCTAAACCCTAGCTTTTATGCTTATATAGTCATTTATAGACTTAAGAAACTTAGCCATGCAATTATAATCAATAGATATATTTTAATGCTAAAAATAGATCTAATTATCGAGAGTTAATTAAAACATCGTCGTACAGGTAACCGACATCGGATCACCCTAACCGATGTTGGTTGCTCCTTGCCTGACCGATACTCGTCTTGGGTGATCGATGCCGGTTCTCCCTTAACCGATGACGATTACTGTATTTTCCAGCAAGTTTCACATTGCATGCTAAACCGAAGTAATTGAGCTCCACAACTTAACAATCTCCCACTTGGATATTAATTACTGCACCATGCCTATACAACATCATTCTTGGATCATTCCTTATCTTTGTTTCTTCCTCTTCAAGTCTCAGACTCGAAGACCAACAAAAGTGGAGTGTAGCTCCAACTTCTCCTTTGCTAATGGCTTCGTTAGCATATCCGCAGGGTTATTGCTCGTATGAATCTTTTTTAGATTCAAATGTCCATTCTCCAATACCTACCGTATGAAGTGATACCTCAAATGAATGTGTTTCATTCTCGAATGAAATGTTAAGTTCTTTGCCAAATGAATTGCACTCTACCTGTCACTGAACATTTTACAACCACCTTGATCCTTTCCTAACTCTTTCATGAACCTACTCATCCATATCATTTCCTTGCTAGCCTCTGTAGCTATAACATACTCTGCCTCTGTAGTAGACAAAGCCATAACCTTATGCAATCTTGAAATCCAGCTAATTGTTGTCCCTCCTACTATGAAAATATATCCAGTAGTGCTCCTTCTACCATCTAGATCTCCAGCCATATCCGAATCAACATAGTCACGTAATAAAATATCCGAACCTCCATAGCATAACTGCATGCTAGATGTCCCTTTCAAATACCCAAGTATCCATTGGATTGCTTTCCAATGATCTTTACCTGGATTGGCCATATAGCTACTCACAACTCCCACTTCCTATGTAATTTCTGGTTTGGTAAAAACCATAACATACATGAGACTCTCAACTGCTGAAGCATATAACACTCGTGTCATGTATTTGACCTCCTCATGTGATGGAGGACACTAATATTTGCTCAATTTGAAGTGTCCAACCATAGGTGTACTAATAGGTTTTACACTCTGCATGTTGAACCTTTCTAACACCTTGTAGATATAATCTTTTTAAGACAAATACAATTTCTTGTTTTTCCTGTCTCTATGTATTTGCATGCCAATGATTCTTTTTGCATCTCCTAAATCTTTCATAGCAAATGTGTGAGCTAGCTTTCCCTTAAGCTCACAAATGTCCTGCATACTAGATCCTGCAATAAGCATATCATCCACATATAGTAACAAAATAATATTGCTCCCATTTTCAAGCTTCTTGAAATAAACACAATAGTCAGATTCACATCTCAAGTAACCATGATCTTGCATAAAACTATCAAACATCATGTACCATTGCCTTGGAGCTTTCTTGAACCTATATAGACTCTTTTTCAACCTGCACACTAATTTCTTCTTACCCTTGACTTCATACCCAAGCGATTGCTGCATATAAATATCTTCATCCAAATCACCATAAAGGAAAGTCATCTTCACATCTAGTTTCTCTAAATGCAAATCCTCTACTGCAACTAAACTCAATACAGTACAAATAGAACTCATCTTAACAATAGGAGAAAATATTTCACCAAAGTCACTACTTACTTTTTGTGCAAATCCCTTTACTACAAGCCTTGCCTTGTACCTTTTCTTGTTAGGTTGTGGAGCTAGATTGCTTCATAGTTAGCATGCAATGGAGAGTGACTGGTAATACAACAACCATCAACGGTCAAGGGGGAACCGGTTCGGTCACCCAGAATTGTCATCGGTCAAACAAGACTGACATCGGTTAGTGCAAGTGGGAACCACAACCCGTCATCAGTTAGACGGATAGACATTGGTTAGAGCAAGTGGGAACCGGCCGCGGTTAGGTCTAACTGACACCGGTTACTTGTGCGATGTGTTTTATTTTTAGTCATGGGCTTTAAATATAGATTTTGTTTAAAGAAAATCTATTAGATGTAATTACATAGCTAAGGAGCCTTAAGTTTATATATTTATATATAAGCGTGAAAGTTAGGGTTCAGATATGAGAGTCAAGAGAGGGATCGTATTAGATCCTCGATTCTCTCCCAGAGTGAGAGGATGAAGACAAAGAAGAAGAAGAAAAAGAAAAAACAAGTTACATGAAGACAAAGTCTCTATGGAGAGGAGATTGACGGAAGGAAATAGCAAATACATCTGAATGGTGAGAAGAGGGAAACGTCTTCTACTATATTTCCTTTATATTGTTTAGTCTCATTTAATGGCTTGTATAGCATGCAAAGCACATAGGGTTTCTTCTTGTAGATCCACATGTTGGTGAGATCTTTTATTATAGATCTTTGTAGATCTAGTCTTGTATTATTGATCCATGTAGATCTAGATATTGTAGAGGTCTCGTTTGCAGATTCACAATACACTGAGAGCTCGGCTGCACAGTGGTAGATGTAGGGTAGCTTCAGGTATGTGAGATTTGGTTATGTTTGAGAGCCACGGTTGTAGTGCACTCAGGTGGATTCGGTTAGAGATCTGGAGGAGACACAAGTGGTGGTACAGAGGCATCGTTTAGTGTACTCAGGTAGATCCGACTGAGGATATGGGAGGAGGAGATACTCTTGTAGAGAGACATGTACTCTTGTGCAGAAGAGTGAATTTGTAATCTCTTGTTATATTATATATATGAGATCTCTATCTTTGGTGGACGTAGCCCACATTGGGTGAACCACGATACATGCTTGTTATGTGTGTGTAGTTTTGTGTGATTTGGATTATTCTAGTTTATGCTTCTACTACTGTAGATTTTTTGGGGAATTGTTTAGATCATGTGTGCATGATTTTGCATGTTATTAAATCACGACACTATTCTGCTGCCCCCTAAATCCCAACATTTCTGTCCACCCTCTTCTTCCTTGATCCTATAAACCCACTTATTTTGCAATGTTCTCTTACTTGCTGGCAACTTAACCAAATCCCAAATTTGGTTTTGTTCCAAGGAGTCCATCTCCTCATCCATTCCATGGTCCTAATGGACGTGGGTCTTATCCTGCATTACTTCTTCAAAGATCTCTGGTTCACCATTATCAGTCAATAGTAAATAAAATAGAGAAGGTGCAAATATTTCTGGATGTTTACTTACCCTTTGTGACCTTCTCACAGAAGTTTGAGGTATCAGAGGCTCAATCTGGACCTTCTAGACATTTGTATCCAAATATGACAGTGACTGATGCCGTCACCTGTAACCGACATCAATTCTACTAACTGATGCCGGTTTGGCTCTCATGTAACCGATACCAGTTATTCTGACTGATGCCAGTCAGGGGGTAAACTGACACTGGTTACTGTGTAACCATGCAGGTAATACTTTTAAATCAAAGAGTTCATTTTCATTCACAAACTTCTCAACTGGTTCATCCTTGGGTACCAAAATTTGACCCCTGTACATTCTCTTTTCATTCCATTCAACATCACGAATCCTAATTATTTTAGAATTCTCTAAATCCCAAAAATGGAAACCGAAATCACCAAATCCATAACCAATGAAAGTTCACCTCTTGGATTTTGCATCCAACTTTTTCTTATTTTCCTTATCAACATGCACAAAATCTTCTGAACCAAAAAATTTAAGAAAAGAAAGATCTACCTCTTTTCCGGTCCAAGCTTCCTTTGATATTCCTCCATCTAGTGAACTTGAAGGTCCACAGTTAATCAAATAAATCACTGTATCAACTGCTTCTACCCAAAACTGTAAGGGCAGTCCAGAATGTATTATCATACTTTTAGCACGTTCCGTGATTGTCCTGTTCATTTTTTTTGCAACACCATTCTTTTGTGCTGTTCTTGGAACCATTATTTCTCTACGTATCCCATTCACTGAACAATAATAATTGAAATCCTTGCTACATTATTCACTACCATTGTCAGATTTAAGGAAATTTAACTTTGAATTTGATTCATTCTCAACAAGGGCTTTCCATATTTTAAAAGTCTAAAAAACATCAGATTTATGTTTAATACAATAAACCCATACTTTTCTTATAGCATCATCAATGAAAGTAACATAATACTGGGATCCACCATGAGAAGCTACCTGAGATGGTCCCCACACATCTGAGTGTGCAAACTCTAATTTTTGCTCCTTCTTAGTTGTGCCAAATTTGAGAAATCTCACTCTCTTTTACTTTCCAAATATACAATGCTCATAGAAATCAAGATCTAAATCTTTCAAATCTGATAATTTAACCTTAGTCTTTAAGATTTGCATTCCTTTTTTGACTCATATGGCCCAACCGGTTATGCCACATGCATGCACCTGAATCTGAAGTAGACAATGCAGAAAAGGAATCAATAACAAAGGTAGATAAATATAATGTTCCTACCTTCTTACCTCTTGCCACAACAAGAGCACCATTGGTGACTTTCCAAGAGTCTCCTGTAAAAGTAACCATGCAACCAGATTCACCTAGTTGCCCTGCAGAAATAAGATTCCGCCTGAGGCTTGGCATATGCCTCACATCTTTTAATACCCATGTATTTCCATTCTACAATTTTAGATGAACTTCCCCTTTACCAGTAATACTGCAAGGTTCATCATCACCCAAATAAACATGCCCAAAATTACCCTAAACATAATTTCTGAAATAACCCTTATTAGGGGTTGCATGGAAAGAAGCTCCTGAATCTAAAACCCATGATTTAATTCTATTATCTAAAGAAAGAATAAGAGCATCTTGCATTACCTCTGATGTAGCAAGATTTACTTCTTTACCTTTGTCTGGTTGTTGGTTCTCTATATCTTTTGACTAACAATCTTTCTTTGAATGTCCGTTCTTTCCACATTTCCAACAAGTAATTCCCTTACTTCTAGATTTAGATCTGCTATCCCTTGACTTTGATTTCCCATGGCTCTAACTCTTGGATTTCTCCTTCTGCTTACCCCTGCTTTCTACATTCAAAGCATTTCCAGATGATGTTTCCTTTGTACTCTTCCTGCAAATTTCTTCATTCAAGATTATACTAACCACATCATCAAATTTTAAAATATTATTAGCAGATGCAGTATTACTAAAAACCATTACCAAGTTGTCCCAACTATTAGACAAAGAACATAAGAATAAAAGTGATTTTACTTCATCATCAAATGGTATAATAACTGATTTTAACTGATTTACAATAGATCGAATATCATTCAAATGACTAGAGACATATTCACCTTCACGCATCTTAGAACTAAATAGTTTCTTCATCAAAGAAATTTTATTTGAAGCACTAGGTTTTTCATATAAATTAGCAAGAGATTTCATTAAGTCTGCCATAGAAGTTGCTTCTGTAATATTGGAAGCCACAGATGCTGCTAGGCTCAATCTTATAGATCCCAAAGCCTTTCTATCAAGAATCTTCCATTCTTCATCAGTCATCTTTGCAGGTCTAGACTTCTCATCCAACAGTAAATATAAATATCTTTAATACAGATAATCCTCAATCTGCATCTTCCATATTTGATCATTTCGGTTATCAAATTTCTCTACCTTGTATTTGTTTTCTTCTGCCATTGTTGTAGCTCCCACTTATTCAGAAAACCCTCTGTGAATAAATATGTCAACACACAAAACCCTCAAACAAAGCTCTGATACCAGTTGTTGGGGTTAGCACACCGGTTGTATAGATAATATATCAGATCTAAGCATACATGCAAATAAAAGTGGATATTCTACCAGAAGAAATATACAAAACAAGAGACATAAATCAACACCGTATTTAACATGGTTCACCCAGTGTGGGCTACGTCCACTAAGAAACAAGCCAATCTATTATCCAAAGCTTTGACAATATATACAATGAAGATTTAAAATCTTCCACACCTCTCAGATTTACAGTACTTTCTTTCTCTCAAGCTTTTGCTTCATCACCAAGAATTATCCTTATGAAACGCTAAAAAATTACTAGAACTGGAAAATGGGGATATTTTTTTAATCATACATAAAAATAGATTACACTGCTGCATTCATATAAATTTATTTAATCAAATTCTTTAAATCAAATTTACCTTTTGATCTATCTGATAACATCTGTGTAAGCCATGTGTGGTTGATAAGGGTGTATCCAGATCTCCACGATCTCCCTTTGCCACTATTTCGAGTGACAATGCTTATTAACATTTTGACTCAACCTTTTTTAGGTCATGGGAACCATGTGAAAGTCCTTGGGTCCACCACGAAGCTAGTTTTCTGACTTTGTATTCTGGTATCTGACCATTGCCTACCTCATGTTCAGTGTTCAACTTCCCATGATCAGGTTACTGGTAATTTTAATTTAATTGGAGGACTAGGCGATCAGACAATGCATAGCCATCAATGCATTACTTTGGCCAAAGTTATCCGCCGTGCAAGTTACAGGTAAACTCAAGACATCACACTAGTCTTATGAGTTTAAGTCTTCCGCCACCTCACAACTATCCCTTTCACAATTATCTAGATCTTATAGTTTGTATTTACTTTCTTTCCAATTTAACCTATCTTGCAAGAGTTTATATCGAGATAAATGCCAAAGGTCAACTAGGATCATCATGAGAGAAGCTATATTTGTTACGCTGAGATATATCTATTTCAACATTTCACATGTACTTATCCCTTAATATGCCTAATGGATCTTTTCATCTATTTATATTCCCATTTAGTTTCTCTTTTCCTGATGCTTGGTTTTTTAACCTTAAATTACCTTTTACAACGATACTCTTACATTCTCTATACAACAAGATTTACAATCTTATCATATTAATACCAAGTTTACCGAAAGGCCGAATTCAATATATATTAAAACATGTATATTTAATTATTCCTCCGATTAGCTACGCCACTAAATAGCTTATTTAATTTAGAAATTAGAGACAATTGATTGTTACAATAATTGCCCAACTATCGGCTTCATACATTGAAAAATATCAAATAAATAAATTTAACAATTTATGGTAAGTAAGATTTCTTACTTCTAGTATTTAACATTTACTCATATTGAGATATTATTACATACAAGGTAATCATCTCTTTATTAAAATCATAAATTACATATGCCATTAAGGCGAAATATATAACTATTACGATAACTCTCACATAGTGAGGTTTGAATATTAACAATGGGTCCAAGATCCCAATAAATTTAGTCAAAATTCTAGGATATCATCCTTCTACAAATTGAAATCCAAGTATCTCATTTAGATCCATGCTACAATGAAACTTCACAAGACATAAGTTTTTTGCATATCCGAACGTGACGGCTAATTGTCCTGCAAGATTGGAGTAGTGGTATGTTGTTAGTTCAAAATGAACTAGCATGAATATTAACTCCAATTTCTGATGCAATTATTTAATAAAATATGAAATGATATACAAGTTATTTTATCAACAAACGTATGGTAATACAACAGAGAATGTATTATTACATGTTTTTCATTAAGATACAACTATGAATGTACACAAATAGAACACCCAATTTCTATTTCAGCAATCATGTTTCACTCTAATCAAAAGGATCAAGACATAATCAACCATAATCATTCAACATCCAAATTCTGATTAAACCACAAGCAATTCACGCTTCACATGGTACAGATTCAAATATTATTTTTCTTACCTTCCAATCAACAAACAACTTAACAAAACAGTCTGAAATTATCATTTCCAAATATCAATCAGACATATTCCCTCTAGGTAATGAGCAGTTCTGTAAAACGCACAATAACTTAATTCCAAACAATCAGAATACACACACACACACACACACACACACACACACACACATTTATAGGAACATTCCAACTAAACAGTGTAAAAAACACTACTATTAAATCATTTTAACATGTTCTTCCAGGTAACCGATAGATCAACAAAAAAATTGACCTACATACCACATGATGATAATTTTGAAGTCTATTTGCATAGAATAAAAAAAATAAGTTTCTAATACTTCCAATAATGAGATCCTTTAAGAAAAACTAAGTCATCTTACATAAACTGTTAACACTAATTTATTTTTCAATCAGGTAATAAAATTATACCTACAGGCAAATCAACTTGTACATATCCAAATCAGTTCGTTCTAGCATTAATTTCTTTTCTGTTTAGAAATTATTAGAATCCGGAAGCAAATATATTAGAAAAATGATGAAATACCTAGTAAAAACATTTTTCACACTACCCAGAAATCACTTTGCTCATACAAATAAATTATCGTTTGACTGTAATAAAACCCAGAGGCAGAAATCGATTTGGGGTTTCCAGAAATCAAAAATAGAAAATAAAATAAACATTGATCAGGAACACCCATCTGCATTTTTTTAAAGTTTAGCTAAAACACCATAAAGGAAACTTAAAAGAATACAAAATCCATCAATTTCCTTTTTAGATTTCATTTCCAAGCAATTAAATCAGAAGCTGTCCACAAATTCATTTAATTGCCATTTTAAACAGAATACATATTTCCTCATTATTTACAAATAATGTTGCAGAGAAGGGAGAAGATATTCATGCCTGAAGTAAACCCAAAATCGGCAACCTTCTACTCTTCCTGCTCTAACAAGTTGAATCCTTCCTTCCTCCAAAACTCACACAGGCATTCCATAAGAGAAGAATGAAAATAGACAAAGGAAAAGTAAAAGAAAATATAATGAAAAAAAAACTATACTATAAGGGAGAATTTTCGGGCTTCCAAATGTTGCTTCATGCGTCAATGCATGCTGGGATGCCACATACTCAATGTCAGATGAAGGCGTGTCCCTTTCAAAACTCTCAGATTTTAAATATTAAAATATTATTAGTATTATATTTTTTAACTTTTGATTTACATGTCAAATCCTTTTAGGATTTAAATATATAATTTCACAAATTAATAATGCATTTTTTATTTATTTTTATTTTAATTGATACTTAACTTTAATGGTAAAATTAATCATCATAATATAAGTCCACATATTGCCAATAATATGTTATCGTAATAATTATTCGAATTTCCATGTTCCATATAAAATATTCAAACAAATGAAAAATCACCAAGTCCGTAAATAATAATAATTCAGATATTCTCGTAAAGCTGGTTTGATATAGCATTGTTAGATAAAACAAAGGCAGTATTCATCACGGTCACTGCAAAAGTCGAACAAAACATAAGACGACCAAACCGATTAAAATAAAATAACCAGAATAAATAACCAAAAGATTCAATAAATTAATGAATCGTTTTACCTATGATTAAGGCCTAATCATGTTTTAGGAAGGATCATCAAGGTGGGTACGACCCTGCGGGGTTATTCGTTCCGCAATGTCATGCCCTGTAGCAGAAGCTGTGGGTCATGATAGGACGAACCAAATGAATTTTACACCTAATGATGATCTCGTCTAATCCTGTTTAGACTTAACCATAGTTAATTTAACTTGCAAGAAATTTTGGGATGTTACACTTTCTCACCAAAACTTTCAAGTTCTTCTTAATTCTTGTTAATTATCTACTTCTAAACCCTAACTTTTATGCTTATATAGTCACTTATAGACTTAGGGCACTTAGCCATGCAATTACAATCAATATATATATTTTAATGCTAAAAATAGATCTAATTCCCGAGAGTTAATTAAAACATCTTCGCATAGGTAACCGACGTCGGTTCGCCCTAACTGATGTCGGTTCCTCCTTTCCTGACCGATGCTGGTCCTAGGTGACCGATGGCGGTTCCCCCCTAACCGATGATAGTTACTATATTTTCCAGCAAGTTTCACATTGCATGCTAAAATGAAGTAATTGAGTTCTACAACTTAACAAGTGGGTTGGTCATAGAGGGGAGTTAGATCGAAGTGGAGGAAGTTAGATAATGAGTTGGGTGTGGGTAAAGAGTAGGTGGATAGGTTGAGTGGGTTGAGGGGGGGTGAGGAGATGGTGAATTGGAGCAGAGTGGGAAGGAGCTCAGGTATGAGGATAAAGCTCAGTGGGGGAGCAGTGTTGGTGGGTAGTCAGACAGAGCCGAGCCGTGTGGAGAGAGGTAGCTGTGTTGGGAGTTGGCTAAGAGGAATGAAGATAAAGTGGGGAGAGGTGGTGGATGGAGTGGGTGATCCAAATGGCTTGTAGGTGAGAGGGAGGTGGTGGCGAGTTGGAAACGAGTTGAGAGGAAGGGATATGGGTGACATGGAGTGGGAGTCGGGTAGTGTATCGGGAGCGAGGTGGTTAGAAGGGAGATGGAGTGAGGCTCAAGAAGGGTGTAGCTGAGTTGAGGGAGTTAGGAACAAGTCGAGTTAGGTCTGTGGGAGGGAGAGGTGGTGGTTGTGCAAGTTGGAGAGTGGAGGACTTGGTGGGAAGTGGGATGGAGCTCAAGCACAGGGCAGAGTTGGGAGATGGATGGTTGGGTGTGTTGGAAGACGAGGAGCTTGGTGAGAATGGAAGTTGAGGAGAGGTTGTTACAAGGGTAATGAGGCATTGAGAGGGAGTAACTTGACCGACTTGGTCGAGCTAAGGAGATGAGGGGTTAGGGGTAATGTTAGGATAATAAAACTTTAATTTTTTGTATTTTTTTACTATGATTAATGATCAAATTGCACTCAATACTAATTATAAATAGGCGAGTCAGAAAAATGAAAGGTGCAAAATATATATCACATGAAAACAACTAGGAGAATAATAATTACACAATCAAACTTGAAAACATAGCTAAGTAATAAGGTTAAGGAGAACTCAACAGAAAACAAGAAGAGCATGTACCTCCAAGGTAACTTCAACGAGTGACTGTACTAAAATGAGATCGACAAATACTAAGACTTTGTAAACAAGCAAGTCAGAAAAGATGAGTAAAATAACAAACAAAACGACCAGATTTAGGATCGGGTCCCACCGGGCATGCCAAATTTTATACAGATACCTCGTTCTTGTGTGGGTAAAAGCCGATACTCGAAGCCACCAAAAACTTTGAATAATGGAGGGCTTATGACCTCAAATGTAGATATGGATCTATGGACGCAAAGAAGATAGATGTGTGACACAAAGAAGATAGATCTGTAAAACTAAAACATATAAGATTAAATAACAATATGTGAGGGTTGCCTGGACAATCCCGGTTCCAAGAGGATATTAACTCCCTTGAAGGATGTCAATCCCCGTGTCTAGAAAGATAGCTATAAATGATGAACTATAGATATAATGCAGAAATAATGAAATAATAAATGATAAGTGACTGAAATGACGAGGGGACTTAGCTTATGCTCTGCTATGGAGATGAATTGGGCATAAGGATGGTAAGATAACAAACCATGGCAAAGATTTCTCCCTAAAACTTGCAAAAATTAATTAAGATCTTCTTCTCCTTTCTGGGTCTAGGTATTTCCTTCTAGGTTTTCCGGGCTCTTGAAAGATGGGGAAAAACCCATATTTATAACTTGGAGGTGAGGTTAGATTGGGGTTAACAAGTAACCGGGGTTGGGTAAATTGAACTGGGTTAAGAGACAAGATGTGATCACACGAGGCCCATAGTTTGACTTATTAGATGGAGTGAGGAGCATGATTGACATGGTAGATGAGATAATAGATGCCATCTTTTGAATTTAATAAATGGGTGTTAGATGGGTATATTAATACCCATGAATTGAATAATTTGATATGGGAGAAATGCCAAAATTCTAATCATCAAATGGGTCCACATGGAGCCCATTTGATAATCAATTAAATAAGGTGAGTATATGGATGAGATTTATTCAAATTTAGGAAAGAGGAAGGCGAGAGGGGAAGTTCCATGAAGGCGAACGAATGTGGGATGGACGAGAGGGGCACTATACCAAAAATTGGTGTCTACACTACGACCAGTTGATCTATCAGTGCTTGACCTTTGATAGCCTTCTGAATGAAAAATTCAATATCAGATTCATGTAGGAGTACGATCCAGCTAGACATCCTTCCTATTATCATTGGTCTAGAAAGTAGATATTTGAGAGCATTGATTTTGGAAATTAGCTTGGTTGTATGATTTAAAAAATAGTGCCACAAATTTTAGAAAGTGTACGTGACTGCCAAGAAAAATTTATGGACTTGTGAATACTTAATTTCATTTTCGAGAATAATTCTACTCAAGTAATACGCATCTTGTTCTTGACCTTTATCATTGTGTTGTGTTAATAATGCCCCAATGGCATGTTCTGTTGTAGAAGTGGACAACACCATAGACTTGTCTTGTACTGGCAGTATGAGTACTAGCAGAGTGGACAAATATTCCTTTAACTTGGTGAAATATTATTGACAATCTTGTGTCTACTTGAATTGGAAATCCTTCTTGAACAGTTGATTAAAGTGATGTCATTAGTTCACAAGTTGAGAGATGAAGCACTGAATAAATTCTACCTTTCCTTGTAATCCTCTTAACTGACTCAAATTTTTAGGAGGTGACATATCCATGATTTATTTGACTTTGGTAGGGTCCACTTCAATTCCCCTTTGTGAGACAATAAATCCTAGAATTTTACCTGAGGTGACACCAAAGACACACTTTTTAAGATCAAGGTGAACCTTGTATTTGCTTAATCGTTCAAAGATACGTCGAAGAACGGTTGGATGATCAACCTTGGTTTTTTAGTTAACAAGTATGTCGTTGATATAGTACTCCATTATTTTGTGAAGATGTTCATGAAAAATTAAAATCATGGCACGTTGGTATGTAGCACCGATGTTCTTAAGGCCAAAAGGCATGACCTTGTAATAGAAATTATGTCACGGGGTTGTGAAAGTAGTTTTGTGTTGGTATTATTCAATAATTTGGATCTTGTTATACCCTAAAAATCCATCCATAAGAGATAACGTCTCGTGGCCCATAGTAGATTCGACAATCATATCAATATTAGATAGAGGGAAGTCGTCTTTGGGACATGCCTTGTTGATTTCGTGGAAGTCCGTACAAATGTGAATTCCTGTATTTTTCTTTGTAATTACTACCATGTTGGATATCCACTCTGAATAATCAATGGACCGTATAAAGCCTACATCTAGCAGTTTTTGAAGTTCGACCTTGACAAGTAATGTAACTTTAGGATGTATTTTACGTAAATTTTTCTTGACATGTTTAGCGTCTAGGCACTCCACAAGATGTTGAACCACAAGGGAAGGATCCAAGCCTGGAATATCCTTATAAGACCAAGTGAAGACATCTTGAAACTCAATGAGAAGCTCTGTGTAGGCCTTGATTTTTTTTCTGTGAGGCTAACACTAAGCTTCAGTAGTTTAGTTTGGTCTTCAGTTCCACTGTTAATAGTAGTAATCTCCTCTAAAAATAAGTTTGAAGTATCATTGTCTTGGCATAACGTTAAAGGTTTGTGTAGGTCACTTGATGTTTCTGAATGAAAGTCTCCTCTCTCTAGCACCTCAAAGAGGTTTTCATTAGGAGATACCTCCCTTTCTTTCTCTTTTTTTTTTCAAAATTTTCTACTCACATAGTGCCTTGGAGATGTTTTCACTATGCAAGATATGATTTTTATTTTTTCTATTTTTTATTTGTTTTATTTGTGGACTGGAGAACTCAACTTCCTCACCAAAATAATAATTAGCATCAAGTTTAATATCGAAACCATTCTTGTGGTCTAATAAGGGGAAAGGGTCTTGAGCCCCGAGGAACTCCTGGATGGCCTCATCATTTTGGAAGAGGTCCATGGAAACATGACATTGTTGTTCATGATCAAAGAGTGAACAGTAGAAAACGTCAAGGGTGCAGATACATAAAAATTCGAGAAAGAGGTTAGTTTCGACAAGATTCCCAAAGAGGCTATGTTTGGAACTGGTCTTAACTTCGAAGTCCAAGTCCTCATCAATAGTTAAGACATCGAATATTATTGATCTCTTTTTGTAGGTCACATATCCTAAACCATGTGTGTAGAGATTGGATTTGATTACAACAAGTTTGATACTTTTGTTCCCTTGTGGGCCAAATCCTCTACCTTTCCATTTCATATTTTTCATTATTCTATGTGCCTTAGTATAGTCAGTGGATTCGAATCATTCATTCATCCTATCTTCATATAACCAAGAGTTTTGAGATCCTTAAATATGTTCATCTTACAAATATTTGTATTGCCTCCAAAGAGTAACTCTAGATAGTAAACCAGACGTTCTCGTAGGTGAGGAGAATTAGGACGTCCATATATGCGATGAGATAAGGGGAGATGGTCAACATGAAAAGAATTTTCAAGTGTGTAATCACCAATACCTTGATGAGAGAACTTAATCTTAGGTGACATATTGGACGTAGTTTCTTGCGAGGAAGATGTGGAGGCATGCGAGCACAAGAGTGTTTCAAGATCAATATAGGTGTTATCAATGGGGATAATGCAAGGTTCAACTAGAATATCAACATATGGGAAATAATTATCTGTATAATACCTTGATTCTAGAATTTTGTAATATTCAAATGGTTTGGTGTCAGCAAACATGGTAAAATCTTTGCCATTGTGCAGAAGTTTATACATTGATGATAGGTGGAAGGAACAATGTGCATCACGTGTATCCAAGGTCTACCCAATATGAGTTTATATGACATTTCTACGTCCACAACATGACATTGGGTGTCTAGGAGTTGGGGACTCACTTGTATGGGAAGAATGATAGTACCTGAGGATTATCGCTTGTTGTTTTCATAACCAAAAATGGTGATAACGTTGGCATCCAAGTTTTCCTCTTAATGACCAAGGCAGCGTAGCATTTTCATAGAACAAATGTTTAGGGTTGCTCTGTTGTCTATGAGAATTATTTTGACCTTATGGTTTGTTATGTATACTTCAATGTATAAATATTTTCTATGAAGATTAGGGTTCAACATATCCTGAGGACCGAAAGACAATATGGGACTTTTAGACAAAAGGTTGAAAATCATAGCTTGGAACTGTGTAACATTAAGCATTACATGAACATGTGCTTTGTGAAATTCACAAGTGAGAATGTCATGGAATTTAGGTGAATATTTTAATAACTCCATTAGATATATATGCATAGATGTGGTTGCTAACTATTTTATTAGGTCATACTGACCAGAAGTAGAGGATTTAACATTAGAGGTTGACTTCTAGTTTAAGGGAGTCATTGGTTTGGAAACTTGAGGCTTGGTAGATGACATTGACAGTTGGTTTTCCACGGGAACCTAGATTTTCTTTTGGCGTGTGGCAACCACTTTTTTTTTGAGGTCTACATTTTATGGTAGCTATAGTAGAAGGCACTTCTTCAATAAACAAAATAATTGACTCAAAATCAGCATTATTGGAAGATAGGCCTTTGTCTACAGTTTTATTATTGTTACCATGTTTTGGGAATGGGTTTGAAAACACTTTGATATTGTCATTTGATGTTTTAGTCGATGAAGGCTCTTTAACGGTAATATCCCCATTATTGAAGAGGTCTTATATATAGTGATGGAGTCGTACATAATTATATGTTTGACGACCATCGATGTGCTGAAATTTGCAGTAAGTGTCATCTTTGTACCAACTGGGTTTAGGCTCTCTTTTAACCCATGGTCTTTGAATAGGATATGTCACCATGTTTACATTAACAATTTGTTGTAAGACGTTATAGAGAGGTTCTCCCAAAGGTGTAAATCATCATCATTTAAAGTCACGTGAAGAGGAATCCTTTTTGCTTGAAACATCAAGAGGTTATTTGGTTTTGTTTGGCGTAGCTTGGTTGTTTTGAACATTATGGAAGTTTCGGTTCTGTGACACCTTCATTAACAACATTATGATTTTGGTTGACATTTTTAGATTTATGATGGTAAGAGCTATTGTTATTTTTATTATGGTGGCCACTGTATTTTGAATGAGGTTTAAGTAAAAATCTAGCGATAAGATATTTTTCAATTTGAGATCCTTTTTCGATAACTTCCTCAAAAGTATTGAAGTTGTGCATTTTCATGTGAAAGGATATTTTTCCAGTGAATTTTGGGATAAAAATGCTCACTAGTTGTTTTTTTGGGATTGAGCATGGGAATCAGCTTGCAATTCCATCCCATCTTTGTAAGAATTGTGTGAAGGTTTCATTTGAGAGTTTCTTAGCATTGCACAAATCCATCATGGTTATTTTGGAGTCTAGATTGAATAAAAAATGTTTAACTAACTTCTCTGAGAGGTTCGTGAAAGTATGGATAGAACCCTTGGGGAGGTGTAGGAACTAGTCCAAGGCTTGTCCTCCTAGACTACGTGGGAAGAGACGTAATAATAAGATATCACTATAGGAAACTTCTTGGAAATCCATAAATAAATCTTTAATGTTCTCTCATGGGTCATTCTTTCCCTTATATTTATAGAATTTGGGTGTTTTAAATGATTTTGGAAAGGGTACACATAAGATGACCTTATCGAAGGGGTAAGGACATAATTCATCAAAGTTGAATTATTTGTGTTGGCGTTGCATACCCAAAATGGTGTCTTTCATAAATTTCCATTCTTGATCATATGGTGAATTGTTTTCTAAGATAGATGATGAACCATCATTCTTGGTATTGTTGTTCTCTTTGTTAAGTGCAATATGGCTCTTAAATGAATTTTCACTAGTCTTCATTGATGAATCTTTGTCATTTTTATTAGTAGTGTTTTTGGAAGATAAGAGAGCGAGTTTTTTGGCCATCTCATCAACTTTATCCATGAGGGATTTAATGGGATCGGTGGCTAAATCGGTAGATTTTCCTTAATCATAAGTATCTATTTTATGAGGGCCCAATCCATCATTGTTGTTGTTTTTGTTTGATGAGGATGTTATATCCTTTATGGGTTTAGGCTTTTCGACTAATGTTTGCAAAACATCCTCATCAAATTCAAATGATAATTTTACTCCCATCTCAAGGAGACGAAGCAAAAATTGGTCTTTGTTCATGTGTAAAATATTTTCAACTTAGGCCTGTTCCTCAAGAGAGATGTAATTTTGATGATCCTCTATGTTTTTTTGTCTTCACTATTAGAGTTTTCGAAAGGATTTCAAACTATTTCAGCTCTTCCAAAAGGGATATAGTCTCTGCATCTTGTTCCCACCATTTTTAAAATAGGGGGAGCAAAAAGAGAGGAGAAATATAACTTAACCCTTGGTAACGTGATTGCTAATATGGAAGATATATTTGCAATTAATTTCATAGATAACACATCTATTATCAAATTGAATGCGGATATGGAAAAAGTGTTTGGAAGATTGAAATGACACTACCCTTAACAAAGTGAATGTCAAAGTAAAAGCGTGTGAAAATGATAATAAACTCAACCCTTGGAAAAGTGAATGCCAAGATGGAAAAGGGGTCCAATGTGATTTAAAGTAACTCATACTCTAGAAAATTCAATTCTATATGGGAGGAGGATTGTAGAGATGAAGGTTCAAACATATTTAAGCTCTAGAAAAATGAATACTAGAATGGTGGAGTGAGGATAGAAAATTTCAAATTTGCTCTACCTCTAGCAAAGTGAATGCTAGATGGGAAGATGATTTTTTGATTAAGATTTGATTGTGCTCAAAATCTAGTAATGTGAATGTTATAATGTAGGAGAGGATGAAAAAGGAGTCAAATCCCATGCAATATGCTCAACCCTTATCAACAAAAATTTAAGAAGGAAAAGGATTTAGCAATGAAAGAATAACATTCGAGTATTGACAATGTAAACATTGAGAAATGAGATGATGAAGAGGCCTAAAAATTTAACAAAAGGATTGCTAAATTATAGACATGAAGAAGGTGAACGCGTATAGTTCAACAATTATGGTGTTCAAACTAAAGGACGTAAAAGGAAGGTGAAAATATTACATCTTGATGAAAGATGAAGTGTAAAGGACTTGATCATGACAAAGTGGGAGGAAAATCTCAAGACGTACATCACAAGATAAAAATGCTTGAGTGAGGATGTGGATCCACAACTCAAGACTTAATGTCAAATAGGGAGATAAAGCTTAAATTTTGGAAAATGTGATCTAAAAATCTAAGACTGAAATGAAATAGGGATAAACTCAAGATGAGAAGAATATGAAAGGAAATAAATTTGACAATTTTGAAAGAAAATGAGAGATGGATGGAAGAATATAAAAGAGAGAGAAATAAACTTCCAAGTAAAATATGAGAGATAAAATAATAGAGACAAAAGAAAGGTCCAAATAAAGAATTATTTAGAAAGGGATGAAACAAAATGATGAAAAATCCAAAAAAGGGGATGTACAAATTTTGGGAAAAGGTGAAAGATATAACCCAAATAAATATTATTTTGAAATCATGAAGAGAAGGTAATGATAGGTCCAAATAAGGAGTATTTGGCAAATGTGATGAAAATGAGAGAATGATTCCAAATGAAGGAAAAATTGAAAGGATGGAAAAGAGATAAAAGATCCAAAAAGAGGATTTGGAAGAGTATCAAAGAGAGGCAGTGAATGACTTCAAATGAAGAAAAAGGATAATTGGAAAAGAGATGAAAAACAATTCCAAATAAGGAAAAATTTGGAGATTGGGAAAAGAGTCGAAAATGAGCCCAAATAAGGAGTATATGGGATATAGTGAAAAGGAGATGAAAAAAAATCCAAATAAGGAGTATTTGGATAGATTAAAAAGCTATGAAAGATGAATCAAAACAAGGAGTTTTTAGAAAGTGGGAAAAGATACGAAAGTGAGAATGTAGATACAAGTGTGGAACACTACTATGAAAAGAACAAAAAGACAAAAAAAACAAAAAGAGAGTTTTCATACATTTTGACCAAGTTGACCAAAAAAATATAAGTTTTGATTAGGAAAAAATGTCTTATATTATGGCCAAGTTTATTGTTCATCCTATGATTTTTCCACCTCTATGTCTAATGATACAATTTGTTTTTCAGGAAAATGCCCTAGATAAAAGATGACTTGCACATTGGTTTCTACGAAACTGAAGTCAAAATTTGCACATGGGTCTGTTAGTCACCCAAACAAAGAATTCAAAACTATAACTAAACTAAAAATGGACATGTATTTTCTACAGCCAGCTCCGATACCATATCATAATATCTGTAAGGATGTCTGGTATAAAGATGAATGCACATGTAGTTTCAGAAAACAAAATAACTAACAAAAGCATGAAAGTGCAAATAACAACCCAATATGCAACAAATCCAATATTTATCCAATACACTACTTTGAATACCTCACAAATGAAGATGTACATATAGGAGAGTGAATGTGTAACTCCTCCATGAATAGTGAACAAAGAGACCAAAATAGAAATCTAACTCCCACACTTGGCATAATTAGTATGAGTGAATCTCACTTAGCTAACACTGATGGCCAAATGTAACTCATGTTAATAACTCCAAGTGTAACTCCTAAAGTACACCTAAGCAAGCTAACTCTTAAAGTGTAGGAATAATCCATGTGTAATAATAATCCACGTAAATAAATAAATGGAATAAATAATATCCTACACTAACAAGATCCACTTCTAAGGAAAACAATTCAACCAATTTGGTATGGCAAGGATGTTTTTCTTATAATGAATATTTTTTTTCCATTGCGGGTTAAATCTAGAAGATTTTTTAGAAAATATGAAAGACTTCAAATAGTTTCCTTAAAGGAGGCATCATTTTTAATGAGAGTTAAAAAGTAGTTGTTTGTGAAGTGGCCATTAATGATCTATTTACAAAAATATTGAAGGAATATTCCCTAGATCAATCAATGTTTAGATTGATGGGAGATACCCAAGAATAACCAATGTTTAGCTTCATGGGCAAGAAAATATCAAAATTATTCAACCATCAATATATGTATTGTGCGAGAAAGTGAATAACCCTATCTGATAGAGAAGAAAAGGTTGAATCTATCAAATTTCTAACCATTGATAAAAAAATTTCAAGTGGAGGCATCAAAGAAGACAATATATAAATATTGAATAAAAACTTCACCAAATCCAATATCTTGAAGCATGACAAGAATAAAATTTCATTCCATATGGTTATATGCCATTTTAAAGTCCACCTTGAGAAATCTAGTTCACTACCAAGAGGCGTGGGCCCATCCCATGTCTTCTAAAATAAATAATAATGTTATCTAATATATACTTCCCTTTAATAAAGTTGGTTTACTTAGAACTGAAAATGAAAGGAATAATGTGGTGAATGTGTAGCACTAAAGATTTAACAATATTTTTATAGGAAACATTTAACAAGGTGATAAGTCTAATTGGAAAATAGCTTGTGATTTCCAACTTTAGGTATGAATTTTAAATTTCCTTCGTTGGCAAATTTATGTAACGATCAATAAAAAAATACTTCATTGTATATTTGCAATTAATTATGGCCCACAAAACTCCAGGCGGCCTTATAAAAATCACAAAAAAAACCAACAATATCAAGGGTTTTTTTTGTCCCTTCAAAACCAAACTTTATTTACCTTATCTAAAAAAATCAAGGGCTCATTATCCATATATTACAATTTTTGATAAGGGTCTTATGATCTGAGAGAAGAATCATATTGGATATGAGTTGTGGGTGAAAGGTTTTGGGGGACAACATCAAGGCATTTCTTAAGATTTTATTGTCTTTCCTCTATCATGACTTGAGCTTAGATCACCAAAGGTATTGGAAATATTGGGTAAGCTAGTGAGCCGATTGAGATCCCTTTGGGTCGCCTTTATCTACTCTCTGATCTATTTTTCCCAAAAGAATTTGAATTAATTTTTGAAGGCTCAATCTCTAGCCTCAATCCAATATTGAGGATCCCGAATTTGAGCTCCTAAAACAACGTGTAATGCATTGAGTTCGAGTGTATTCCTAATTCCGACAACCATGAATTATATAAGAGGATCAAAATAGTTGCATTCCAAAAATTATAAATCCTCATAAATTATTTAAGGAGAGCACATTAAGAATGCTTTCAAACTATTTTATGAAATGGAATAGGAATGTGGTAGTGTGATGAATATCATCATTCCACCAATTGATCTAGTTGGAAGCATAAAGAGGACATGACACACACTTCCACACCCTGTCTGTGAGATGGATGAACCCTTCATGTAATAAAATCAATGTGTTGAGGTATAAATGATTGCATGAAAATTTAAATTGAGAACTTCCTTGAGTGAGGTGGAAGGTGGTTGAAGTGTGATTAGAAAGCACCATATCTTAACAATCGATGACCAACGACCTGTGGAAATTATGAAAAGAGAACATGTGTTGTTCATAAATAATAACATGATCAAGTATTTTGAGAACCCTATCATCTTCAGCCTAGAAATTATACCAAGTGAACCAAGGTTGGGAATTAAATATATGTTGTTGAAGTAAAGGATCTAAACCTCCCCCCCCCTCCATTTAAAAAAAAAGAAGAAAGTAAATCCATGCTTCATGTTCACCAACACACCATTTCATAGGAAGGGCTACATCTTTATCTTTACAATGTTCAATCATTTTGAATTCACCACACACAACCTAGAAAGATAGTGGTAATTTATCATCTAACCATCTCCATAACACCATTCTTTCTAGGCCATCATTAGAGGCATAACCATTAATGATTGTTTGGCCCCTAAAGTAACTAAGTACCTAAGGCGCGAAGCCTTGTGGCACGCGAAAGCAGAGCACGAAGGCACACACAGAAGTAATTCTTGGAGAGGTGCGAAGGCTCGAGCCCAGGTAGGATAGATTCGAGACTTAGTGAGTTTTTGAAAACAAGAAAAGACACACGTAGGGAGAAAATGGAAAAGTGACCAGATACAGATGTCGATAAGACATGGAGACTTGCGGCTAAAGGAAAGGATATTCTAGGGCATCAATACAATTATCATGAGAGGATAAGGAGTCAAGGTTGTTAAGGATTAGCTGGCACATGCATGCTAAAGGCACTCAATTGAGGGAAACACATGACCTCGTCTTACATATTCCTGGGTAGTGGTAGAGCAATCATAAACTGATTCCTTTAGGATTTCGTAGGTAATAAGGATGAGTGGTTAAGAGGGAAGGATGATGATTATTCTAAAATAATGGATAGTTTTTGCAGAGGAGAAGGAGAGATAAGTAATGATGGATGTAGAAGTAAGAAAGGATAGGGAGTGAGAGATATAGTGATATTGTAATGTGTAATGGCGAGCTCTGTGATGTAAAGAAATCTCTGCTAGTGTGAACATTTCCATGAATGGGACTCTTTTGATGTAATCTTGGCTACCATATTTTTGGCTAATAAATATAATGAAGTGATTCTAAAACACTCATGTGATGGATCTTGATATGCAAATTTTCCTTATGTTCATATGCATGTTACAGGTTATCTGGATGTTATTTCATGGTGGATTCTACTATCATTGAGTTGATCATGTTGTTCTATGCTCAGGTGCATTAGCTAGGAGTTAATGCTTACATCTTAAATTCCATGAATGGATACACTTATTTTTTGGTTGTATTACATCCTCGTGTTAAGAATGAACATTCTCACAAAGCTCGCATAAAGGAGGGGCTCGGTGCCTGTGCACACCTCAGGTGAGATTCCAAGCTAAACTGGATGATATGTCGGCATGTTTGGGAATGGTTGTTAAGGAAAGCAATGATTAGAGACTACATTTTGGTTCCGTTATCGAGACCCTCTTTTTGAAGATGTTGTGATAATGGTACGTGATGACAGGGCACTTGACATTAGACAATGTTGAAGCATGGTTTAAAAGCACAGAGGATGAGTTTGCTTACAGATTTAATAATGGACTTGAATTTGATGCACGTAAATGGGTAGAAGAGCACCTGTATCATGAGTTGTATGAGACATTCTTTTGTTACTTTCTAGTGGAGTTGTATGAATGGATTTCAACATACGTGTCTAGGTTGAGTTCGTATTATAGACCTCGTGCATGAACCCAAGATGTGTATTAGAAGCTACATGATGTCAATCTAACCTGGACCCGTGTTATTGACCACTGGTGGAAAAGAGTGCTGACTAGTTATACCCTCGAATATGCCATTTCTACATATTCTTGTCTAGAGGTTGCTGATTTTTAGTTATTGAGGAATCCTAGAGGATTATTTTTACATGTTATCCCCTTAGCCATCAATATCATGGCCATTACTTTAAGTTTGGAGGCTTTTCCCATGGTTGGCTAAACTTCTTCTGAGCGCTGGGTGAGGAAGCTAGAGTGGAGAAAGATGATAGACCTTACAGCTGAAACAGAGAGGGAAGAGAGATGGATCAAGTACAATGAAGCTCGTGAAAGGGAGTTAGGTAGCAAACATGAAGTTGTAGGAGTGATGGAACTATGGAGGCAGACGTTACATAAAGGAATTGAGGTTCATGCAAAGGATGTGGACCCTGAGCAGTCTGTGCTACCCCATCTTGGCAAGCGTGAGAGAGAAACCCCTTCAACTTCTGCTGAGATAATGTAACTTGAGGGAAAAAGAGTTGTTGGCACGCATTTGAATCCACCTGGAGACCAACACTTGGTGCTTATTTTTCCAAATCCAGAGATAAGTATTACTAGCCCAGTTGGTATTGGTGGAGGTAACTGATCAACACCTAGGAGGTATAACTTTTCATTTGGCACATCTATGGCTGCACAATCATTTCATGTGTTTGGAGGTATATTGTCTAGAATGAGATTTGGGAAAAGTATAGGTACACAAAGTTTGGGTATCACATTTGGAAGTGGCGCAGGGCACCCATCTGGAAGCGGTGTGATATCAAAAATTGTCGGCGGCAAGTTAAGCGTGACAGTGGGGACACAAGGCACGACCACTTCAGGAACCTTGCTAGCTATGGGAGGTGTATTTAGTGGGTTAGCTGTAGTAGGAGCTAGCAGACCTGGCGGATCTAAAGGATCTAGTGGGTTATGAGGAATAGGAACTGGTGGATCTAGTGGATCTGGTGGTAGAGGCAACACTGAAGGGAATCAAGGTTACGGATCAGGCGGGCAAGGGCCTCAACCACCTCAGTAATTTTGTTGAAATGAATTTGCATCTAATAGATTACAAAGGTGTTGAGGATGTTGCAGAACATGTACACAAATGTGAGTTTCTATGGCACACGAAGGGGATCACTACCCCAGAACAGAGGGCAATCCAGTTTGCAACAACGTTGCAAGGGTACACACATAGTTGGTACCGGAAGTATGACCCCCACAAGACAGTAGTAGATTATACCACGATGTGTAATGCATTCTTAGCTAAATTCCATATTCCTGAGTTTGAACAGAAGAGCATTAGTATGCTGAAGGAGATTCAAAAAGGTACGATGTGTAATGCATTCTTAGCTAAATTCCATATTCCTTAGCTAAAACTCTCTTATCAAAACTATGTTATGATATTCATCCTTCTTAGCATGCTCAATGGTTTGTTAGAGGACTAATAACTCCCTTCAGGAGAGCACTTTCACATAAGACTTTCATAGACCCACACGAGGCCTTGGAGGTTGCCCTACACATTGAAGTTGTGGGAAGCATGAATACCGGTGTTAGTCCTTTTCTTAAAGCTCATATTGCTACCATGGAAAATCATCTAGAGAAGTTGTCTGTGAACTTGAATCATGAGACTTGCAGTGGCCTATGGTGCATGAATTGTAGGGTAGAGGGGAATACAAATGACAGTTATCCTCAAAGATTGGTACGCGCGATAATGGTAGACTATGAGATTTTTCATGGGGACCATGATGTAAGTAGGTTTACACTGCTACAACGTGCAATCCATTAGAACGTGTCTTGCTATTGAAAGATTTTCACCTCTACCACTCATAACACCAAGGATTGTAGATTGCTTGACTAGATACATGATGCCATTGATATTGGTGTGCGCCAGACCAATGTTGTAAACAATTCCAAGGACGATGGTCATCAATATGAAGAGCACGCGGATGGAGGAGCTCATGGGTGAGGCTTTTGCGGAGGATTTAGAGGTAGTGGAAATCACGGAGGTGGAAGAATTGAATTTCCTCGCAGGACCTGTTATAACTGTGGGTCTACAGAACATTACAAGCGTGAATTCCCTAACCTCCTACAGTGCTCTTGGTGTGGAAAGAAAAACAAGTATGAGGAGTGCCTATATTTATTTGAGCATATGAGCCAACAACAACAGAAGGATAAAGGCACTGGAATGGTAAGTGTGAAGAAGGTTGACTTGCAATGGATGCCAAGGGTGGCATGTGAGTCAAAGTTAGAACCTTTACTGGTGACAACGCGGGCTGAGGTTGCATGCGGCAGGGAAATACCAAAGCAGAGACCACTGGTCACAAGAGAATAAGTGGTGCATGGGAAGTATCCAGATCCTACTCATCAAAAAGAGGTTTATCAGGAGGTCATGGATGTGATTCAAAGCATACAAGGAGAGATACAATGCCTAAAGGAGCAGTTGTGGTAGTTGGAGCAAATGAAATGCACCGAGGCTCCACTGAAAGATCTAGATGAAGTCAAGGAAGTATACAAAATGTTAAGGCAAGAGAATATCATCACTTTGCTAGGGGAGTGGTTACGTGAGAAAGTACCATGTGCCAGAGGATAGCATGAGTGACGGGTCTTGCATGCTAACCTTCCCCCTCACACCATTGATTATGATAAGAAGATTACCTTGAATGCACTAGTCAATGGATGGCTCCTAAGCAATATTCTGATAGACATGAGTGTAGAGGTTAATGTTCTCACCCTAGATGCATGACATCAAATGGGAAAGCCCCCATTATAACCATCCTCAAATGTGCGATATATGGCTAACAAGACAAGGGTGATGCCCATTGATGTCTTGAAGGATGCTACTATCACTATCTAAGGGGCGAAATTCACTAGAGACTTCAAATTCATAGTGCTAGCTGAGGTGGATAACTTTCCAGCATTGCTTGGGTGCCCCTGGTGCTATAAGAATAATGCAGACCTAAGGTTCAATAAGGGATACATAAGTCTTGAGAAAGGAAGAACGTGTTATCATCCCCTTGACCGATGGGAAATCGACACCCTATATTGAGCCCTTTATAGAAGAAGTGCTCGACAGAATCTATGTGTGTGTTATCAGGGACCCTGAGGCGATACACCCTATGGAAGGATTCATTCAGTGGGAAGACGCTCAATCTATGAGTGATACCACTACTGTAGCATATGACAATTGGATGCACAGGACATATGAGTTAATTGGGTGACAATTGCGAGGCTTTATTACAAGGGTAACGAAGGCGCACCTGCTTAGGTGTTTAAGAGGAAAGAAGTTGCTGAGCTACACTAGGGAAGGAAACCCTGATGTTTTCCTGCGAGCCATGGAAGCCCAGTGGAGATGCGAGATCAAAAGGCGAAGCATGCTTATCTACACATTATTTTAGGATTGGAAGAACCCATCAACTAGAGCGCAATGCACGGATTCCTTGGGCATACGGGGTACTACCAAAATTTTATTAGGGGGTATGCCAAAATCATTGCACCAACTAGAGGGATTTCTGAAGCACGTATGTACATTCCATTGGGGAGAGGTGCAACAGACGACGTTTGACACATTGAAGAATAGGCTTATCACTGCACCCATATTATGCTTTCCTTCCTTGGATAATCCTTTCCATGTGCATGTTGATGCCTCAGGGATGGCCATCAAAGCAATGTTAGCACAATCTGGTAAGGGTATTGTTGATCACCCTCTTTGTTTTGCAATTAGGAAGTTGACACCAGTAGAGAAAAACTATACTGCTACCGAGCACGAGGCATTATCAATGATCTATGTGCTGCAAAAATTTAGGCAGTATCTGTTGGCAACACCCTTTATATTCTACACAGACCACATGGTGTTGAAGTACTTGGTAAACAAGCTCATTTTACAAGGGTGCATATGCAGATGGGTCCTATTATTTCAATAATTTGAGTTTACGGTTGTTGTAAAACTAGGTAAGAGTAACTTAGGACCTAACCATTTATCAAGAATTGACTCATGGGAGGACACAGAAAGCATTAAGGATACAATTTCGGATGCACAATTGTTTAGGTTACGATGCATGCCCTCTAAATTAGAGGATATTACTTTGTTTCTCAAAACAGGTATGACACCAGAGGAAAGGAAGACTTTGGAAAGAAAACAATTGGGTATACGCGTCGCGCCCTACATATTAATTTGTGGAGATTTACATAAATTAGGTCGTGATGAGATTCTGTGTTGGTGCGTGTAAGAACATGAGCATGTTGCAATCATGGAGGAATCACACAGTGGGATTGTAAGAGGACACTATAAAGGCAATGCCAACACATGGAAGATTCTACTAGCAGGGCTTTGGTGGGAAAGCATCTACCATGATTGTATTGAGTTTTGCAAGGCCTATGATTATTGCCAATGCCTTGGAAAACCAGGAAGAAGATATGAAATGCCGTTGAGACCGATAACTAGCACATAAACATTTGAAAAGTGGGCGGTTGATTTTGTAGGACCGATTTCACCTACATCGCGAAGGACTGGTTCACGTTATATCATTACTTGGAATAATTACTTAACAAGGTGGGCTGAGGCAACGCCTATGAAGGATTGCATAATTACCACATCAACAATATTCCTGTGGGAAAACATAATCAGTAGGTATGGGTGTCCTTTAAGCTTGACTAGTGACAGAGGCACACACTTTTTGATTGAGACAGTCAAGATTTTGTTAGCAGAGTTCATGGTGGCCCATCACAAGACCACCCCTTATCACCCTCAAGCTAATGGAACCATTGAGGCATTTAATAAGATACTGAGTCACACGCTGACCAAAATTTGTGATGTAGGGAGACAAGATTGGGATGACAAAGTCTCAACCATACTATGGGTGTATAGGACAACCTACAAGAGATTGAACAAGGCCACACTGTTTCAATTGGTGTTTGGCATGGAAGCTATTTTACCAGTAGAATTTATGCTACCATCTCTAAGAATAGCACGCGTAAGAGGATTAGCTGATGATCAAGCACTACAAGAGCGCATGGAGAAGTTAATACAGTTGGACGAAAGGTGATCACTTGCTAGGTGGAGTCAGAAGATTGAGAAGGTGCAACAAAAATCATGGTATGATCGTCATATAAAAAAAAAATAGTTTGATGATGGGAAGATGGTCATGCTTTATGAATCTAAATTCCTATGCCACCCTGGCAAACTGAAAGTCCATTGATTAGGACCATACATCATCTTGTACATCCTCGATTCTAGTGCGTGCTAGTTACAAGCGCTTGATGGGATGAGGTTACCGGGTTACTTCAATGGGAGTAGGTTGAAGCCCTATTATAAATAAGGCTTTTATGTAGTAAAAAATAAGGTAGTATTGCCAATTAGATTAGATTTACTTCTAGTAATTTTTTATCTTGGTTGTTTCCTTTGTCATAATTTTCAGTTTTGTTTTACGCGTTGGTGCATTGGTAGCTAATTACATTGTAAGAGGTTCTATGCGTAGGGGACCGCGCATACATTTTTGTGTGAGGTGCAGTAGCAGATATATTGAACATGGTTAACAACAAAATTCTTTGATTGTGGACTGTTGAGGAAAGATTAACGTGAAGACAAAAGAATGAGCAACGTGATGGCTAAGGTGTGTAAATTTGTATGGTTGTGAAGGTGGGTTGAGAAAAGTCTGAAGACCACAGAAGGGAAGGATCGCACGGTATAACATAAGGTAGGAAGCACCATGGGAAACTATTTAGCAGCCAATGTAGAGGTTATGTACTTTGGCATGGTGATGCACACGAAGGTCTATGGCAGTTTAGTGGTATTGGAGCACCAAAAGAATACAGCTACAAAGAGCAAGGGGAAGTCGCAGAAGTTTATTTAAGTAAAATAAAGCGATTTATCAAAAAGTGACATTAGAAGACGTGGTCGGAGGAACTATAAGGCATCGATAAAGTATAAATAAGAGGTAAGAATAGTCATTTTGACTACTTTACTTTAAGAGAATTACTTTTGTACTCCCAAAATCGAAGTGCGATGAGGGTTTTACAAATAACAACGACGTGAAGCACTATCATGAACCAATGGACTTATGCAAGTTGTAATGTAATCTTGAGGTGTAACAAAGATGGGAGAAGACAACAGAGAAGGAAGGAGGTTACATGAAAGAGAATCATAGAAGCTGTTGAGTTAGAGTAGACAAAAGAGGGGATCAATGCACCTAGGGAATGAGGGAAAAAAGGAGGAAGATGACACCGAAGAAGGTTTAAACAAAGATACCAGTGGTCGAAAAGGAGGATCCTGTGGAAATTTACTCAGAAATGCATTACCCTCCTATAGTTATCAAGGCATAAAAGTGGAGCTCGAAGCTATACAAATCCAAGATCAATGAATACAACCAGAGAACATCTGATAATGAAAAGATGATGTGGGAAGACCTAGTATCAGACACTCCAATAGTGGATGAGATTAGAAACCCTAAGGTCGAAGATTTAGTGTAACATGATCTATAAAAGACTGGAATTTTATATCTATGGGAGTTGCCTTTCTTTGCCAAACCCGCCCCGTTGTTTAGGTGGTTAATGTTACGGGTGCATGAAGAATTCTTCTACTTCGCGAGAAGAAAAATGAGGATCACAAGCCATTTCATTTAGATAGTTATAGGCCTACGCAACACTAGAGAGGATATGACACTTGATTTATGTGCCACTTCCAAGATTGAGGAGATGGAGAAGAAACTGAACTACGATAAGGGATGTAGGGCATAGGTAATTGCAGATCTTCCAAACCCAATGTTAAGAGTCACCTCTTAGCTCATTAGTTGTAAATTGGGTGAAAGGTGGACATTCATTAACTAGAGAATCTTGTACGTGGCCTACATGGTGTCCAAGAGGGCACACTATAATTTTTCCCAATTTATTGCATAAGGCATTATCGAAGAGGTGCGGGTGCAAAATGAGGCAGGAGCAGAGATCACATGAGGCTCCATCATCTTATTGATCATGTTCTAGGAGATTGGTGTCCCAGACAGACGAAATGGGAACATTTGGGTTCACCGACCTACACACGTGTCCCCTGCAGTCCAATTCATGAAGTTCACCTACAATGGGACCATCTCGAGTGCTTACAAGGCTCGGATGAACATGCAGTTCAAGTGATTGCGTGGAGCTTTTGAGAACAAGTGGCACATTCCCAACGAGTTACCATAGGTTATTGGGGACTAGGTAAATTTGTTTGTTACACAAATTTTTGTCTAGCAAAGTTTATGATGGCCAAGGGAGATATAGGGCCATGGTGCAAGCTCCCCTTCACTTTCACAACCAAATATATGAAGTATGCCATCAACTGGATCAAGGATGAACATAAGTTGATTTTTTATATAGACAAGGTGGATGTTGATGTCCACACGTTGCCCGTTATATGAAAGTATGGCACTCGACTTGCCTATATCAAAGTTTTGGATCCAGACCTTCTAGACCTACACCTCAGGTCAACGTTACCATCAATGGATACGTCCATCAGGTGTTCGTACAGCTGCGTCCCAAAACACATAGGGGAATTGAGGTGGAGGTTACAGACTCCCCCTTTCCAAAGCCACGGGGAATACCAATCCCACCCATGAAATAAGTACAAGAAGAAGAAGAAGAAGAAGAGCAAGATGAAGGGAAGTTAGATACTTCAATGAAGAAGAAGTACTACACACGATGGAATGGTTGCAAGGGCACCAACACTTTGGTAGAGGGTGGCGCTAAGGCCTCATTTCCAGGGCATGAGGGAGAGAAGGTAGGGTAGGAAGAGGAGGAAGGGCCTGAAGAAAAGAGACAGAAGACATATGACACATCAAGCCTCACAACAGGCTCAGAAGAAGTAGAGTAAGAAGAACCCACCACTTTCAAGGTATAATTGAAAGTGGAGCTAGAAGGGCAGGAAGTTGAGGTGGAAGCCACAGATGCGATTAAGACGTGAGATGAAGGGGAGGAATATTCTATAGGGAGAAATAATATTCCAGCGTGCGAGGCCTCTACACCTCAGACCACTAGCCTAAGGGAAGATAAAGGGGACTCCTTTACCATAAAGGAGGATAAGGGATTCACCCCTGGGGCAAAGAAACATAGGACAAAGTGTGAAGCTACAAGCAAGAGGTGGACATGCGTGTCCCCACATATGGACTTCATGGATGACCTCACGAAGGTCCTGCACGTGAGATCCCAGGCCACCCTCCCACCAGAGAAACTTAATGGATGGGATTTGATGGATCAAGAAGGGGGTGTGCCTAGAACTAGAAAGATGCTTAGCTAGAGCATACATTGCCACCCCGAAGAGTCTTATTTTGAGGTCAATGATCATGCGATCGAGACCGTTCATTTGAATAAAAAGGGAGGAGAAGTATACAAAGTGCTGGATCCTAACCACCTAACAGATGAGTAGGCATGCAATGCATTATAGAATATTTCTTCAGAGGTGATCTAACGTAGTTTGGATGTAGGGGCCATTGCTCGGACCCTGATCACATAGAAGAAAAGCAAGGAGAAAGAAGTAGATAGATTACACCAAGGGTTAAGGGGAGAACATGCATGAACAAAGGAGGCATATGACCGAGTTGACACCCTTGTAAAGAGCATCACGAGACAATGTTTGACATTGGTGAGCCAGGCCAAGACCGATTACGAGGATGAAATGGAGTACCTTGAGGACCTCGTAGGGATGTTACTCGTTAAAATTAAGGATGGCGTGTGCCGCAAACCTTCAGAGCTCATAAAAGAAAAAAGAAGAGAACAGGGTCACAATTGAAGCCCGGATCACTAAGTTGGAAGACCTGCTCTCCCAACTCAAGGAGGAAAATATATTGGCAGATAGGGGCTTCAATAGCTGTAGAAAATGTGAGCCAATCATCGACACATGAGTAATAGAGGAAGACACATCTTTCAAAAAAATTCAAGAGACCATCCCCACCTACAGGGTGGAGCACACACAATTGGTCGTTAACACCACGACTTAGAAGAAGAAAATCAAGACAAAGCGTGAGAAATTGGACTTCATAATCAATGAAATCTGAGACTCCATCACCAAACGGATGGATGAGTTCGAGGGTGTCTATGCGGAGTTGGGGGTGGCTATTGACATGTAGAAGGGGAGGGTGGAAGAAATCATCCCATACTAGGTGCCAAGTGTTGTAGGTGAAGCACCAGGGAAGGAATTATCATAATTGAAGGCCCGAGAGAAATTGAAGGATGAGCTAGATGTAGAACTCTCTGAACTCCTCCAACTGGTCATGTAGCATCCCCGCATTCCTCAATTCTTTATTCATATTCTCTCCCAAACACTATTCCTTATTCGTTGAAGCAGTATTTTGATCGACAAGATTTTTGTTCAGGAAGCGCGAAGGATTGTCGAGGTGGAAACCAGTTTAGTGTGGGGTGATGTTGGGCCCCTAAAGCAACCAAGTACCTAAGGCGCGAAGCCTTGTGGCGCATGAAGGCATACGCAGAAGTAATTCTTAGAGAGGCACGAAGGCTCATGCCCGGGTAGGATGGATTCATGACTTAGTGAGTTTTGGACAACAGGAAAAGACACGCGTAGGGAGAAAATGGAAAAGTGACCAGATACAGATGTGGATAAGCCATAGAGACTTGCGGCTCAAGGAAAGGATATTCCAGGGCATCAATACGGTTATTATGAAAGGATAAGGATTCAATGTTGTTAAGGATTGACTGGCACATGCATGCTAAAGGCACTCGATTGAGGGAAACACATGGTGACATCTGGAATATTCCTAGGTAGTGGTAGAGAAATCATAAATCGATCCTTTCAGGCTTTCATAGGTAATAAGGATGAGCGGTTAAGAGGGAAGGATGATCATTATTCTAAAAGAATGGATGGTTTTTGCAGAGGAGAAGGAGAGATAAGTAAGGATGGATGTAGAAGTAAGAAAGGATAGGGAGTGAGAGATATAACGATATTGTAATGTGTAATGATGAGTTTTGTGATGTAAAGAAATCTCTGCTAGTGTGAACATTTCCATGAATGAGACTCTTTTGATGTAATCTTGGCTAATAAATATAATGAAGTGATTCTGAAACACTCATGTGATGGATCTTGATCTATGCATTTTCCTTGTTCATATGCGTGTCACGGGTTTTCTTGATGTTATTTCATGGTTGATTCTACTTTCATTGAGTTGATCATGTTGTTTTATGCTTGGGTGCATTAGGCTAGGAGTTAATGCTTACATCTTAAATTCCATGAATGGATGCACTTATTTTCTGGTTGTATTACATCCTCGTGTTAAGAATGAACGTTCTCACGAAGCTCGCATAAAGGAGGGGCTCGGTGCCTGCGTGCGCCTCAGGTGAGCTTCCAGACTAAATTGGATGATATGTTGTCACGTTTGGGAATGGTTGTTGAGGGAAGTAGTGATTAGAGACTACAATGATACTAAAAATTTGTTAATGTTCATAATGACCCAAATGGATGTATCTGATTGATCTTCTCTCAAGGAAAAGATTAAGGGTTCAAATATTAGGGATATTAAAAGATTGGAACCATACCGACATCATTGTGAAGATATGATAGTGAGTGAATTACAACGTAACACATTTCAAGGAAGTGTGAAGCAAGAAACCTACAATTTCAACTTCCTAAAAACAAACAAAATCTAAGTTTCCAATGCATTGCCAAGAAAAATGCAAAATGAATTTTTAAGAGGACTTTGTAATACCTCTTACATTCCATGACTAAATAAATAATGTACGAAACTCATCCATGTTGGGTTCCCCTTATCCATCATAAAAATATGTGTCAGATTCCAAAGCAACAGAAATGTCAAATAAAAGAGGGCACTAGTTTGACCTAATAAAATCATCAATGAAAATGGAGCGAAATTTTTCCCCGTTAACTCCCCTTGGCTACTCATTTCCACCTTGAGGTGACATGTAATAACACAGAGAGGGTTAAGAGATCGTCATTGAGGTCTCAACCTTGAAAATAATTAACCAGTTACGATTCTCTTGAATCTGAAAGGAGTCTAGCTAGTTTTGAACATAGGGAAACCACACAAGTGGGATGGGAGAACTTTTTGAATTATGCGCATTTATTTGAAGTTTGACATTAATAACATCATTAGCTGCAGAGGAATTTTTATTCCTCGTAGGCGTGTTTTTTCTCACTACGGTGGTTTATCCATCATTTTTTGTGGAAACTTTTTTTCTTTTTTGGGTGGTAAGTTTCCCTTGGTAAGATTAAGTTAAGCTATAACTGGGAAATCAAGGATCATGTGGTTAGGAGCTTGACATATAGGTCATTTCCTAGGAAAATCAATATAGGTAAATTTTTGAGAAAAATCTCATAGCCAACCTAAATATCGAGTGAATCCTTCAATTATTTAGTAAGGTCGATCTCAAGGAAAACTTGCTTGTTCGGTCAAGCCGAGTAGAAGCAGTCAATTTTACGCCAAATAACCCCCCAATAGGTTTAATAATTTCTTAAATGAAATACCATAGAGGTCTCACGAGGCTAGGGAGTTTGACCCAAATGGGGACTTTGAGTGAAACTTTCATAGAGACTATGAAGTCACGAGTCCAAGGAAAAATAACTAGGATCATAACTAACAACCTAAATTAACACAAAGTGCTTGAAATTTTGAGGACTCCTTGATGGAGGACCAAAAAAATCCTTTGTAAGTTCTTCATCCATAAGACATGGATTCCATTGGTTCCCAGTGGAATTTGATCTAGGTATAAAGAAAATATTTAGAATGAATACGAGTAACATAGTAGGTTATAAGTCAATTATTATCATACTACTTAATAATAAGCTCAACAAAAATAATCTTATGAAAAACATCAGGAGAAGTTTAAGACTCGTTACCTGATCATAGACCTTGGGAAAAACTTCCTGATATGTTTGCGAGCCATTCTCATTGACTTCTACAACTAAGGTTGTAGCTCATTAGATGAGAGCCATATTTAAAGGCTTAAGTTGTTGAAAGGGTAGATTAAATTTCAAACCTTGCAAAGGTGATTTGAGTAATTGAGGATAAGTGAAAAGATAGTAGGAATGAGAGACAATATGAAAAACCCTGAGTGAGCCAAAAACCCTAAACTTCAAGTACATCATGAATATCACATTATTATTGCTAGATATTTCATTGGAGTTTGTATCCACATATACAACCTAGAAGGCTAGACTCATACACTTAAACACGTTATCTATTTACCACTTAGAACTACCCCACTATCAGTACTGGAATTTGATTGTTTGTGGGCTGTTTTTCATATTTTATCCATAATTTACAATTTTAAAAAAATGAAACCATATATTTAGATTGGTTTATTTTTATCTAAATCGTAAATTTGACAGAGTATATTGTTAATAAACTGTATATAAATTTTAATTGTACAATATTATAGTATGTTAGCCAGTCAAATATAATATGTTACCATGATTTTAATTCATTTTTAAAATGGTATATAAGAAATAAATTTAGTAGTTATTGATTTCTCTTTAAATACAATATTTTAGAAAGTGTTTCATTCTTTTTGTAAGTGAAAGTAAAAGATATAATATAATGTTGTTTAGTTACTTATTACTCCAATTCTAAAAGTAAATATAGAAACTTTTCTTTCATGCAATAAAAGCAGGTGACATCCTTTGAGTTTTCTTTAAAATATTGTTACACGTTTCATTCATTCTCAATTTAGATTTCATTCCATTAGTTTATAATAGACATAAACTAGAATTTAAGTAAAAATAAATTGTTGTTTTCTTACTACATTATTTTTATTTAAGCATTTCTTTATGCCCTAAGTTCTTTGTGTGATAATATGATAAATGTTTATGATAAAACAAAGAGAGATAACACCTAAAAAGTGTTTGGAGATAAAAATGAGGTCCATCTATATTTTTTTATCAATTATTTTTATACTTTCATTTGGCATCAATATTTTGTTGGTCGTGATTTTCTTATTTATGGGATGTGTTCATATTGTAAATGAGTCACCATATTCATAATGTTCATGAGTGTTGGCCTATGTTACTACCAACACTAAGGTATATGTCACACATTTCTCATATACACTACAAATTGTTTTAGGATTTCTTCGATTCTCTCGGGATTTAGTTTTCCTTTCCAAATATGCCTTTACGTAAGCATGTCTCTTGCAATTTTTACTTTTACTAGCAAACTATGTATGTGTAAAAGAAGAAAATGCATTTATTCACTCATCCAAACAACTATCCCATTTACCAAAAAATATCCAATGTCGCACTTCGTAGTGTCATACCCTTAAAGAATGGTTAGAAATAAGCAATTCTCGAGATTTTTTTTTTGTTTTCTCTTAATTACATTTTAAACATGGTTTTAAACAAAGTACATTCTTATGATTTATCTATGTACTAACACGATAATTTTGGTATCCTTACACAACTTATTGTAATTTATTTATTTAAAAAGATTAAGTTTATCATTTTAAAGACTTGAAAAATGATATTTTATATAGATCGTATTTTTTTGAAACCCCAAAATATTATTGGAAAACGTAAATAAATGATCAAACCATCATAAATTTTCCTTTCGACAGAGAGTGGCAAATGTCAAATTCAGGCCCTCTAGGCCATTATCACTCATAAACAAACCAATAAATAAAAACACTTATTGCACGAAAAAGCATGTAGGTAGTTTGTACTTTTGTAGTGCAAGAACTCGTCAAGAGTGTTACATAACTTTCAGTGCCATACGTACATTCTTATGCTTTTTCATAAGATTCCCCTACTTTACTCGAATTATGTGTTGATGATGCACACATATTAAAAAGTGCGACTTGCCTTTTCTTTTACCCCTTGGAAATAGAAGCCATTTAATAAGGCTTTTTAAACCCAAAAAAAAATCAAATGTCATTTTCATAAATAATTGTTTAGATTTAGATTTGTATAAATAAAGACCGACCAAAGCAAGGTTGTAAGTGTGCATTAAAATATAAAGCTTATTGAAATTTGAAACTCAATCAAAGATTTTTCAATTATTTGTTAAGTTTGATAGAAATATACACCGGAACTAAAGTTGATGAACCTAACCAATCCACTTGGTAGTTGTCATGATGGGATACCCTAATAAGCAAAGTTTGTTTTGAGGGCAACCCCTAAGTAAATAAGTTGAAATAAATAATTGAGATAAGTAGGAACAAAGAAAAGGGCCATTTATGTTTGGTCCACTTGCAAAGTCTACCTAATTTATTATTAAATGTTACATGGGTCTCATTCACATCTAATATGCATGAGATGCGTGCTTATTTGATAGCTGAATGAAAAAGGGAAAATGGGTTGCACTTGAATATGGTTTGTTGCATTCCAGTTCATATTGGTGAAATTGTTTTTATTTTTTTGTTTGTTGTTTACCATTTTTAACTTGGTTTCTAAATATTGGTCAGTTTTGATAAATCATAGCTTTCGAAACATAAATGTTAAGGAAATGAGGATTATTAAAATCGTAGAAGTAATTTTAAGATTTGTTGAACAAGCATATTTGATTCGAGGTAGTAAGGTATGCATTTGAAGGTAATAATACATGATTTTTTTAGGGGATTATGAAGCCATAAATAAGGAAATCAAAAGGCCAAACAAGCCAACATATGCATGGCACAACCAATCAACCATTATGTTAGTAAGAGGGTCACTTCTATTGTGGCATCACACTAATTGGCATAAAGATAATGATATATTGGGGTTTATATGTTATTATGAGTGAATCCAACTGGCCAATGTGGGTTGTATACATTTCATGATTTATATTTTACACAATTTGTATGTCATCTAGATTGTACATGTAAAACTCAATAACTTGTATGGTTGGTTTAAGTCGGTTTTAGCTAGGTTTTATGTAGCCTATAGTTTTGGTATCCATTGTATGATAGTATCACTTAGAATGATTTCCTATTGATGTACCTACATATACTCACACATTGCTTTGAAAATTAGAATTTTGAAATACATTATTATATTATCCAGAATTGGGTTGATGCAATAAAAGAAGAAGGTTAGTTACATAGGTTTTTTTACTAAAAGGGTTTTTCCCTGATGAAAATTTGTGTATTACGTGTATGTCATTTTTTCTATTCTTTTTTATCTTAAGGATCATGTTAGTATTACTTCTCTTGTATTAATTTATCAATCCATTTCTCTTTATTTTGTATCATCGATCATTTTTAGTTTTGTTTGAAGGATTGGGGCTTTGTTTTCTTGTGATAAAAATTTTGTTGAGTGGGAGATGTATGTATATGAATCTTTGTATGAAGGAAATTGATGGAAGCAAAAGGATAAAGATTGAAATATTTAACTACCAACATTTGAGTTATGGAGGCATAAGATATAAGATCTTATTCTGGGCATATATCAGTGGGTGTATGTATTAGGATCCCACCCTACAAGTTTGGAGGTAGAAGATTACGAAAAATATTGGTAGGAAGGTGAATAGTTTATTCAGATTGCTTCTATGAGATTCAATTCTACTAAATGTATTATCAAAAGCCTCTACAAAGGAACTATGGGATAATTTGGGGAATTTTTATCATACGAAGTATTTGGTGAACAAAATATTTCTCTCAAATAATGTGTGTTTGTTGAGGATGAATAATGGTGACTTTATGGAAAACATCCAAACGCCTTCAATATTGTTGTAAGTCAATTACTTTATGTCAAAATCAAAATGGATGAAGATGAAAATTATATTAATATGTTCTATTGTTTACATTCTTGGGATAATCTAGTAATGACATTTAGTACTACTACAACAAATTTAAAATTTGAGGATAAAGTCATAGCATTATTATAAGAAGAAATGAGGAGCAAGTTCATTGAAGTTTATCAAACGAAAAATCCATTGGTTTTGATAGTTTTTTCCCAAGAGAAAAACAAAAAGACGTAAATGGATAGATAATCAAATTCTAGATGCAAATCTAACACTTTATGAAAAATTATGGGTAAATATTGGAATTGTGATAAAAGTGGTCATTTGAAGGACTACAAATCTTAGAAAGTTGAAAAGGTTAATCCATTTGATGGTCCCCTTTTGCAGATACAAATAATCTATTGAAGACTAGGGGATGTATTCATGTCATCTTCAAGCTCACACACATGTCATGGTGCATGGCTAATTGACTTGGGTACCTCTTTTGACATGAATCCAACATGGAGTGGTTCTTTGAATGTGAAAATATCAATGGACGTGATGTTGTATTAGTATGCAAATCAACATATGAGATCATGGGTCAAGGAAGCATCAAGTTGAAGTTCAAATATGGAAGAGTTAAAACCATCCTTAGTGTTCTACACATTATGGGTTTGATGAAAACCCTCATTTCTCTAAGCAAGATGAGTTATGCATATGTGCAAATAATATTAGTACATTTATAAGATAGTTTGTGGAGATACAATATTAACAAGAAGAATTTACAAATTGAATCTATTTAGGATTGAGAAAATAATTTTGAGTGATGGGTGTAATATCTCTATTTTCATAAGGTTAAAAATGCATTGAATCAGGTTGTAACCTTTCCTACAGAAAAGACGATGATTGAACATTAGAGGATAGGACTATTGGAAAGAATGGCCTTCAAGATTTTTTATTTTTTTTTTGAAGAATTTAGTAAGAAGACTCCAATTTTTTTTTCCCAATAGCGTTACAAGAGTGTAATGGGTTTTCAATTTAATACATAATGATGGGTTTGGACCTTTAATGGTTCCATCACTAGGAAGATATTTGTATTATGTTAGTTTTATATATGATTTCTTAAGAAACACCTAGGTATAGTTTTTCCATAATAAATATGATATTTCAAGTAAGTTTAGGAGTTTAAGGATTTTTTAGAAAGCCAAACATAGAACAAGATTGAGATTTTCAAAAGTGATAATGGCGGGGAGTGTTTCCTAAATGCATTTGAGTAATTCTATAATGAGTGTGGAATCAAAAAATAAAAGACAAATTCATATACACCACATCAAAAGAGAGGCGTAAAAAGAATGAATATGATTTTGATGGATAAGGATAGATGTATGTTTAGTGGTGCTGGATTAGAAAGGAAATTTTGGGTGCAGTACTTTCTTATTTGTTGATATAATAAAAAATTTAGGTTTAATCTTATTAAGATTATTACTTCAATTTTTTTTTATCACATGATATAAAATGGTAAATACATGAGATACAATATTGCCAAATTATGTGAGGATAAATATATGATCAACACAACTTCTAAAAGTTATAAAAGAGAGACTAGGGTTAGAGTTTAGAAATATTGCAACATTTTGTAAGGTATAATGATGTAACAATGATATGAAACTATGCGACTAGGTTATGCGGAGCTATCATAATTATATACTTGTAAAATCTAAGGTCGTGTGGACAGGTTTAGGATAGAATCACCTAATGATTTCATCTTCAAGGGGCCGATTTTTTCCTATGCTACTATGATCTTTAACCCGTATCTAAAATCTAGTGCGATTGTATCTCTAGATCTCAGATATCCAGATGAAATCTAGTGATTGTAATTTTGTGCCTGCAAATGCCTTCTTCTTATCTCCAAAATGAAATTTCCCACTTGTGATCCAAAATGAGGTTATTTTGTATTTGAGTGGGGCCATCGCAATGACACATACATAAAAATCCTTCAAAGAGGCCTCATACACATGTAGTTTTCCCTCTTTGTGAATGTGAGACAATGTGCTTAAATAATGGTTTTTGGCAGGACCCTAATACCCAGATTTTATCCCCATCATTACATCTTGATATCTCTCTCCCAACTTTCTTATTTCTACACACTAGTGTGTCATCAAATTTTGAATATAAGTGCATAAATCAATATTTCGCCTCTACTTATTGCGATACATCTTTCAAATTGCATGCACTATCACCCTATCCAAAATCATGTGGTCTGGTTAGGATGTATAATCTATTCCTAGATGACCAGTATGATCCTAAATCAATACATCCTCGAAATTTGATTTTAATATGATTATCTCTGTTGGATCATTTCATCCTCTTGGTTCATCCTTGTCATAACAAATTACCTTTGGAACCCAATATATAAACAATTTAATATCACTTCATTTACTTGCCTAGCACTCTTATGATCTCTCATTGAAAATACTAACGTAAAAGGAAATAAAGGCTCCCTAAATATCATCAAAGATGATGCACATCCATTAGGGAATTCACGACTACAATTCTAAAGAACTCAAATAGCTCAAGGAGTCCAACTTCCCTCATTTCCAAGCATCCAAAGATACCAATTCAATGTTTTATTAAGAGAAAAATCATCACAAATATTGTCAAAGTGGTTCAAGATACCAAAATAGTTGTATCCATAAAGATAGCACACACTAAGTGGAGTATTACATGTGGTTTGAGGCCCCTTTAGATTAATTCCAACATAGGCGGTGCACAAATTGTACTTCAACCCAAACACTAACAGTTTTTCAAGGTCTTCCACCCATGGTTAGGGTTTGAGTTTGATTTATATTATTTCTATGGTTTCATAATTATGTGGCACTTAGGGTTTGATAGTGACATACATTTATAAGCTAGTGAAGGACACAAGAAGTTATAAATCAATACTTTGAGCAGGTTCAAAACCATACAATAGGGTCAAGATTGTACACACATTCCTGGTAGAACTATACAGTTTTGTAACATTACGTTTTCTAGCCAAAATATCAATAATGAAGCATCTTCATGTTCAATTCTCCAAGATTCTCTAGTGTATGCACCTAGATCTATCTTGTGTTACTCTACACATTTAAGTACATCCCACCTCTTTTGTTTTTGAGATTATATCGTATCATTATCAATAGTTACAAGTATTAATATATTGAATGATTAATGTTAGAAGTTAATTAATCAAAATAACCCCTTGTAACAAACCTTAAATCCTCTTTGAGTGCATTCATTGAATTATTAATTCAATTAGGGTGTAAACATTTGGTGAACATACTTTTGTTTGAACCCTTCACCTAATATAGGGTCTTGTTTAGCTCATTTAGTTGGGCCTTCTTATTTCCAAAATAATAGGGTTTTCTTAGTGTGTGTATGATATTGTCTATTGCATTTATTATTCTATTTTTTCATGGCTTGGTTCCATGCCTTGTGAAATTGTAGTGGCCACCATCCCTCTAATAAGGTCCATACCACTTATGGGATCACCAAGCATGTTTCTCCCTCTTGATATTCTGATTTGGTTGATATCATCTACAATTATGATCAATCCACCAATCCCCTTATGGTTCCTAAACTTCCACACCAGTTTGACCCATCCCTAAGGAATTATCTTAGTCACTTACCTCTTATTATTCATGACTATGCCTCTGAACCTAAAGTAGTTTAGACACTCATTTTGCTAATCCATGTTTTACAACAACACAAATTGTACAATACTCTTGCACTATCCTACACTTTCTCAATTTGGAAAATTATTCTATAACTAGCTATATCTCACTTATTATTTCTTGTACACACAACTTATTTTTCCACATAACATCCATATTGATCCTCCAAATCAGGTTATACCCTCGATATTACAATTTTAACTTTTAGATTTCTCACATGTGCATTTGGGAGCATAGCGTCTAGATAGGGTCATATCACCCATACACTATGGGATGACCTGGACACTTTGGTCCCTCTTCCTCCAACAGTAATTTTCTTAATTTGAATTCCTTGGGTACACTTCTAGTCAACCTTATTTGAGTTTTGCACATCTAGAATGCATATATAAGCAAGTTATTCATCTCTTAATAAGAAAGGGCATTCTACCTACTTGACTCCTAAGATTCCAATGATCAAATACTAAAAACAACCACAAGAAAAGATACTCCAAGACTCCCTTGAGCCTCACATAGTTTGCATACTCATTCTAGGGTAATCATCCACTCAGATTTACAACTAAAAAAGGCATATTATCAAAGTCAACTCAATCTAGGGAAAAGGTTTAAGTACAATCACATTGTTACAAGGTCATGATTATCAATATGGTTACATACACTCTAGATATCACATGCTAGGCAAGAACGATGTGTTGTTTGAGCCCTCTTAGGAGTAGTGGTGACGTCGATGGTGCACATGGGTGCCCACAACGCAACTAATTTTTTTGTGCATGACTCCTTCACCATCTAGGGTTTTGAATAGTCTACACATTCAAAACTTCTTGTATCCATATGTAATCAGCTAAGTGCACTCATTTTCTTGTGTTTTCAAACTTGTAGCATATTTTGTAAGCATGAATGTGTTGTTTTAATATTATATGATTAATGTTGGAAGTTAATTAATTAGAATAACCCATTATGGGCCATACCCATTACATCCTTGTTGTATCTAGGAATCATTGATCTTAGACATACTTTAGTAATATCAAAGCTCCGTATAAAGATCATAGTCCATTCTTTTTTAGCCATGACTTGCTTTCATGCCAATATGAAACCATAATAAGTTACCATCCCTCTCAACAATGTCCATATCACTTATGGGATTGCAAAGCTACGTTGCTCTTCCTCCATATTCCAATCATGTATTGATCTTTGTCTCATAATTATGATTCAATCCATCCATCCCATTACCATTCATGACTTCCCACCCAACCTCCAATAGGATAATCTACCATGTAGATCACTTATCTCCCATTAGTTCATGACTAGTTAGGTTAAATCAAGTACGAATCTCTTACATTAATGATATCACTAGTATGAACTTACTTCTGACACTCCTTCTGAACCACTATGCTGACTGGTCACGAATACTCTTATTATAACACTTATGATTTCAAAAGTAGGGATAGTGATCGTGAACAAATTCCTTCTCTTCTACAACTGAATGTTCCTACTCATGCAATAGAGGCTCTAGAATCTAGTGATGATGAGAGTGTTTCTAGTTAGTTGATGATGATTTTCCTTCAATATACACTTTAATTTATGGTGTCTATTACTCTTCTAATAGTGATATAGATTTAACGAGAAATGAATACAAAAGTGATGAAATTATTTTTAATGCCTCTCTACCTCTGCACATACTATGAATCACTATACTTATGTCTATACTTTTCCTCTTGAATGTAATAGTAATGACATTGATTTTGATTACTTGATCCCTCTTGCACATACTATAAGTGATTCTTCTAGTGTCTCTACTCCTCTCCATGAAAACAAAAAATAATGATTCCACTACTATTTCTTCTTCACTGCTTATAGATGATAATGTGAATAACGATAACACCATTACTATTGCTCCTAAAAAATCTAAACATGTGCATTATTATCTTATTTCATGTGATAAAAGTATTATTGTTTCTTCTCCTAGTGTGGATATTTTGGCTATAAATAATGGTTTTAATGCTCATTATGCATTGTATCCAAAAGATTACGTTTGTTCCTTAGCCTGCGATATGAATCTCAAATCTTTGAATAATGGAGTTATTCCTTTAAAGCCCCAATGCGAGATGAAAACCTAGAGCCCCATGTTATACCCAATGTTCCTTCACATAACACATTATCCCATATTATTTTTTAAGTGAAATAGTGTTCCTATGACTATTGTTAATGATAAAGTATAACCCTTGATTGAGCCTTTAGATGTTTATGCCATACTCCCCAAGATGTTCTCTTTCTCATGCATGTGTTAGGTAATTTATAACATAAAGTGCATACCTTAACTTTAGAGAGTAAAGAATATTATGCTATTATTGATTCTAGTACTATTTATGGCAATCCCATTTGATGTAAAATCTTTCAATCTCCTTTACCTCGGAACTTTTTTATGCCTTCATTCCAATTATTTAATGACACTTTGGATCCTTATTGTCATCTTAAGCATTATCAATCACTCATGGCTTCACATAATTATGATAGGTTTCTTCTAAAATACATTCCTAAAAGCCTCATAGGAGATTTGATGAATTGGTTTACCCACCTTTCTAGTGGATCTTTAAGCACCTTCATTAAACTTGAAAAATATTTTCTTGCCCACTTTATCCATCATAGAGGCCCTAAGGTTACATATGAGCATTTACCTTCCTTGCATCAAGGCAAGAATGAGCCCATATCCAATTATATTTTATGGTTTAAAGCAAATATGCACATGTTATTCTATCATCCTATTGATCTATATATATAATACATATTTTTTCATGGTCTCGTAATTCCTATCAAAAATCAATTGCCTTATTATACATGTGTTTCATTCACAGAGCTTTGTCTTTGTGTTATACATTTAGAATAACACCTCATTCTCCCACATCAACCCACACATTTACATAAGGACATTTCACATGCTTCTACCATTCCTAATTATGATGTGTCATTAGATTCATCACCTAATGAAGGTTAATTAAGTTCCTAAATTTTGGTAGCACTTTTAATCATCCTAAACCCAAACCTATTTTACATGCTTCTAATGTTCATAAACCAAATCCATTGTGGTTTGAAAAATCTATCGATCAAACACACAATATTATACTCACTTTAATGGATAATAAGTTAATTAAATTGCCTTATAAATACCATCACCCTCATCATAGGCGTGAACGTGAAAAAGGTAACACTTTTGTAACTTACTTTGTATTAATGGACAACGTGAAAATGATTTCTCTACATTAAATCTGAAACTTAAGTTACTAAAAGAAAAAAATCATCACTTTTTGATACACATAATTCAAATAGATCTTATTCTCCTCCTCTATGGCATCACCCTATAAAAAGTGTAACTCTCCACAATCGTTCCTCAATTGATGTGTTAGCTTCATAATCTTCTACAAACAAGATCCCTCAAGATGGAGTTATTACTTTGCAACAACCTTCGGTGGTTAAATAAAAATTGATTGCTAAAGAGAAGAGGATTGTACCAAAATTTCCACATGTTAATCATATACCCTCTTTGGTACCATCCACAACACATCCTACTTCTTTGTGTGTATTTTACCTTAGTGCATTTTTAAAATCTAGAGTGACTAGTTGATGTTTGTTCTCTTATTCTCCTCATTAAAAAATGATGTCTTATTCAATCACTTAATTCACTTTTCATCTACAAATCTTTTTGCTTCTGTCGTTTATTGAGTACCTTGCCGCATATGAGGATCACACTTATTTCTTAAGAATATGTTTACTTACCTTGTATGCTCTTATAAACTTATATGGGGGTCATGTGCATCATAATTATTACAATTGTAATTTACTTCAAATCTATTTACACTATATTTATGTCCATATACACATCAATGAATTTTCCCCTCATTGCTAGTTAGGCCCATACATATAATTGTTGAACAAATTGGTCCTAGTGTCTATAGTTTTGCGACATTTGATGGAAAGCCTATAAAGAATCCCATGAATATTATGCAACTATGGAAATATTATAAATGATCTTACTCGTACCCGTCTCCTTATACATAGTTAACTTCAAAAATTAAAAAAAAACATTCAAATATTCACAAAAACACAAAATCATGACACATACACATAGCTTTAATTATTAGCATTCTACATTAGATATGTTGTTTGTTGCTATGATTTAATAGATAGAATATATTTTCTATATAATATTTACACATGTGTTCATAAGGTATATTGAGCTTGATGCATGACACTCAGAGCATTACACAATGACAGGCACCGACCTAGCCCTTCCCAGATACCAGGATTGTTTAGGGGCATCTCCTATACATTCTATATAGGTGGTATTGTTTCATTATATTTCTTTTCTACTTCCTCATTATGATTTATTACATATATTGTATACATGCTATCTTTCCAGATGATAGGAATAACATGTGAGTCTTTTGGAACACTGGCATATCTTACTTTATGTGCTTCTTTACTACTTTATACAATGTTTTTTTATCACTTTTTGACATCATTGTTGGCTATACATGTTTGCTACTTATTTTTGTTACTACTTATTTGTTTCATTACATGCAGCTTGAGTGCCTTGATTGTCTTGCAACGTTGTGGGTGTCCCATGTTTGTGGCTCTATTCCTTTCTTGAGAGACATTGCTTCTCTTGGATGCAGCCTAAGTGCCTTGATTGTCTTGTGACACTGTGGGCATGCCATGTTTGTTGCTCTATGCCTTGAGGTGACTCTTTTTTATATACTATTTATTTTATTTGCTCACTTGACTATTGTTATGTATTTATTCTTTTTCTATTACACATGATTTGTTTCTACTAATGTTATTGTTGTTATTATTGTTTGTTTGTTTTGTACACCATGGTCTCCACCATGCAAATCCCCTTTATAGGAATGGAATCTCATTGGTGGAAACCACTACATCCTTTTATGTGTTCCTATGTAGAATATCATACTAATCAAATAGGGAACCACATCTTTTATTTTGAGTTGCGTTCTCAAATGCATTATCACATGTGCCTTAAATGAGGGGGCATTCATTGGGGTATATTATACACCTACAGATAGATTTGAGTTCAAGTATGTTTTCACAAGGCACAAGTCCTCATAAATATTTTCAGAAATAAAAAATTGGGGAAATTTTACATAGGATAAAAAATGCATAGAACAATTATGACCATACGAACATTCCTAACCCTCCTGCACATTTTATCTCTAGGGAAAGACATACCATATTTTTGTACAGTTTCAAATTTTTACTTATAGATACATATTTTTAACACATTTCCAGACTTAGTTAACATGGTTCATAGAAGTTTTACATGAGTATTCATATTACTCTTCTTCTTTAGGTTAGTACTCAATTTTAGTTACAAATACAAGGTCTTCAAGGCATGGTTCTTCTTCTCCATCATAATATCGACATATTACATACTCCTACTCAACACATGAGGAGGGCATTGGGGCACCCATTCTCATTTATACTTTGTGTCTACATATAAAAATTTGGGACTAGACCCATCTATAGTGGTGTGGTCCATGGGGTTATGAAAGGCATCGAAATGGCTAAGTTCTTTGTAGGTAGCCCTTCCTATCCTCTTACATAGTTGAAGGGGAATATATAAAGGTAACTAACAACTTTGATGCACAGTCTTATTCCTTCATGGGGTGCTTTGGTGCCTTTCTCTTCTTCTCTCTCCATCTTCTATTAAGTGTTGGGTTATATGCATCCAATATCTAGTTTCTCCTTTGGCACGATTGGGGACTGATAACCCCCAATCCCTTGACAATTTCAACAATACGCCAAATCTCTAAGTGCAAGCAAATAAAAATGATCTCTTCCCTCCATAGAATTAACAAGTGTATTTATTTCATGTTTCACATCTCTTTATTTCAATTTGTGCAAAACTTAAATTCTACATTTAAATTTGAGTTATAGTTCAATTTCTAATGTGGACATTGAATACACTCTATGTTGTAGGTTTCACCATAAAGCGTGCCAACACCAACACATCTGGACAAAAAAACTTGAGAAAAGATCAAATGTGTGTATAAACTCAGGTATCTTTTCCTTGAAGCATGTAATTTCATTTCATACTTAAAGGGGGGTGTAGATACTCAAATTTGGTAATTTACCATTTAAAATTATTAGTTGTGACAATGCTCCTTTGCTAAACCAAATAGCCACACTTTATCCCCTCTCAATACATCTTAGTGTCTCTCCCCCAAATTTCTTATTTATACACACTAATGTGTCATCAAATTCTAAATATAAATGCATAAAATTAGTATTTCACCTCAACTTATCATGATACATCTTTCAAATTGCATGCATTATCACCCTATCCAAAATTCTATGGTTTTGTTAAGATGTGGAATCTATTCCTGGCCAATCTGTATTGTCCATGAATGATACATCTTCCAAATTTGAGTATCTTTTTTACATCATTTTGTCCTCATGGGTTGGCCTTGTCATAATAAATTACCTTTGGAACCCTATATAAGCACATTAATATCACTTCATTTATTTACCTAGCACTCTTATGAGCTCTCATTGCAAATACTAACATAAAAGGCACTCAAGGCTCCCTAAATCTCGCCAAAGTTGATGCACATCCATTAGGGCAGTCACTACTACAATTATGAAACACTTAACCAAGTCAAGAAGTCTAGCTTACCTTATTTCCAAGCATCTAAATATATTAATTCAGTTTCTTAATAGGAGAAAAATCATCTTAAGCATTGCCAAATTGGTTCAAGTTTCTAAACTAGCTACATCCATATAGATATCACATGCTAGGTCAAGAACTATGTGTGGTTTGAGGCCTCTTTGGAGTAGTGCTGATGTCGATGGTGCATAGATTATACTTCAACCCAAACATTAACCTTTGTGTAGGGTCTCCGACCTTGGTTAGGGTTTGAGTTTGATTTATATTATTTCGATGGTTTTACAATCGTGGGACACTTAGGATTTGACAATGACATACATTTCCAGGTCAATGAAGGTAACAAGACATTATAGAGCCATACTGTGAACAGGTTCAAAACCTTAAAATAGGGTCAAGACTATACAAATGTTCTTAGAAGAACTGTATGGTTATGTATCGGGGCATTTTTTAACTACCATATCAATAATGAAGCATCTTCAGGTTCATTGCTACTATATTCTCTAGTTTGTGCACCCATATCTATGTTGTGTTACTTTATATCACTAAGTGAACATTCCCTCTTGTGTGTTTGATCTTATAGCATATCCTTATCAATAGATGCAAGTATTAATGTGTTGTTATGATATTAAATGATTAATGTTGGAAGTTGATTAATCAGAATAACCCCTTGTAACAAATGTTATATCCTCTTTTAGTGCAATCATAACATTATTAATTCAAATAGGGTGTGAACAAAATCCTAATTCTCAATATGAAATGAACAACATGATACATCAATCTCCAATGGGTGATCCATGCTTATTAAATATATCTGAAAAATTCTCTACCAATTTATTTTATGATTATGAGGAGTTTCTTAATCATGTTCAAAGGCACATGAAATGCAATGAAAGGTCAACATGCAAATTATATATACAAATCTCCACAAAAAGAATGTATAAACTACACCCTATCCTATGGTGAATTAGGGAATAAATCCTATGTACTGTTAAGAAATGATGATAGATTATATATTCACAATCATGAGACATTTTCACTATGGAGAACTAATTTATAGGTTGTCAACCTATCATATCACAACTACATGTTCTGAAATATATTGACAATCATGCATCTAAATATGAAATAAAATTTGAGAGTTGTGTTAATATGTTAACAAATATATATATAAATTAGATATCAAAAGACCAAATTTTGATAGCATATAATAAATTCATGTGATAGAGATTTTTGTTAAACATCTCATAGGAGTGCAAGAAACACATTCTATGCTAGAAAATTTGTCACATGTACTTTGCATTCAAAAAATTTATATCATTAAATGTTGGTAGGAAAGTTTTCCATCACTTGAAAAAACAAATAGTTGGTGGCAAACTACAAGCTAACTATTTACATTTATATATGCAACAACTGCCTCACCTATCTAGAATTAATAACATTAATTGAAATAACAATATCCTTTTAATGTGCACTTATTGTCACAAAGGATGCAAATGGAAAGTGAGAAAATAAAATGCAACGATGAAATTATTTCCATAATTCTATAAAATTCCCATAAAAGACTCAGAATATTTTGAAACTTTATGTTGGAGCGAGTTGCTTCCATATAAACATTTTGTCAAATAGACACAGATATAGGCCTCAAACAAGAAGAAATTATAACAAATGGAAGAAAATGAATATAAAAACATACAATGCCTGTCATATATCCTAAACAGAACAATTTGACAATAATCAACAAGAGGAATCTTATTCTAATACAAGAATAGATATAAGTGATACTAAAGAAATAAATGAATGAGATTTATTATCTAGAACGGGTCTTACTAGCAATGTCACTTATTTAAATTATAAATGAAAAAAATGGATGGATATAGTGTTCTTGCACATTTACATGGCATTGTGATTCAATTCATAAACATACAAGATGTCTCTACAAAACATACCATGCATGCTATATTTCCTGCACATAACAAATTGACAACAATTAATAAAAGGAACCTTATTCTGATAAAAAAGGGTACAAGAGATATTAAAGAATTGACGAATAAGAGTTATTATCTAAAATGGGCCTTACTAACAATGTCAATTATTTAAATGATTAAACGAAAAAAAAGTGTTGAATAAAGTGTTCCTATACATTTACATGACATTGTGATTCAACTCATAAACACACAATATGTCCCAACAAAACAAGTTGCCCCCCTTAAATTTGTATTTATACCAACACTATACATTATCGTCAAAATGATCATACAAGGAACCATACGCATTAAAAAATCCCACCTTAGTAATTGCATAAGGAATGTGCTTCAGAATTCAATACTGGATACAACTAGCCCACTCCTTGTTCTCGCTCGAATATGAATTGCAATGTTTAACATACACGCCTCTACCATACATGCAACCCTCAAGATTCCAATTCATAAACTATAACCATTGCAAGGAAAAACATTGACAACATTCCAAGAAGACACGAAAAGACATACAATGCATCCTCATTGACGAGATGAGCTTTGTTGGGCCAGAGTTATTGTTAAAAATATACACCATATTACGTGAAGGAATCCACTGACAATATATTATTTTCTTTGGCGACATGTCTCTGATTCTTATAGGCGACGTTGACTAGCTACCACTTGTTATAGACAGACCTATTTACACATCAGACTCAACTGCAAAATATTGCAGTACAAATTTAATAAAATTGTGTCACATTACAAACAATATTTTGACGACAAGATGACACTCTGACTCAAACCTAGTTGCATATGCGCATTTCCCCGCAAACACTTGTTGGATTTTAATGAAGAGAAGCAGTATTGGAGAGAGAAGAACCTCACACATGATACCAAAAAACGGGCACTAATAGTATCATGGGACCATATTAGTGATAAAATATCCCAATTTTTCTCTCCGACATCTACTCAAAAATTTGAACTTTCCTCTTACATAGAACCATGTTCTAGGTGCGCTCGAGGCTACTCCAACCCTGTCCATATGCGCATTTCCCTCCAAACACTTGGTAGAATTTTTTTCCCCATGTGCGAGGTGTAAGAGAATGATTGAGAAGAATTGAAGTTTGAACACTCTTTTGATTCCGCATGGCAAGTTGTGGGGAGGAGTGTGTTGGAATTAATGGGGCGTATGTAACCTAGGGATTATGTACCCCCACCATTCATGACAATCACGCCGACAATCGAGTGTTACCTAACGTAGAGAAGAATCTGAAGATTGACGGCAACAGACGGGGACGCTAATTTCTTAAGCCTAAGACTTCCTACCAGACAAACCAAATTAACGCGTTCCTTCCTTCACTAACGTCACAATCTCCGCCTGTACACACGCGCTCTGCCTGCTGACGTCACCCCCGTCCCTTCTCGTGATTAGCAACAGTGTAACTTTTGGCACCCCCCGCCCTCTCCGCTCCGCTCCATGTTCAATGTAACCACCCGCCATGCCCTCCCTGATGTAAGCCATGTGACGGACTTTGAAACTAGAAGCTTCGTTATACTGGAAATCCATCCCTCCTTCCCCCTGGCCCCACATGACCACCCGCCTTACCCTTACCCTTACCCTTACCGCGGTTAACCCCACCGCTACTGCACCGACAGACATTTAACTGTGTGGTTAAAGGTAAAATAGATTTTTAAAAATAAGACGTAATTGGGATTAAAGTCAATGGAAAGCGGTTAAGAGGGGAAATTGGAATAAACTTGATATTTGCCGGTTTGTTTATTTTATTATTATTATTTAAAATGTGGTGAAATTTATTGAGGTTGAGGGTCACATGTATGGGCTGACAAAGGCTGCAGACTGTTCACGTGCAGTGTGTGGACCCCGCGTTTACACCAATCACAACAGTGGGACTGGGCACTGGTGACTGGTGACTGGTGAGTAACTCGTAAGAAAGAATCAAAACCCCTTTCTTTCCATTTTCATCCCCTGAGAGAGATATATGCGAGTAATAATTAATGTACCAGATAAGGTAAATTGTGAATGCGATCGGTCCCGGTTCGAGTCCCACGGGTGGCGATTAGAGGTGAATTGCAAGCAACGCATGGAAAGCGAAAGTGCAGCGCAAACAGGTGAGCGATGATGAGGGACGGGGTCCGGTGGACTAAAATAATAATTGAGAGGGTAAAAAAGTTATTTCCGACGCTGTGACTGTTTTTTTTTAATTTGCCAGGTGTAACCCTACACTGCGCCATGACGTGGCAACACGCTATGGGCTCGACTCCCGAGGCTCTCTGTCGCCGAGGAACGTGCCCACTCGTCGCCACGTACTTCGCCGTTGAGTTTCGATCACGTTCTCTCACGTTGCTTCTCGTCTTTTGCCATGATAAATTTATTCAAACCTTATAATATTCGGTATCTCCGACATATTCGCGACCCATTAGATGCGCTGCAGGGTTAACTTAACTTTACTTTAACCTCGGTTAACTGGAAGGGAGCAGATTTAGCAAAAGGAGACGTTAGAGTCAAACGTGGCGGTGGTTTTGGTCAGGGCGGTTAGGGGTATTGGGGGGCCTCTGTTTTTGTTATTCGGGGAGTGGAAAAATTGGAATGATTCTTACTGTGATTCTGGGCTGGGGTTGAGCTGGATTTGGTTGTAGTTTTGTTGGCAAAAACGTGTGTGAAGATTTGAACAATGATGAAAAGAACGACGTTAACTCAGAAACACGGCCTCTCTTTTTTCAAACTCACTTTGGGGTGGCAATGGCAATGGGAATGGGAATGGGAATGGAAATGCCACTAGGGAAAAAGGACTACATGTACTATGGGGTTTAGGGTTTCAGCGTAGTAACTAATAATTGTATATGAGTTGTAAAGTACGTTTGAATAGATAATGTTTTTATATGTTTAAAAAAAATATATCTTGTAGTATTTTGTCTGCCAATTTGGAGACATGTGTACTTCCGCATTTCACATGCATATCATACTCCTATTCCATCACACATTTACTACATGTAACTTGAGTTTTAGAGTTTTAATGTAGTAACTAGGAGTTGTACATGAATTGTAAAGTATGTTCGAAAGGATGTCAATGTTAAATTTGCTAACTTTGTTTTCATTCATTGTTTTTCCGTGTTAGTGTATCTTGTCAAACAATCCAAGGACATGTGTACTTCCACATTTCATATACTTGTTTGAATTGCATTCGATGAGACCATTGACACAACATTTATTAAATGTAACTTGGGTTAAAGGTTTCAGCATAGTAATTATCAGTTACACATGAATTGTAAAGCACAAATTTGAAAGGATATCAACATTGAATTGCTAACTTTGTTTCCATACGATTATGTTTTGTATATATTATAGAGTTTTGTCAAACAACTCAAATACATGCATACTTCCACATTTCACATATAAATGAGACTCACTGTGGTTAGAGATGGTGCTTTGCATGTACTCAAAGTAGGGGGTAAAGAGGTAGGTGGGTCGAAACACCCGGAGGCTTTTTGATGAGTTAACTTTAACTAGGGTTACCTAAGCATTGTTGTTGAGGGGGACAACTAGAAACAACCAATTATGGGGTTTGTATGCAGGTTTGCATGGGTTGCACATTCGCAAAATCAATATTTTATTCGAGGCGATCACATGAGATTCTGATTAGGCATTGATTTGTTTGTTCATTTACATTTGAACTTGCATTAAGCCATTCACCATGAGTAGGGGGGATATATATACACAATTGCCGGGGGGATATATACACAAATGAATGTAACAATTAAGAAGACCGCCTTGCACGTTCAACTCTGATTTGCCACCAATTTAAGTCTTTATTATATTTGATTTTGCCAGGGCTCGCTTCCTCCCAAAGTTTCTTATTAAAGACCTCCCAACCTCACTTTAACCCCCCTGCTCTTCAGTTAGCTCACAAGAACATTTTTCTTCTTTCACAGCATCCTCCAACAGAGTAAGTGTTATCTGTTCTTGATACCCATTTCGCTTCTCTGTACTGGGTGGGTGTTTATACCCCTATTATTCAATCATTCCAGTTTTGGGTTTCGTTTCTGGGTGCCTTCGGATATCTAAACATGGGCCTGAAACCATATTAATATGCGTATGGGTGGTCGGCATTGCAGCTCAATAGCTTTGAAATTTCCTAAAAGTTTGTGATTGTTGAAATCCATACCTGGTTTCCCAATGTGTTTTTTTTAATTCAGTATGCCAATGTCTCATGCCCATTTTCGTAACAAGTTTTAAAATAGCATTGCCTCTCTCTGGTTCAGATAAGAGCAGCGGTGGTAGCAAACAATTGTTTCCTGTATGCATTTAGCATTTATTGACACAATTCTGTAATGTGCGCCTCTGTAACTGTTTATCTCCATTTGTACTGATTCTGTTTTGGGTATGCAGATAACATTTCATTGATTTAAAGGCAGCAGCAGAAGCGGCGTATTCAGGACCGGACTAGAAGTGGATTTTTCCAGCTGGTTTTTGGAATGGAAGCTCCAACTTACCTGTATGAGACAAACTATGCGGCTCCGTTGATAGAGGGGAGGAAGTCCAATGGGAAAATAACAGAGTTCAAGACTGGCGTACAGTTAGGAGACTTTTTTCACATTGATGATCTATTGGACTTCTCCAATGAAGAGATTGCAGGACCCATTGTTGGAGAGAGCGCCAATAATTGGCCTAACCATGGCACTGCCACAAATTCCTCTACCGTAACCACGACAGAAACAGTCAGCTGCAATTCGTCTGCAGACGGAAACAGCTCCAGAACTTGCAATGTTCTGGAAACGGATGAAAACTATCCCGCTGAACTTTGTGTTCCAGTAAGTCCACTCCCTTATTTATTTCCTGTTTTTGATAATTGTTATTACCCAGTTTCCAATTGGGTTGTGCATGCTGTTTTTCTAAAAATCTGTTTCAAGTTAATGACTTGAAATGCTTTTCTCCAGTCTAAGGCTTACTCCCATGGATTGAGAGGGATGTTTTTCTTTAATTAAGGCCTGTTGCCTCCAAGGGGGGTGATGGTGTGCTTATTTCATTTTTTGTATATATGATGCTTGAGCAGGAATTTCAATGAAACCACAAAAAGGGATTTATCGTTGGCTGCATAAATTTCTAACTCTGTGCCAAATGAGTCAATGATATGGATTGAGAAATTCGTTTGTTTTCAAGTATTAAGGTGTGTATTTTCTGAGAATGGTGTGTTTGCGTTTTCTTGGTGTACAGTGTGATGATTTGGCAGAGCTGGAATGGCTCTCAAATTTTGTAGAGGACTCGTTCTCGACAGAAGACGCACCGAAAACTTTGTTTGCTCCCAATTTTGGAGATGTAAGAACAGATACTCACACCCAATTAAGGCCCCTTACGACAGAAGTATTTGGGAATGGGAATACAAGCCCAAATTCTGTACTGGATATAACCTCTGGCACTAGAAAGACCCCCACACCCAGTTTCGGTCCAGAAACGCCTGTGCCAGGGCGTGCCCGCAGCAAAAGATCAAGACCACCTGTCTGTAACTGGTCTTCCCGCATTGTTTCCCCTACTTCATCGGCCTCTACTGCATTAGAGAACGGACCCGCTCCTGCTTCTTCTGCATTATCTTCTGATTCAGATTTCTTTGCAGAATCCTCCTTGCCCACAAAGAAACTGGTGTTGAAGGGCAGCCAAGGAATAGGAATATTTCACAAGAAGAAGGAAGAGGAACAGCAGGTGGTGGTGCCAATGAGGAAATGTATGCACTGTGCAACAGTGAAAACACCCCAATGGAGAACAGGTCCCATGGGACCCAAAACGCTATGCAATGCTTGTGGTGTTAGGTATAAGTCAGGAAGGCTTGTGCCAGAATACAGGCCTGCTGCAAGTCCCACATTCATTGCCACCAAACACTCCAATTCTCACAGGAAAGTCATTGAGATGAGAAGGCAGAAAGAATTGGCAATGGTACATGGCCCTCGCCACCATGGCCTAAAAGATGAAGAAGAGGAAAGAGAATATTCAGAGGATGATCATGATGATGATGATGATGATGATGCAGAAAGAGCACTAGAAGACTACCACCACCCATATTTTGTCTCTGATGATGATACTTACTTACTTCATACGACGGTCCAAGACTACAGGCAACTTATCTGAGATTCAGCACCCAATTCTCTATCCCATGTACAATTTTTGATACTGGCAGGGAAGGGAAGCAGCATTTACAAAGGGGAGAGGGGGCTGTATCACAAAGCACAAGAGATAAAATACTATACGTAGTGGGTGTTCAACAAGTGAAGGAAATGGAAATGCAAATGGAAATGGGTTGATTGTTTATGGAACTAGGAACATGATTTTAGAATCCCATGGTTGTTTGACAGAAATAGAAGGTTTTAGAATCACATTTCATTTACCATGCATTATTTTTGCAGATTAGTGGATCATTTGTTCATTTCTTCCAGAGAAATTTCCATGTGAGAGAGAGATGGGCAATTATGATATACAAGTAGAGTCAGTCTAGTCTAGTTATAATGTGGTATCAGGGCATGAAGAGGCTTGCCTGCCTACTTCTGATCATCTCTGTATGCAACAGGAACAATACCAGTGCAAGAATTCCATGATCAAGAGGAGAGCCCTCTCAAATCTTGTAGATATAAGTAGGAAGCAGGATTATTAGCCAGAGAAGATTTGGTGAGGAGAGTTACAGAGATTTTCATTGTTTTCCAATTTCCTCTTTGAATATATTATAAACTGATTATGGAGAGTGTTTCAATTTTTTTCTTGGTTCTTAATGTGCATTTCCATGGAAACTGTTACAACCTTGCACTGGATATCTATTATAATATATCACGATTCATCAACTAACTAATGAAACCCAAAAGAAACCATTAAATTAAAGTGTACGGGTGTCAAACAGTGGTTCAATTCGAAAATTATTATCATATTATTTCAGCCAATAGTCCACTTTTGAGGAACCCAGTGCCACGTCACTGTCCGCTAATCCGTGCAAGCCACGGTACGCAACACCACGTGATCCGAGACAAACCGCTGAATTCTAAACGTGAAATTCAACGTGGCGCATGTGGGATCGATAATATCGTTATCGTTGATAACAAAACAAATAATGCAACGAAGATTCCGGAATCTTCTCGAGATTCATTAGATCCCTAATTTTAATTAAAACTATAATCAAGTCTTAAATTGTACCTTGATTAACGATGGAATCATTATTACCTTAAACCATGGAGGAGGAGACAAAAAAAAAACGATTGTATTTTGTAAAATCAAAGACTTGGTCCTCTTTTAATTTTGGTGGTTGCATGCTTTCTTAAAAAGCAAGTCTAAAATAGATTTCATTAGACCTAATTGAGGAGTGAGGATTCTTGGTATATCATAACAAGTTGACCGGTGCAAAACCATAACCACCTTATTCTTGCATTCATAACTGCATATATTAGGTCAAAGATAATAATACCATTTTACTTCTCCATGCAGCAACCATTCTAACAACCTTCTAGGTTGGTTGGAGATAACTTTCACCCTCCTCTATTTATGTAATTTCAAGCTTGACCAATACGAGCTGATATCTCTCTTTATTTTTTTCAATAAATACCATGGAACATAAGATATAAATATCTTTTTTAAGTACTTATGTGTATGCACTTAAGATGTATACCTCTACTTAAACATAATAAATAATGTTCAATTCATAGATTATCAAATATGGAGGGAGATAAAAGAGGTAAATGAAGGTGTTTGAGGCACTTTTGATATATCATCCTCATATATTTATGTCGGTATATGTCCGTCTCTTGTTAGAATAGTTATGATCTAAAAATGCGGTTTAAACTAAGATAATGTTAGGACCATATATATATATGGTCCTAGTGAAATTGCATGGTCATGATAAATGTTATGGAGTTATGATAATATATACTTGCTCATACATATATCTACTACTTGTCACAATTATTAAGATTTGAATATCGGACTAAGATTGAGATAATGTTGGAACCATATCTACAATTCAAATAAACTATATGGTCATGATATGTGTCGCAAAATCATACCATATGCCTTAACCTTTACTCCCTTATTGTTGCCTTCTACTATAGGTTTAAAATAGATAAGGTTGGTTTTAGGGATCGATGCAAAAGGGTTATTTTCTAGCATGTGTTAGCTAAGCCCTTTGCCAAACCCCAAAAATTGGACAAAAATATTCATGATAGAAAATGCGGAGCATAATATGCCACACATATTCAATGTGTGCTTAATGTGATAGGTATGTATTGGATTGTCAAATAAATTATCTCTTACGTAATACTGAATTCAAACATTGGTGAAATTAGTGTGCATGTTGACCTCCAATAGTTAGAAACGGGAAAGACAAAAAAAGGTAGATGGGCCTATACAACTATGGGAGATTCACTAAGAGAACAATAGAATAGCACATGCATACATATGGGGTTTTTAATCCACTAAAATCGAGATATGCATAGCCAAGAGTATTATGGGGTTAGGTGGTTTTTTTATACCATTAGAAGAAATATATACCGAGAGGATAGTGGGTCAAAGGCCGGGTCAATGTAGATGGACAAATATAATATTTGAAACCTAATTTTTTTGGACATATATAAATTTTGAAATATTTAGCTTGATTACTCTCCTACCTCATGCCTCTTAAAATTCATGCCTATATATTTTCTTTCCTTTGTCTTCCTAATCTTCTATACTTATCCATGGGTAATTAAACAGTATTTTAGGAAACTTAACTTGATTAAGTTTCAATTATTTAACAAAAAGGTTGATCTGCATATGATAGTGAAAGGCTATTTGTAAAGGTTGTGTAAATAAAATGTTCAAACAATGAAACCAGTAGGCAAAGGGTATTTCCAAAATTTCATCTCCATTTAATGTAATGTGTGGCATTGCATTTTGTTTTCGAAAAAGCTATTTTGTTGAAGTGTCACCATTCTTAAAGATTTGATATCTATAAAGTGACATCTACGTTGGGAAGAGGAATTGCATTTTTCTGTCTTTTGGTGGCTAGTTTGACAGTGATATTTCTTAAGAAATATGTACAAAGTCAAAGACAACCATGGGTGCAACTATGCAATTTAAAATTTCTTTTAATTATGGTATTTTATTGCTTGAGGGAAAAACTCTAGGTCTTTTAGATCTACTATGGATCTACTCTACCTATGCAGGAGTAAATTTTAGGAAACTTGTGGGAAACTTATAATGCTAACTAATATGTTGCATTTTTAGATGGTAAACAAATATAGAACAAATAAAGGTATGGTTGGAGTTTATTTGTAAATTTTTATCTCAATTTGATGTATACACCATGTATATACATGTGGTATTGCATTTTCTCTCCAAATAAGATACTAGTGGCATTGCATTTTATATGAATTTTCTTGAAGATTTAATATCTAGTTAATTTTTTTAATATGTCATTTCCAACTGATGAACCTGAGTAATAATATTTATGGTTAGTATATAAATTATAATTAGAGACGTTTCTCATTTGACATGATTATAGATTCTTTGAGCATATAGTTAGATTTTTAGATTTTCTTTGAAGTGACCATGAAGGTAGTTTGCTTACCCATTTTTATTGCATCCAAATATTGAATCATAAATATAACACATTCACAGTTGTTGACTGAAGAACATTAAACGCAGGTGCTAACCAAAAAACCCTAAACACCGCCGCCTGCTATCAAACCCAAATGGTAGCCTATATAGCGAATGTAAAAATAAGAATTTACAAACCAATTCTGGTTTGACTAAAAATTTGACACAATTTTAATATTGTATGAGCATTTGACAAAAAATTCTTAGAGGTGGTCGTGAAGGACTATATTTTTGCCCATTTTATTGTATTTAGTTACTGAATAAATAATATGACACATCCACCATTGCTAATTGACTAACAAAAAATGCCACCACTAACTAGGGAACCCTAAACTTCCTTGCCAAACAATAAACCATCCTTCAATATTTGTGCAAACTTCATGCAACCTACGAGCAACTAGGCAAGATACAACTCTATGAATTATCTCTCTATCAAAACTTTCGTAAAAAAGAGTAAACAATTGTGTTGCTCTACGATTATTGTTGTAATAACTGAAGTCAACAATAACTTTTTCTCACGATTTATCTATAAAGATATTTTTAAATTTAGATTTTATTTTCTTCACCCATGTAAACATGATTTTATAAAGATCAAATCATTTGAATGATATTTTATTATGAACAATGAGTCAATTGATAATTAATGAAGTCTTTCACTTTTATTATGAATACTAAATCTTGTGATGGAAGGAGAAATTGTTGGGAATATTTAATCTTGTTACGCCGAAGGCATTCCCCCTATGGGAAAGGGCTTTGCGGACATTCACGGGACTTTGTCAAAATTGACATCCGTTTGGACATTTTGCAAGGTAACTAAGGCGTTGTAAATTGACATTTGCATCTTTTCACTGGATTGACTGCTTAGATTTATCTAATACTATGTGATCCATCAGTCTCTCACTCCTCTACTTGCAGTGCTTCATCTACTATAAATTGAAGTCCATTTTGCAATTTAAGCTAATTAACATCATATACTGTATCACTTTCCTTTTTCTCATCCTTGGCTAAATTTTCTTCATTTAATTGATTTGAAGTCGTTTGTTCCTTGTAAGGTTTTCTCATTCTTGGAAAGATTATTCATATTTATTGTTTCTTACGACAATTTTTGATGATTTATACCCTTTTGTTAATTTGAGTAAATTAAATTGGTTTTTTGAACTTTTTTCCCTGCTATCTTAGACATATCCTTCGAGCATCATTTAGAGAGCTTTTCTACCTTAATCTCGAGTTGGGCAGATAGTTGAATTGGATTATTCCTTTTGAGATGAATGGTTCAAGTGCAGACACCATTTTATTGAAGTAGTTTTTGTTGTATGTCATTGAAATAAACAAAGCACTCAGTTGATAAGAGGTAGATGATGCTCGTAAAATTTCATTACATTACTTTATTGTCATTATATTAATCCTTTTAACTTCCCCTAAATTCATTGCATCTTGGAATCACTTCTATGACTCTAGCATATGGTGCTACTGTACATGATAGTCACCCAGCGCCTCCCTTTCTTCGACAACACTCTCAACATCGTCCACCTTCTTCTGCATACAACAAAGAAAACAATGACAGGGAGTAGTTTCCTCTCAGAGACCATTGAACCCGCTCCAGGTACAAATACAAAGCCAGATCAATCAATTTGTATATAGTAAAAAGAGGAGATATTAGGGTTACAAATTTATCTTTGTTTGCAAGTATGATTTAACCCATAATGGTGTGGAGTTAGGACGGATATTGGAAAATAATTTTAATGATTTTGATGTAAAAGAATTCCCGTGCAATATAATTTTTTTAATTTTCTGCAACAATATTTCAACACTCTACATTCTAGAATCAAAACTCCATTCAAAAGTCCATGGCCTGGTTTCTTCTTTCACCAAACTAGGAACCTCAAAGGCTATAAACAAGCCAGCAAGACCAAATAAATAGCCCGAATCACAATTTATAAATATACACAAACATCTAGACCAAAACAAAGTAGAAGAATGATTTTTTCTGGCATCATTAGAAGAGTTTCCAAGAACACAACTATAGACAAGAGCTTGGCCCTAAGCATTGTTTTTTCCTACCTACTACCGAAGCAACCCAGTCACCCTTCTCCCCTGAAGATTTAGTAACCAAACTACCTGTTGATGTTCTATTGCCAATAATCTCAGCTCTTTTATATAGTTTTAGGGTTTAAGTTGTTAAGAATATCTCGCACTTCAGAAGAAATTTTACATAAAGCTCGCATGGCCTTCGATTTTTTGTAAATAATTTTAGTACTTACCGTTGAGCTATGATTAGTAGAAATATTTAGTCTTTCCCCATACAACACAGTAACACAAATCAGTTTCTCTATAGAAGGTGTTATTAATGTAATCCAAACGATGATGATATGACTAGTTTTAAACATGAATTCCAATACCTCTGATATGCCATGCATTCTGTGCAGTATTTATAGGAGAAGGTTCTCTTCTCAATTTGATAGTCGATATTGATTATCGATCGAAACTCTTATTACTAGAGACGCTGAGAGATTCTATTCTTTATCTGCCTCAGTTTTGTATTTGCAGAATATGAACTTGCAGGATTTATTGAGATTATGGCGTTAAACCCATAATGGCTTTCTTATTCATGTGTTAGATTTCAGGATTGACAACTTTGTTCAAGTGACTTGGACAAGATCAGTGTCACTAAATTTGTGCTTCTCTCCTTTATATAAATGTTCTAGATTGGATTGATGCCTACTTCTGCATAACCCTTACATTGAGATAATTGAAGACTTAATAGTATAATTGGTGTCATATATGGTTATTTGTGCGTTGTTTCTTTTGTCAACAAATCCAAAAAAACATGCATACCAATTTATAATATATGCTACTTAAAAGATATAAATCAACACCAAAAGACTCACACTTTCTCCATTGATTTATTAGTCTGTCATGTGGAGGTTTAATATATGTATTAGAAACCACCACACAAAGCTTTGTAATATGACATTTTACAATTCTATTCATTACCAACTTGTTCAATTCCCGATTTTGGGTAGGTTAGTGTGCTTGTAGATTGTTACCACATTATCTTTGTCGTGGATAGATTTTCTGAATGTGCAGGGTTAGGAATAGCAAATTCAGTGACTTGGCATGAGAAAAATTTGAGGAATCTTTGAAAAACATTCACATTCATGTTGTCATCATTATCATTTGCAACAATTTGTTTAACCAACCATTTGCATTAATGTTTTTATTTGGAATCTGCTTTCCCCAAATCAAATTAGAAGTGTGAGGAAGATTGCTTATCTTATCCCTACCTTGGCTTTTTTCTGACAACACATCTATTAAAGCAAGACGGTGACATCCTTGCCTCAGCATAAGTTATATTTAGAGGATATGTTATTTTATTTGACTACTTTAGTGATTGGGTATTTTTAGATGAATTAGTTGATTGACGCAGGCCTCGCAAATGGTGCTACAGGAACAACCACTAACATTGTCCACGACACATCAATGCCACTACCAGCATTACCTTTATTTGTTGTTGTCAAATTTGATAGATACAACGGTCCATGTTGGAATCCCTCCAACCCGTTACATATTCCCATACCCCCTATTTCAAGAGGGAATCGAAGACAATTGTCGATTAAAATGGCCTAGGGATTAACTATCCACAAGTCATAGGGACTTAATTTGCATAGAGAAACTGTTGACATTGGAGCCACTGAAAGGCAAGGTTTGTGTAATGAAATTACTTGTATAATTCAGATTATGAGCAACAATAGAACCCCAAATAACATAATATTTCAGAATAATGATCTCAATATGCAATTAGAATAGCTTCGCCACTTCGAGGGGGCAACCTCCAAACCATATAATAAGACTCAAATGCTCAAATGATAATAAAATACTACCTACAATCCCCTATATATACTATTCATATGCTATGGCCATCACCAAGGCCAACCTATTAAGCATGAGAAAGTATAAATGATATAATAAAATGATATGGTAAGCCACAAGTCGGCTACTCATATCATAATACAAGCAATAGGTTACGGGCGTAGCAGAATATATCAATGATGTTTATTGTTTTGTATTAAAAAATTGTCATTAATCGACCGATAATCGCGATTAATTGTTTCGGCAAAGTAAAACGATTAATCTTTCTAAAAATCACGATTTGTGAAGTGCTGATAAATCAGAAATTTCTGGCAATTAAAACCCTAAAAAAAGGTTAAAACTCACAGCGAAAATCGTTGAAAATTGCGTGTCTTAGGTTTCATGTTTGGTTTCCAGCATTTTGTAGTGGTTTCGTGGGATTTCGTGGCGGTTTCGTGTCATTTTGTGGCTAGTTCGTGGCATTAGCCCTCTATAAATTTGTATACATGTAACAATATATTTCTTTTTCTTTTTTTTAAAGATTTTCAATAATATACAATGTACATTGTACACTAATTTGTATATTGTACAGTGTATAAAATATTAAAATCTATAAGTATAGATTAATTCGTTTTGTATATACTAGTAAATATATACTATAATTTATAATAGAAATAAATTTATAAGACTGTTATAAATTGTTATAGTAATTATATAAGATTGTTATAATTTATACTATGATATATATTACTATTATAAACAGATCATAATTTATAACATTTAAGTTTTTAACAATGATATATAACATAATAGTAATAATAATAATTCGTAACAATAATAGTAATATACCCATTGTTAACAAAGAACACAATGATAATTTTTTATATAATTTATGACAGTAATAAATTTATAAATTATACATTTATTATAATAGTATACAATCAGTATACACTAATATAAATTTATAGTTACCTGTTACAGTATACATTATAAATTTATAATAGTATATTGTATAACGATAAAATTGCCAATAAAGTATGCATTCTATAGAGTCATAACAATGTTTTTACATTTAATTTAAGTTTATTTTGTGAATTTAAATGTTATTAGAAGTAGTGATTAATGACAATAAATTGCCACAAAATGCTACCACAAATAAAATATACCATTCAGCATTCACATTCTCAAATATGTGGTTCCCCAGACTAGGTGAGGATTATTTTGAAGCTATGAATCCAAGGCGGCAAGTGAAGTGTGCTTTATATCACCATATCTCCTTTGCTTTGGTCATTTGGTTCGCAACACAATTAAAAATATTGGAGCTTTACAAGATTTATCTTTCACCTTCCTTTCCATTATGAATTATTTCCTTCTCTACCTTCTATATCTACCAGTGTAGTGCTAGTATACTATCATGTCTTGTTATCGGTATGTTTATCTTCACTTGTCATGGTATGTGTATCCCATACTTTAAAACATTCTCAAATATGTGGTTCCAGACTAGGTGAGGATTATTTTTAAGCTATGAATCCAACGTTGTCTAGCCATTGTAGTGGAGGATATCTCTACGGGATAGAAGTCGGATGTCATTTGCAAAAAATGGGAAACAATACTTCTGCCTTTGCTCACTCTCACCTGGCTGAAAATCTCAAGGAATTGGAAGAATAGACAATTTAGTTATTTGGAAGAACAGTTTGTATATTTCATACTTCGTTTTGGTGGAAAATTTTGTATGGTTGTGTATGAAACTCCATTATAAATTGATCATAATATATTAGTCGTACTCATATTTTAACTTGTTAATATTAATTTTTTCCCCTAGAATTTGGTGGGACCTAGGATTTACATATCTGATATTTTTTACATATAATATAAACGAGTTTTACAATAATTGATTTTTTCGTTGAAGCATTAAATTTAATAATTATTATTGGTTTTCAAATATAATATAATATGTTGGAATATTTTCGAAGTTATTCAAAAGATATATAAAATGATTTGTTAAGTCATAAAATTTGTTACTTTATTTGTTGTGAGATTAAATTTTAGAAACTTTACTTATATGCAAACTTTAAAAGCATACCATTTTCACGATTTTTCATGATATTTTTCTCTTCTCTTTTAAGTCGTAAGTAATGAAATTAATTGTGATTTAAACAAAAATTGTTAGCACTTTTTAGATTGGTCTTGTAGACACCTAAAATTCGCTTATGCAATTTTATTGATAAAATTGTACTGACTATCCTCTTTCCTATCATTTCCATTATAATTAGTGATTTTCCTCTAATTAACTAACGTTTCCTTCTAATTTGGTCAACTAACAACACTTCATTAATTAACTAGTCGCTATCACATTTCGGATGCCAATTAACGACACTTCATTAGTTATAATCATCTTCCCATTTATTAATTAACTATTATGAGTTAATTAAATCTTTCTAACAATGTATTTAATCAATAAACCCTTTTATTGTCTAAATCCCTCTTTCAAATGCTTCAAATCATATAAAATTCCTCCTAAATCGCTTCCAAATAGCCTAAAAAGTTTATTTTAGCCTATTAATTTATCCTAGTTGATTAATTAAACCATTTCCAACTCCCATGAGTTAATAATCACTTGTTAATTCCTCTAATCAAGCTTAACAAGTCTAAATCTACTTTATCCTTTATCCCATGTTCATTAGGATTCAAGATTCTCCCAAATTGAAAATCTATATAAAGGACCCTCCTACATCCTTTCACACCTACACCATACTTTTGCTAGTATTTCATATAAGACATATGATCAATATCCTTCTCCATTATTTGGAATAGCTAATTCATCTTGTGCATCCATTCTACCATTGTTGAGTAGAAAGGACGATTCAAGCTTGGCCTTGTAGTCATTTCTTGGTGAGATCCTTCCCTCTCTTTGGTAATCAAACACAAATTTGATTACTCGTGATCTAGAGAGGCTCATATTATAGAGTAATAATACATTTTAGTAGGAATGGTTAGCAATTAGACGATTTCCTTCATGTTCTTGCATTTATTAGCTAGTTTCCATTAAGCTTTAATCATGGTGTACTTAGTAAATTAACTTTGTTTTACTACCCATTTAGCAATTTCTTTTGTATTAGTTTCAAATTTTTGTAAATTAATTTCAATTTTTGGTTTACTAACCCTCTTTTAGCAATTATAGATAAATATGGAGATTCTTAACTAGTTTTAGTGTCCCCGAGATTTCACCCTAAAATTTGGGAGTACCCATTTTAAAAAATATTCGTTTAGCGAGTCATTTTTTGTTTGTTTTTCCTGCAGTTGTTTGCATTGCTCTAAGGTATCCCCAGAGAGTCATGAAAGCCAAATTCGACAAATACCCACAAGCCAAAACTCACTCAATTCCTACGTCAGACCTTATTTGAAGGTGTTTTATTTATTAAATAAATAAAGTTCTTTTAAAAATAGATTGAACTAAAATTGGAGGATTTAGGTTATACAAAACACTTCACCCCATCATTATTACCACAAAACATTCACCCGGGGGGAAGAATTTTTCAGATTAGCTAATTGGAGAATTCTTTTCAAGCAATTACCTGCAGCTTCTTTTGTTTTGTTTTATTTACTTTTATCCGTGTTTTGGTTTTTTTTTCTTCAGCAATTCCCGTAGCCTATTCATTCTTCCTGTTAGACATTTCCCCAGGCCTAGGGTTTTGAAAATCTATCCAATATTTTTAATTACTAATTTGTCTATAGGCGATCAAAGCTTAGGATTCTATCAGAAGATTGCAAGAAGTCACTTGGTCCAAAAAGGTACAAAAATGGATTTTATGAAAATAAGAAAAAATATTGCCAGCAATGCGCAGAGCTTGAGAAAATATGCACTTTTAGAGAAAACGTCACCAAAAATGGAGCCACGGAATGAAAGTTATGACACATGCAAGTTTTGCTGCTACATCTTCCCAAACCCTTTCCCAAAATGGCAAATTTTATTTTATACTTCATGCCAATCGCAATTTTCAAAGTTGTCTTCCGCGTCCAATTTCCACGTTGCCTTCAGTGACGATTTTTCAGACAATTTTAAAGGCAGAAGTCATAATGCAAGTCGCACTTTTGGAAAAGAGCTATCTTTCATGCAAATCGCACTTTTTAGGATAATAGACTTTAAGATGCCTGCGGGAATTTTGGAGGTGGCAGGCAGGCGGGAATTTCTTGCTTGCCTAGCAGTTTATTTTTTCCCATCAATTCAAATCACTTAAGCAGCCAATGAGAATTTTGGAGGTGGCAAGCAAGCGGGAATTACTTACCTGCCTAGTAGGTTACTTTTTCCCATTAGGAAAGAAAAATCACTTAAAGCACCAATGGGATTTTTAGAGCTGCCTAGCAAGCTGAATTTTCCCATCAAAGAAGTTTATTCACCCATGCAAGTTACACTTTTTGGAAGGAAGGATTTAAGCTGTCATTGGAAATTTTGGCAGTGGCAGGCAAGCGGGAATTTCTTACCTGCCTAGCAGGGTGAAAATTCTCATCATCAAGTTAAATCACTTAAGTGAAAGGCGGGAATTTCTTGTCTTCCTTGCAGGGTGAAAGTTCCCATTGCTTTGAATTCCTAATTTTAACAATTCCTCTTGCCAAAAAGTGCAACTCATTCTGGCATTGCTAAGTGCCTAAAAGTTGACTTTTTTATTAATTGTCGGGAAGCATCCAGTTTTGGCGCCTAGGGTTGGAGAAGATTTTTTTTTATTATTAAAAGCATCTGCATGTTGATGTGAGTGCACAAGTGAATAAAATAAAAAAATTAGCTTGCTTGGCATGCAAACAAAGTCTAAAAATAGAGGGCAACAAACTTTATAAGCATATTTTGGTGATGAAAATTGAGTATTCATGCCATGGACTCCATATTTGTCTGAATCAATTGAAGGTATTCATCACAGGTGCTCATATTGGTGAAAGGAAGTCAAAATCAATGTCAGATACATTGAATATATCTTCTGAATCAGAATAAATTGCAGGATCTACACAAATTGATCTGATTAAAAGGGATTCTGGAAAAAATAAAAGGAAAAGAATTCTTCAGACAGATTATTCTAAGCATGTTGAAGCATGATGAAAGAGAAGGGTTAGCAGAATCATGCATAACTTCTAGGATCACCAAAATCAATGATACAGACATGGGCCCTGAAATTATCACTGATTTGATTGACAGATTCAAGGCCATTGGCATATCCAACTCTCATAATCGCAAAGGCTTCCGAAAAAAATTTACCCTCTTGTTTCTAACGCAGCCCGTGTGGAAGTCATTGTATGGAAAATTCCTTTCAAGAGCTTGTGCATGTGCTCCTAATCTTCCAGTTGAAGCCTTCATTGAATTTAATTGAACTTTCCTTCACCCGAAGTGTTTTCTAGAATTTTTAATCGCTCATATGCGATTAAAAATAAAAGGTGATGAGTATTGTCTAAATTGTTTACGGAAAATATTTTACTAGTGCATGTACTAAAGAATAATTGTAAAAGCTTCAAGGATAAAAGGGGAAGACATGACAAAGGAAATACCCGCAAGCAAATCACAGTTAGATGCTTCCAGATCCAGTCTGGTGAGAATCAAAGGTCAGCTGCATATGGGAATATCTCACATCCACAACAGAGATATCATTCAAATCATTCATTGCTAAAATAGATGAAGCAGAAGTACAATACAGGTTAGATCAACATACAGAGTATGGAAGGAGAACAAGACTGGGAGTGTTGCAACAAATTTCTTCTAATTTATTCTCCTCTTTATTTCTCTTATTTTCTCCAACAAAGTAATTGAGTAATCAATTAAATTATAAAACTTAAGTGATTGGTTTAAAATTTGTTACTTCAAGTTACTGGAAGAAGTCAATTACTTGGAAATAGGTGGCAGACATGCAAAATATAAGGTTCTATTTTCAGTTATAAATCATGCATGTCATGCAAAAAGGAATTCCAAGAGGAATATTGCCAGTTGCTTCCCTTTTCATAGCTTCCGCATTCAGGAATTTATTTAAAGCTTTTTATTTGTAATTGCCCTTCGTACACTATAAATAGAGGAAGAGCCTACGGGTTAAAAGATCAGAATTTGTAATCAATATCCTTGTGTTCCAAACTTTGAGCTGAAACCCTTGATATATTTATGAAAACTAAGTAATTGAAAGCAGGCAGGTTTCCGGAGAACTTTGTGTCAACGGTGCATTTGTTTATTAATTTTTTTCAAATATTTGCATAAACCATGTTACTTAAAATCAAGATCTGAAACTTTCCTTTGCTCTGAATTCTATATTTCAAGATCTATTTGTTTTATCTATATGCATGAGACCAACTCTACGAACTATTGGTTAGATTGTACATCTTCTTTCCTTTCTTCTCGTATTCAATTGTTTCCCTCATCTGCACGTATTTCTTATAGCTGCTTACTTGCTGCAAAATTACCTAGCTGTGGTGCATGAACTTCACAGTTAAAGTAAAACCCATAAATAGATATTAGAAAATATAACTGACAAAATCTTACATGGGAGCCTCACCGGTAAATGAGGGAGATTTATCTCATGAATGCCTAGGTTTTCAGCTATGCAGAAAATTTAGCCAATAAATTTGGTTAAGGTTGCTTTGTTTTAGTGCTCTTTGCAGGAATGGAGGAGGTGAGGTGTTGCCAAATTTGGATCAAATTGAAGAAGTTTTGACACTTTTTCTTGTCAAATCCCATGTTTTGATGACACACAGGTTCCTTGCGCTAACGTGAAGTCCCATTGCATTACCATTGTTAGGCTTGCATAAGCGTTCAGAGGCTTGTGTTATCGTTGTGAGGTTTGTGCTAGTGTCTCTCTGTCTGTGTTACCATTGGCTTGGTTTTTGTTGCTCTGTGTTGAAATTTTTCTCTCTGATAGGTTTGCGCTAGCGTCTCTCTTCCTGCGCTAGTGTAACATTATCTGTGTTTTCTATCTCAGACATGTGTTTTTGTCACTACCCTTGTGTTTTTGTGTATAAGCATGTGCTACCGATCATAGGCCTGCGCTATTATTGTTAGGCTTGCGCTAGTGTGTTATGTCAAATTTTGGCTCTAATTTCGAGGTTTCTAGATTTTATTTTACGTGTTTATATTGTTTTGTAGGTTTTCTTAACTGTTTTCTATAGGTTTTAACATTTTTAATCAGATTTCTAACATGTTGATAAGCTTGAATGAATATCATGTTTCCATGATTTGCTTAAGTTAGACTAAAAATTGGGTATGCTCTTTTCTTGCACCTTAGGGTGATCTTGAGAATCAAAAGCATCTTTAGTTTTCATTTTTCTAACATTGGTTAATTGGGAACATAATCTTTCATTTTTGCTTAAGGGAATGAAGAATTTATCAAGCATTGTATGGTGCATTAATTGCATGTTTTCCTTTGCTTTATAGTTGGATGACTTGTTGTGTATGATATTCTCGTACGTGTTAGGATGATATTGAGAATCAAAAGCAACACTTAATCCTCTTTCAAATAGTATGATTTGCTTGGAATATTACTAAAATCTTTTGTGCGCAGGACCTAACGCTTGTCAAAAAAGGGATCTAAACAAATATTAATACACGTGTGTTGTAGGTTGTCAAATGGTACACTAAACCACATTTTAATCAAAAGATAAAAAACACACCACTTCATTCAAAACACTGTATTTGCATGTTCGATTAAGGGTTAAAACCCGTCCATTTTAAACTGTGGGAAGTATCTTGCCATAAGCCATAAAACTCATTATGAGGATTACCATAGGAACCCCAAAGTAGTCCACACCTTGAGAGAACTGGTGGACAAAACAGGAAGTGCCCCGTTACCCACTTGACTAGTTGAAAACATGAGAAAATCTTCATGTTTCCCGTATGAGGCCCCGTCCAGTTTACTAGAAATGTGTACCTCTTCTAGGTAAGAATTGGTGAATTTGTGAACAAAAGCTTGGGTGAACCATTTGGCATTGGAGCCAACTTGACTTTATCCATCATGTTCCAAAGAGCTCTCACAAAGTAAATAGTTCTTCGAAGTCAAAAACTTGTTAGTCAAACAAGGGGAGATTTCATTGAAGTTTACATTGTGTGTTATTCATCACGAAACTTACAAGGCATCACTTTGTCCTAGTTTCCACCTTATCATAAGACAATGTGAAACTCTGCCAAAGTTACACTAAGTATTTTTCATCACCACTTGGTCTAGTCCTTTGTTTTCTTGTTGCCCTTTTTTGGGACAAAAGAGAGCATACATACGTGTGCATATCAAAAATAATCGTGTCCACCACTTTTGTATTCTACTCACGTGACTAGGTTGCAAATTTGGAATGTGAGTGTTGAAAGTGTGAATGGTACGTCTTCATGTTTCGATAGCCATTGTCTCACATCCATATTGAGACTCGTGATCATTGTAGTTAAGTGATCCTACCTTCATTTACCATTTGCATCATTACGTTGCTTGCATTATAGCAATATAATTTTGATACTTACATCTTCTTTTCCCAAACTTGATATAAGTGTCTTGATTGTCTTGTTACGATGCTCACATTGTAGTGATTCATTGATATACTTGGACCTAGTTTTTGATTCAAACATTGCCCTAAGTCTTTGAAGGTGTTGTTACATTGTTTGCATTGTGTCAGTCCTATTTTGATACTCACATCTTGTTTTCTCTTGAAAACTTGATTAAAAGTATCTAAGATAATATTGTTACATTTCTCACATTTGTAACTTCCATTTTTCAACACTTAGACTTTGTTTATATTAAACTAAGTCTAGAGTATATACTTTATGTTGTTATGCTATTTATATCACCGCAACCCTTTTTAGCATTTAAATCTTGTTTGATCCAAAACTTTATTTACATACTGAAATTGTGTTGTAATCTTATCGGTAACAAATCTTTGAGAACGTAGGGAGTAGTTATTCTTGTGATTGGATCTTGGTCTTGTACTTAATTGATTTGTCCTAGATACTTCTTACTATATGGTTCCATATCAGTGTATCATTCTTTATTCTTTGGTTTCCTTGATTTACATTTCCTTGATTCTTTGGATTATTTGCCATTAGTTATTTGACATTCTTTGTGACGTTTGCATTGTTACGCTGCTCGATTTTTCCTAGGATTGTTGAAATATTTGTACACATTTTTCAAACCTTAGCAAAAACATTTCCTATCAAGAAACTCTTGAGACAATTTGAACATTGGAAAATTTTCCTTTGCAGCCTTACGATGCTAAATTTTAGTCAACCATTTTGAATTTCACACTTGTAACTTGTTTTGCAAACCTTGTTGATTTGTCAAAATTATGTCATCACGATGTCTGTTTTCTTTAGATTCCCTTTGGAAACCCACATAAGCATCCTCAAATTTTTAAAATGTCTAGTTGTTCGTCATTATGCTACTCAAATTGACATGGAACTTCCTTCACCATAAATGATTTCAATCATACAATCTAGGTCTAGGCATATGGACCCAACAATGCCAACAATGGCTAACTATCAAATTGGTTCCTTGCATTTATGACAATAGGGAACCTAGGTTTATGCATTCACATCAAAATATACCTATCACAACTAAACCTTGATTGGTTCTTTACGCTAGAGAACCTTTTTGGTTAACCCTTTCCCCACCTTCATCTCATAATAGGTGGTATGATTCGGATGCTTCTTATCTAAACTATTCTTTTGATTCCCCTTAGTCTCGTGATCCTTCTAATCCAAACTATTATTCGGATTCCCCCCAGTCTCCTAACAATCATCCAATCGACTTTATTATAAGGAATAACCAGTCTCCTAAATGAAGTTTTCCTCCTCTAAGGATTTGTGTCACCAAAATTTCTTCCCATCACTCTTATAATTCAACTCCTGATTCATGGTCTTCCCTTTCTCCACAGGACCCCCTTTATTATTCGGCTCAATGACCTCTTCCTCTTTTGAAGATCCATGCGACTCAAACTCCTCTAATCAATCAACCAAGTCAACCCCTATGTCGCAATCCACTAACTTTCTATGTGATCCTATTTGTCTACTTGCACTATGTCGTCTTCTAGGAAAACCAATTCCCACCTATTCCAAATCCACATCTTCTTCCACTTGCGATACATCTAAATCCAAATCTACTTTGTCTCTTGAGTCATATTCTAAATCTTCAACACTTGTTGGAACCCTTTCTTCCAATCAACCTTTTATCATCGAAAAACAATAACCCGTACCGATCAATTTATTTCATAATGAAGAAGTAAACAAAGAATTCATGGGGCTACACGATGAAATTCCTCTAGAGGATTACGAGCAAGGATTCTCTTTATAACTCGATGTGTTTGTGTATTGTGGGGAAGAGGTTGATTCCTTTCGTCAAAAAACAAAGGAAGATCCTAAGATCATCAAACTTGATTCTCCTCTTATTCTTCCATCTTCTTCTCATTCCCCATTACATGGTGAAACATCTAGTTCTTTCATTGATCCTTGACCTATCTTTTCATCACCAAACCATTCTTTACATATCACAATTCCTCAATCACAATTGTGCCTTGGGTCACCTCCTCGTAGCTCGTCATCTTCTTCTATATGTGGGCCATCTCCTAGTATCCCTTCATCTTCTATTTGTGGGTAATCTCTGAGTAGCCCATTATCATATATTCTTGGGCCACGTCTTAGTAGCCCCTCATCTTCTATACTTGGGACATGTCCTAGTAGCCCTCCATCTTCTATTTATGGGACACCTCCAAGTAGCCCATCATCTTCCATCTATGGGAAACCTCCTGATAGCCCTTCATCTTCTATACCTGGGCCCCATCCTAGTAGCCCTCCATATTCTATTTATGGGAAACCTCTAGGTAGTCCTTAGTTTTCCATTAATGGGACACCTCATGGTAGCCCATTTTCTTTTATACTTGGGCCACATCCTAGTATCCCTTCATCTTCTATCTATGACTCACCTCCCAATAGCCCATCCTCTTCAATCCTTGGACCATATCCTCTATCATATCATCCTTCTATAAACAACTATGGAAATCCCATCATCATCCTTATAATTCCTCTCATCAATCCTAAACATCCACTTTCTTCTCCCACTTCTCAGGATCAGACAAATCACACATTAGCTTATATGAAACATAAACAGTTTCTTCATCAAGCTAAGATCAAAACTCTGAAGAGCTCCAAAGCTCCCAACAAGTTAAACAACCATAAAGTTAAATATCAAATACAATTCAAGAATGCACACCAACACAATCATCAAGTATGGTGCAACGTGCAAAAACCTATGGATAGGGAACTCAAGCAACCACATACAAAATCCATGTTTCAATATAAATCAGAGCCACTTATCGAGTATGATCTCACTACGATCATCAAGATTGGAGATAATATCACTTTTGATAAGCAAAAGCGCCTAGTATCCTTTATAAAATAAATCGCAAACATTGTTGTTGGATCTTATCACGCATGGTGACATTTTTAGTCCTAACTTCCCAATCTTTCATCTTCATTGTCTTCTCTCTATGCGGTTTTACCCTTCATAAAACTGTCAAAAATCTAATAAAAACAAAACAAATTCAAAAAATATAAAAATACAAAAAAAAAAGAAAACGCTACCAAAAAATAAAAGGTACAAAGATCAAACATTGCAATTAGGTATTGCATACACATGGATGTTCTTTCTTCCCTTTCTTTCCATTCCTCTGCAAGTCTCCCATCATTGTCATCCCTTTGATGATCTTTTGGTAAGTCTATTCGCGTTCATTGTGCGACATTTATCTCTATAGTAACTATTTAACCTTGGTCTTTCATCACCTTGGTAAATCAAAGAATGACTGACCTTTAGAGATCCTATCACTATCTACATCTAATAAAATTGTTGTGAAGAACTTTTGGGCGTATTTGTCAAAACTAGCCAATGTTGTCATCACAATCACTTCCGCATCCTTCCATCAAGCCATTTTTGGTTCTTAAACCCTTATCAAAACAATTGAGAGAGGTGAAATAAGTTTTCAAAAAGTAAAATATCAAAAAATCAAAAGCAACACAAATATAACTATCTTGGGGTGTTTCCAATATCTCTATCGGGGCTATGGACGCTCGGCTACCAGTAGGGAAATGTTGCGACTAGAATTAAATACATATCCATCGGGACTATGGATGTCTAGCTGGCAGCAAAGCAATGCATGACTCTCCTTCCACCCTCCATTCACAAATCACCTTTCAAAATATATCATTCGTACACATTGGCCTATTTTTCTTCACCTATTACCTATCAAATATTCACTTCAATAGCTAATTAATTTCCATGTGCACACAATGGATCTCTATGAGCAAACAAGATTATTATGTTACCAAGTTCAGACTCTTACTTTAGTCCTTATTTTGTCTCACGATTTATGCCTTTGGCTAATCACTTTTTCATCATGAGTCTAGTTACATTTTCCATATCATTTCTTAACATGTGTTGTTCTTCTACTTCGTTCAAAACATCCATGTGTATAATACTTCCTTTTTACCATGTTTGTGAGAACCTTTGTCCCCTTTCAATACAAAAATATTGTCCTGTTGTTTATCACATGTTTCTTAGCCAATTTGCACTAGGGGCATGGTCACTCCTTCTTAGCTCTTCATTAGATTGAGTTCATCATCACGTTGAATCTATCCATCTTGGCCTTGATCCGCCTTATCTTCTTCTTGTATATATGCACAAGATTCACCCTTGTATATTATCACCTCTCGCTAGGGGCATCTTTTCATCTTCGTTTTCCTATACATAGCTTCGGAAAACCTCAAAAATCTAAAAAATTGGTAAAAAATCTAAAAAAATTATAAAATTCAAAAATTGGTACAAAGCATGCATGCAACTGAAGCTTTTATCGGACACATTGTCCTCAAATATCAATTTTTTTCCTACAAAATATCTTTTTTTGGTCCTCAATTGGTCTCGCATACGACTCACAGATCATCTGGATCTACCTCCATTAACAAAGTTGGTTTGCTTACTATGTATGTACTCTTTGGCACAACGAGTTGTTGGGTATTGTTTCATAATGCACGATTTATTTTTCATATGACCCATGTGTATTCTGTTTATTCACCTCGCATGTCTCCTTGCTTGGGGTGTCATTTTTAACTCTTGGCATTAACTCAAACATTTGGGAATTGAAGCTTGATAACAAAAACATTGGTGCAACAGTCGTGAATGTTATTTATTTGAGTATGTGTGTTTGTACTTATTTTCCTATCAGGTTAGCTTGTTTACTTTCTCGTATTGCATTACGTTATGTATGTTGCATTAAGTTAGTATTTTAGCCATAAAAAAATGTTAGTATTATAGTTTTTCATGTTATTTTACACTTGTTTTGTATGTGTATCTTTTAATAAGAGTCAATGATGTAGATCATATTAACAAAGTGATGAAACAATGTTGTTTATTGAATGAAATTGATGCAAAAGCTATCTCCACATTCTTCACTATCATGTCTTATCACTGTCAATTTTTCTTCCAAAACACCTGGGGTGATAGGGATCATTTTTTATCCCCCCTCCTCCATCTTGTTTCTTCTATCCATTTCCTTCATATTTTTGATCGTCGATCGACCTCTTATATCACCCCATTGACACTCGAAGGGGCATCCTTCATTCTACTAATTTCTCTTCGAAATTTACTTGTTTGTAATTATCTACTATCTTTGAAGTGGCGTCGCTTATGCCACCCCAAAGAGGGGAAATGTAGACACCTAAAATCCGATTACGTAGTTTTATTGATAAAATTATACTAACTATCATCTTTCCTATCACTTATGTTACAATTAGTGATTTCCGCTAATTAACTAATGTTTCCCTCTATTTTGGTCAATTAACAACACTTTGTTAATGAACTAGCCGCTATCACATTCTGGATGCCAATTAACGACACTTTGTTAGTTATAATCATCTTCCAATTGATTAATTAACTATTATGAGTTAATTAAACCTTTTTAACAATGTATTTAATCTCTTTTATGGGCTAAATCCCTCTTTCAAATGCTTCAAATCATACCAAATTCCTCCTAAATCACTTCCAAATAGTTTTAAAATCTTATTCTAGCCTATTAATTAATCTTAGTTGATTAATTAAACAATCTTAAACTCCCATGAGTTGTTAATCATTTGTTAATTCCTCGAATCAAGCTTAACAATTCTAAATATACTTTATCCTTTATCCCACATTCATTGGGATTCAAGCTTCTCCCAAATTGGAAAGTTATATAAAGGACTCTTCTACATCCTTTCACACCTACACCATAATTTTGCTAGTATTTCATATAAGACATATGATCAATAGCCTTCTTCATTATTTGGAATAGCTAATTCACCTTGTGCATCCATTCTACCATTGTTAAGTAGAAAAAATGATCCAAGCTTGGCCTTGTAGCCATTTTTTAGTGAGATCCTTCCCTCTCTTTGGTAATCAAACACACAAATTTGATTACTCATTATCTAAAGAGGCTCATGTGTTGTAGAGTAATCATACATTTTAGTAGGAATGGTTAGCAATTAGATGATTTCCTTCATGTTCTTGCATTTATTAGCTAGTTTACATAGGCAACTAAACTCTTGTCCAAGGCAAACTTGAGTATCATGAGCACGCTTCCTTGTCCACTCATTTTAAAAATAAGACACCATTCAAACCATCTATAACTAAGCCAACTGACGCCAAAGTTACTATCAATGCAGTTACTACTCCCAAAGAGGTTCAATCACCACCGCCTACGTGATCGTTCACTAACTTTCCTATGGCTCCACATCTCATATTGCAACTTCTCGAAATTAATTTTATCACGCTACCTCCACTACTCAAATTAGATCTATCGTGACCAAAAGGTAGGAATTACAATGAAAAATTTAGATGTGACTATCATAGATGTGTGGGACATTCTACAAATTGATGTTTCAAGCTCCGCACAATCATTCAAGATCTTATTGATAATAACAAGCTTGAATTTCCAGAATCCACAAACTCTCCACCAGTCAATGACAAGGGTAAACTCAAATTATTCAATAATCAATCCCAACTGAGTGAAAAGAAAGCATCCAACTCTTCTGTTAATCATACATATCATGCAATATCTCCTCCTACATCAGGGGCTCTTGATTTCTTAGTTGCACATATTGACGCTTCACCACTGATCATCTCTTTCTATAACCATGATTATCATGCGAATTTCACATCTAATCACTTACACATTAATGCATATGTTCATGTTGGTTCGACCTTCATCAATAATACTAAGGTTGACCCATCATGGCCCATTAGTGCATGTTCTATTGCACTTCTTAAGGCTATCGGTTACTCCAACACATAGATGTGTGTGAAGAAAGAGAAGTAGACAAACAATTGCAAGGTATTTTAAGTTCGAATGGGTAGCTAAATATCCATTCATTGAACTAATAGAGACAAAGATGGTAATGATACTCCAACAAAATGTAAATGTGTAATTTGTAGAAACTTGGAAAGGAACACAAAATGTAACTTAAGCTGGACACAATTGAGAAACATTATATGGTAAAAAATGTGTTGATTAAGAAAAAAATATGGACAAATATATCGAACACAGATTGAAAACTGTAAAATAATGCATGCATGTAAGCTATGAAACAAAGTACAAAAATGATCAGAAACATCTACGACATCTTGTTGAGAAAGGAGGAACAATTACAATTTTATTAGGAAAAGTTATTCAATCTAATTTACATGCCAAAAATATACAATTCTCAACTATTTACGACATTCTAAAAAAGGAAAGACCTATTTCTGATTTTCTAGATTATAAAATTTTGTTTCAACATAGTGGATAATATTCCACAATCACATTAGTCAAATAGCTGTTCTTGGGAAATGGAAAAATGTCTAGCGATCATTAAGGAGGATATGAAAGAAAAAGTAAAAAATGTGCAGTTTATCTCACTGTCCATTAATGAGGTCACAATAGTTGACAACACATCATGGGTTTGCATTCATGTTTATACTTTTGAGACCATAAACCTCATTTATTAGCAGTCAATAAAATGGTAGAAAATTATAATGTTGAGAACCTTTACAAGTTGGTTATTTTGAATTTAAAGGATATGGTTGGGATGGATGATTATGTTATAGCTACTAAATTAGTGTGTGTTGGTATTGATGGTACATCAGTAATTGATATGAGAAGAATAGTTGAGATGGAGGAAGGTCATCTCTCCCCTATCATTGAGTGATTGAGAAGAGGGGTGAGTGAACCACTCCACTCGATTGAGTGATTCAGAAGAGGGCCCCTCTCTACTCTCTATATGGGATGGGGGGCACTCCCCCGCCCCCTTCAAAAGTCTATATCTGGAGGGGGAGGGGCCCCAATCTCTCTATCTACTAGATCTGATCTATATAGAGGGGAGGGCCCCCCTGACTAGATATCGGCCCCCAATCTCTCTATCTATCTATCAAATCTGATCGATCTCGATCTAAATAGAGGGGAGGGGAGGGGAGGGGTGGGGCCCTCTATATGTAATTACTTGATGATAGGCTAGCAGGCAGAGATAGTCCCCAGGTGGAGATGCTCAATATCGACTAAAGGGATAATAACCCAACCCGAACGATAGTTGGGTTTCCCTCGAGCCAATCCGAACTTGAACTAAATGGATCCCATATCCCCCATATACAGAGTTAAAAGGGGCCCTCTTATCAATAACTCGCACTCGACTACGTGATATGACCATTCACTGCCCTATCTATATTTATCCCCCTCTACCGGGCCCCCTTTATCTAGATATGGGGTGGGCGGGCGGGCTTGCATTGACAATTCAGTCTTGCGATCTATGCGCGATCTTTCCCCTCATATCTAAAACCTCGAAGGCACTCCTTTCCTTCAAAACTATTTGTGACATGCCAATCCCTGGTAAGGTTCTTCACTTTGCATCAAATTAAACCACATGTTCCACCACTTGTGTGGGCCCCCATCAATTCCTTTGAGTTTCATTCTTTCGAATGTACTTCCCAGGTGGGATACTTAGCGCGTTAGTTGCAACACTATACGGGTCGATACGCACAACACTTAGTATCCATCGTTTACGGCTAGGACTACTGGGGTCTCTAATCCCATTTTCTCCCCTAGCTTTCGTCTTTAAGTGTCAGTTACAACCCAACAGAGTGCTTTTGCATGTTGGTTTTCTTCCCAATCTTAGCGCATTCACTGCTCCACCGAAAATTCCCCCTGTCCCTACCACACTCTAGCGGTGAAATAGTAATCAAGGATCATCTGCCCCTACCGCACTCCTTAAAATTTTCAAGATGATCCTTAATTACTATTTGAAATTCAATATTAAGGATCATCTTGAAATTTTTGAAATTAAAGGATGATATAATGAATCTCATAAAAAACATGCATGCTAATAGGATTTCACATAAGACTTACTTAGAAAAGTGTTGTATAATGACTCTACCATGGTGCACAACCATTATATGGGGGAAGACAGAAGCCTCTTAGTTTGTTTAGACATAGTCATTGAATTTCTCACCACCATCTAAACATGTCCACACAACCTAAAATTGATTGTGCTTGTTGTCATTAAATACGAAATTGAGCAATGACAAAGCCTAGTCTATATAGATAAACCTAGTGAGTGTCAGGTCCATTTGTACAGACTTGGTTAGATTGTACAGTCCTGGTAAAATCGACACTTTTATAATGTGAGCCCTTGATCTTTTTTTCCTTTTTTTTTGGTTGTCACCTTCTAGGTTGAATTTGCACGCTTCAACTTGTATCGTCCTAAAATGAATTGATGATTAGTTAGACCTCTTAAATTGAACAAGGAATGGTTGAGTATAGAATAACAATTTTTTCCATGTGTGTACCCAATACGTGCTCATTGTATTAGTTGTGTCAAATGATCATATCAGCCATCTCACTTGTTTACTTATAATTAACTTGAATTTAAAATTTGGTGAAATTAATGTGCGTGATTGACTTCCAATGGTTGGGAGAAAAAAAGATGCAATAAGCATAGGTGCACCTAATTTTAGAGTAGACTAAAACACATGAGGGTAAAACTGTATGGACAGTCTTGGTACAAGACCAAACATCTATAAGATAAAGGCAAGGGTTATGGGGAAGCACAAAGGAAGGTTTATCTATGAAAAGTCGCCATAATAGTTCAATAATGCATTACTTAAATCATTCACCGTAGATATAATAAAAAAAAAATGCATAAAACATTGACAGAAATGCAAAATAAATGCACATGCTGTTTTTAAGTGTTCATATTAAGGTACAAGTTTATTTAACATTAACAAACTAATTCTCTATATCAACTTAGAACTTAATTTAGTTTTAATAAAATAATTTATCCACATAATTACATCAATGGGCATTCTACAATGGTACCGGGGGTGGCAGTGGAAATGAATTGTTCACAATTATATTTGGCATCCATTTGAAACATCACTTAGAAGTTATTTTCTTTTTTCTTGGAGAAGCCAATTGAAACATTGTCATATCTTGCCCATATCTTGGTAATACGATAGAGTTTGGAGCCTTTATTTCAATCAGAAAATTTTCGAGCCCAACATAATGATTCAGCTATATTAATGTCATCGTTTACCAGTCAATAAGAAATTGGTGAAGAAGATAATCAAATTATTAATTAATGCGGACATGTAAAATCCAAAATATGAACCTTTTAAAACATATATTTACGCAGGAGGCGTACCGCAGTTGGATGGGCCCTTGTTGTCAGAAAATGAGCGGCTACGATTGCTCCTCCAATTTGCGTTGAAACCCAATGGCCCCAAATTAACGTTGAATATTTAGCAGTGATTGGATAGTTGCAGCCAGTATAGGGTTCTATCTGTTACCGTGCCCAGGGTTGTGCAGCGAGTAAAGTCTATTGAGATTTTTGTTGCCTGACCTACGGTATCTGTCAATTGACGCATAAGAATGCGGAGAAAGATTACGGAATCACTTCAGGGCAGTCATCTATGTAATCGGTTTAGATTTCATTGACAATGTATGCAATTTTTGAGTTTTTCTTATTTCTTATCAATAGTTGTTTAATTATTTTGTCTGTAGTAAAACGTTCCTCGATAACGATTGATTTTGGGGTGTAATGGATTTATTCGTTTTATTACTGGTTCATGCTTTTATGTGTTTTCAATTAAATGATTGAACCATGTTGTTTTTAACGGTACTATTCTCTTTTGCACGATTAAGTTTATTGGATACCGGCTTAATATAAGCAAGGGATATATAAATTTCAATTAAATATTGAATTTAAATCTTAAACCCTAACGAAAATAGGGTCATTTTCATTGATTTATATTATTATGTTGAAGGCATGCACAGTCAAATTGTTAGTGGATGGAGGCTAGCCAACACTGGCACATTTCAGAAAATCAATGGTTGACTTATTGCATTTATGTATTGATCGACAAAACTAACTTCTATTAATGTGGAAATATATATTCCAAGCAATGTTCTTTTATTCGTTTTATGTAGTTCTGTTGAATTATATATGTGGTTCAATCTTGAAATGATATTTTTTTAAATATCATTTTTCAATTATATATGTTGATATATTTATACATTTTCAATTATTTTATCACTTAAAAGTATATAATATTAAAAATTAAATATTTTGATTAATATTTTATGAAAACAATTTCTATTTCATTGTATCATGCATTGTCATCAAATTTATTAATTAATGTCAACATTCACACTTCAACGACTATTCATCTCCGTGGAAAGATTGAAAGCAACGTGTATTCCTATTTAATTTATTAAAATGAATATGTTAAATTGTAATGTGTATATTGTTTATTGAGATTTATATTTTCCCCTCTTTATGAGATCCGTTGAATATTAAAATAGGATAGATTGTTATTTGTATCAAAATTTTATTATTAATTATAAATAGATTTTTTAAAAAATTAACATATAAAAAGTTATAGTCAATTCTTTATATATTGTTATTTGTATAATTTTTCTTTTCATAAAGTTCGTCTAAAACATTTCCTTACTTTAAAGTATATAAGGGGAGAGGGAGGGCTTGGTTTTGACACGTCGAACCAATATAAAATCGTCGCATATTTTCCAAAATACTAAACACGGTAGCGGCGGACAATCTGAAAAAAGGCTTTTTAACATGTCGTGAAAGTGTGACTTAAGGCCATCGGATGTCGTCTTCGAAATGACTTCGATTTTGATAGGGACGACGACAATGCTTTCTATGCCTGTTGAGAACCCCTCCAACATCGGCAACGACATCTCCACCAGGTCGATTAGGTACAAGCAACAAGAGGACACAATCTACAATCCCACCGCTTCTTTCACTTGCAGAGACATTTCCTAGCAAGGAAACGAAGGTGTCGGAGAATGTGTGAGTTCAGATATAAATATAGACCTAATTCTTCCACATCTTGAGTCCTGGTTTACAGAAAATTCAGTCTCATAAGCGAGGCACCTTCATCGAGGTCGTGGCTGCCCTTGTTGGATGCAGTCATGAGCATGATGGTAGTTTTTATGCCATAGAAAGAATTGTTTAGCTCGGAAGAGGCTAACTTTCAATGGTTACTCAATTGGATGACTCCATTAATACCAAAGTTTCTTATTGTTTACGATCCGTAGAGGCCAATTCCTCGGGAAATAAGACCCGTTTATTGCTTGGAGATGATGTTCTGCATGGTTTTGCATCCAAATTTAGTTATGCTCCTTTTACCGAATTCAATTATTAAAGCTATTACTATCTTAAGTTTCAAGGAATCTGTGTTGCATGCAGGGCAGTAATCTTTCCGCACTCCATATTCACAATTAGAAGATCACCACATCGTTGAAGATTCAAGGATAGTTGTCGATGCACTATCACACCCAACTATATAGTTATGTACTTATTTTGTATTTTTTCCCGATATTGAAATCCATAATAACAATTATATTTTTTAAATGATTATAAGTATGTTACAAATTTAAGATAAGATGTTTTGACATTATTTTAACATTGTTATAAAAATGATTTATATAGTTTCGCATTCAATCATATTTATGTTGAATGTGTGTTCCCATGAACAAAAGCTCGAGCTTTGAGGATTTAAAAGTTACAGACCTGAATAATCTAGGTATGACCACCTAAAGTTCAAATAAAGCCAAATTCTTCGCAAGATAATAACTATAGAGTCAAAGAAAAATGATAAAAAAAAAAAAAAAAAGAGGGCTAAACTCACCGCATAAGAACCCTTAGTGTTATGAAATGAAAAAAATACAATGTTAATTGACAAATCAAATCTATCTTCTGCTACTCGAAATCCTTGATGTCATTAAATAAAAATATACCATAGCTTGATTACAAGATAAAAATTACTTAGCTGTTCTACTTTGACATATTTGTCATATGTTGGATGGTAAAGTTTCAAATTGTTTCCCCTTTCCATTTTTCCCACCATCTCACTTCTCCACCCTCTAACCCCTTCTTCTTCACCCCTCTTCGTCTGCCATTGTTTATCTCCTTTAAATTTGACTCCTTCAAATTTGACCCCTTTAAAAGATCGCCTTCGGCATTTCCATCGTACATTTCACGTACGATTGCTAGTTCAAATATATGTATTTAAAATATATATACTAATTTATCATTATCAATCTCTAACTTTTGAAAGACACAATGTCTTATAATCTCCACACCTTCAAATGTTCCCTTTTAACTCTTGCTTGTTACTTTCAGAAAAATTGCTCTTCTAAAGGTATGAGCATAAGATCTACAAATCGTCTTTGATGTATGTATCAGGGATATGATTTACCTGCATCACTGTATCCAAAGAATGATTCTAGTGTACAATACTTTTTACAACTCTTTTCCAATCAATGTTAAAAACAAATGGTAGATCTCCAAAACTGGATCTTCCATATCAAGCCAAAGGTCAAACACAAGCCTAAGCTGGTTCTCATGGAATCCCTATATGTATAGCTCTCTTCACTTAAGTATCACCAGTAATCCCCACAAGAACATTGTCCACCCTTGAAATGATGGTAACGGTTTGCATCCCTCACAATAATTTCTCGTTCAACAATCTTGGAAATAAACTTGGCAGCAGAATGGCAGTCACCACATACTCTAAGGTTCTTGATCACTCTAATAGTTGTTCCGTGGGCTGTGTTAAGTAGCCCAAATGCTATTGCCAGCCTCTCACTATGGTGAGAAAGCATTTGTTCCTTCTGTTCCTCCTCAATGTCATTCAGCACAAATCTTGTATCTGGAACATACCCTACGGCTTTCATCTCTTGAGACAATCTCTCCAACTCTAAATAGATTTTCTGCATTTCTGGGTTTGACCTATCTCCTGCTAGGAAATTATGGACCCGTTTATCAACCTCAATCCAACTACATCCAGGAGTTTTTTTTACCCCCCTGTCATTCATCATTTTCCGAATGTTTTCAAATTCATCCCATCTACCACCTGCAGCATAGATATTTGAAAGAAGCACATAAGGTGCAGGATTTTCAGGCTCCAACTCAAAAATGTGTGATGCAACTCGTTCTCCTAGATCTATGCTGTTGTGTATTCTACACGCACTGAGCAAACAACTCCACACATTAGCATTTGGTTTCATTGGCATTTTGTTGATAAAGTCGTGTGCTTCATTGAGCTGCCCTGCACGACCCAGAATGTCAACCATGCAGCTGTAATGCTCCATTGTAGGTTTGATGTGATAAAATTCACTTATTGAACTAAAATGCCATTTAGCATCCTCCAAAAGACCAGCATGGCAGCACGCAGTTAAAACACAAACGAAGGTGACATGGTTAGGGTTTATGCCTGCCTGTTTCATTTCCTCGAATAACTTGAGGGCTTCCCTGCCATAACCATGCATGGCATATCCTGCAATCATGGCTGTCCACGAGATAACAGTTTGTTGATGCATTCTGTCAAACAGTTCACGTGCCTTATCTAAGCTCCCACATTTTCCATACATATCTATTAAGGCATTCGCCACAACTGCATCAGACTCAAATCCTCTTCTAATTATTTGTTCATGAATCACCATACCCCGTTCCAGGGCTGCCAAGTTGGTACATGCTGGAAGAACACTGGCAAAGGTTGTGGAGTCTGGATTCACAGATGCCAACTGCATTTGGTCAAAAATCTTTATAGCTTCCTCTCCACATCCATTCTGTGTATACCCTGCAATCATTACAGTCCATGAGAGAACATCTCTGTCTTGCATCTTGTCAAACAATTCCCGTGCCTTGTGTATATTCCCACATTTTGCATACATGTCAACAAGGGAACTAGCCACAAAGACAGTCGACTCGAGACCACTTCTAATTACTTCTTCATGGATCTCTTTTCCATGTTCCACAGCTCCTGGGTTTGCACATGCCGGTATAATACTAACAAACGTCTTCGAGTTTGGCTTAAGGCCTGCCAACTGCATTTCTCCATACAGCTTCAGGGCCTCTTCCCCGTGCCCATTCTGTACCAATCCTGCAATCATGGCATTCCACGAAGCAACATCTCTATGAGGCATTTCGTCAAAGAGTTGCCTTGCCTCCTCGACAAACCCATTCTGTGCATACCCTACCATCATTGCTGTCGAAGCTCGCACATCTCTTTGAGGTATTAGTTGAAAGAGGCCGAGAGCCTCATTAAGCCGCCCCGTCTGCACATACCCGGCAATCATCGTCGTCCAGGAGACCATATCTGGTTCGGGCATTTTGTCAAATACATCGCGCGCAATATCTACATTCCCGCATTTTGTGTACATATCCATCAGAGCATTTGACACAAACAGATCTGACACTAACCCGCTTCTTACAATCACTTCATGGATTTCCATACCCTGTTGCAGAGATGCCAAGCTTGTGCAGGCCGGAAGTACACTAGACAACGTGAACTGATTGGCCTGGATTCCCATTCTCTGCATTTTCCGGAACAAATCCAGTGCCTCACGAGGCTGCCCCTGCTTTGCACAACCTGCAATCAAGACCGTCCATGAGCACTCATCTCGGTCAGGCATTTCCTCAAACAGTTGGCGTGCATCCTGCAAATTTCCGCATTTCACATACATGCCAAGGAGTCTGTTTTCTAAGACTCTATCAGGCATGAAACCACGTTGTTTCAAATGGGCATGGATCAGTTTTCCCAAAGGTAAAGATTTTTTCTGAATGCAACCCTGCAACAGATGAAAATACGTACCACTGTCAAAGCAGGTGCTGTCTGCACTGCGGATAATGTGCAGGGCTTCCTTGAAATGGCCATGTTTACATAGAGTTTTGAGATAATCGGAAGAATGTGGAGGAGAGGTAGTAGAATGATAACTGCGTTTGTGATTTAGCATGAAAAGTCGGGCATATGAATTCGTCATTTCCGACTTTCCATTTTGATTGTTAGGGTTCTCTGTCTTGGGTGGTTTTTTTTTGTGTTACATTTGTTTACTTGATTATTTTTTTGGAGTTGCAAACACGTAGAGAGATTTTGAAACGCAAATCCGGGCACAAAGTGTTTGGTTTTGTTTCGTTCGTTGTATTCAGTCTATGCACGATACAAGAGAGATCCCAAACAATCTCATGGCATTTTGCATTAAACTCATTAAAGGATTCTCCATTGCATTGGAATAGATCTCAAACCAGCAATCCACTCTATCCAGCCACCCTCTTCAATGCACCTCAACTCTGGATCCGCTTGCTTGGTGTTTATTTGAAAGCGATCTGTCTCATGTATCTACATGTCTGATCTAATCGATGTGGAGGTCCAGAGAAGTGTTGGAAACATAGGTTGTTTACTTGGCAGTTGATAAACCTAAGCATTGAAGCGTGCAACTCTAATCTTATCACGACCAATGTGCAACAAGGACGAGTAAGTTCAGCGATCTTTTGTCAAACAGTGACCTCTTGTCAACTGCTAGCAATGACGTCGTTGATAATATTGGTGCCATATTTTTTTATTGTTTTCAAGATTTTGTATGATGTAATAAGTGGGCATAATTATGATATAATCCCCTTAAGGAAAAACATGGTGGAATGCTAAAGTCCCGTGTACTACAACATTGTGATACTTGTTTGGGTTGTTGGTTGTCTTGTGAAACCATCCTTTTAGGTTGTTGGTTGTCTTGATAAAACTATCTTGATGTTTAGGTTGTTGGTTGTCCTGCAAAACTTTCTAGGTATTTGGCTTGGTGATCAATTTCATGTTAAAACATCATTATACAGGTGTGGAGGAGGAACAGATGTGTGGGTTCCTATTCAGACCTGGGTGGTGGTTGTATCTTTTTATGAAAGCCACTTGTGGTAATATAGGTTTGGAGAGTTGTGAGATAACCCGCGTGTATTAAGATCATGAACAAGCAGAGGCGACACGCTACAAATGAAAAGTGTGATTGTTTTTCTACCATGTTCAAAATAAGAGAAGAATTTTAGAAACTAAGGTTTAGTTCTCACATTTATGAGCAAACATATTTGTATGGGGTCATGGTATGGGTTGTTAGATTGTTATAACACCCAACATAAATATGTATATAACAACTCACATTAATAGGCTTGGTTGAGAGAGTTTAGGTGAGATCCCTTCCTTATAGGAAATCACTTTAAAAGCATGTTTATATATCATTAGTAATGTGAATTTGTCCCAATTGAATTGAAGTAGAGTGTTTTTTATTTATTGTGTTCTTGTTTATTTATCTTAAATTGAATCAAATATCACATAAGTGAGAGTCCAATAGAAGTCAAATGTATGTATGAATTGTCATGTGACAGCCAAATCGACATCAAATTTAATGCTAAGGATAAAAGTGAACGACTCATTCCATTACAGTCATTGTTGCCATTGTAGGAATGCCTCTCAAAACAATAAACTTGAACATACAAACCCAACGACTTGGAGTGTAAAGTTCTAATAAAAGGCTAGCGCTACCAATCAATTTTTGAAGTAATATGCACATGCAAATGCCCTACTTGATTAATCTTTGGAGCAAAGTATAAATACCTTATTTCACGTGTTGCGAACAAAGCTCTAATACAAGAGGAGTGTCACTAATCAACCTTTGGAACAACATGCAAATGCCCCACTTTATATGCCACATATAACCTAGGAATTGAACTCATGACCTAACAATCATGAATGCAACGTCTTACTATTATGGCACAACCCTACAAACAAATTTAAATTGAGATACTAGATAAAAACACTTAAAGGTTCTTATAAATGGACGATAAGCACCCATATTTATGGGCCTAGTGACTAGTCTCTATCGATCATTCACATACACTTTTAGATGGTGATTCCAATACATAAACATATAAAGATGTTTATGAATAGGCCATAAACACCCATATTTACAGGGCTTAAGTACTTATGAGCCACTCACAAACACGTTTAAAACCCTAGTGTAATTTAATCTCTTTTAATCCATCTTCACTTTCAACCATGCATTTTATAGGTCTTACTAACATTAGTATTCATAGATATATTAATCTAACTTAAAATTAAATAAATATTGGTCCCTATTATTGAATCTAATATAAATAATTTTATAAAAAAATCTAATTTATTTATTTTAAAGATCCAGATTATTATATCGCCCTCTTACATTACATCCATAATCAAATGTTAAAAATATAAGTGTAATTATTTTACTTGGGTGTGGAGTGGGAAATTTGCATATTGTTTGAAAGATTGATTAGTGGCACTTTCCTTATATTAGAGCTTCATTTTTTGAAACTTTAGATCACTAGATATTCGCTAATCCCTCTCAATTACCCAAAACATATATATAGTTATATTTCATAACTTTAATATTTAATGGACTCTAAAAATGTTCAAAAGAAGTGGCAAATTATATGGGGTAATCTTGATATGTAATGAACTGGAAAAGTGGAGTAGGAATATGATTTATGTTGGCTTCATATGAATGCGTTGCATTACACAAGTAATTGTTTTCCAACTTCAATGTTTATCTACTCCCAAACTTACCATGAATCACTTCATTCGAACACTAAATTCTTCCCTAAATCAATTTGGAATCGGATGGCAAGTTAGACATAAATCATCTCTTCACTACTCAATGTTCTCAAGGCTTGTGCACATGCATTTTTTAATAGGGTGTAGCTCTATGTCAAAATATGACATCACTGGGCCATTTTCTTGGTTTTACACACATAAATTCTAAATTCTTGATTCAAAGTGTTATTTGGTGGTCGCAAGCATTTATTTTTTCAGAATTACATGAGGATGTTTTACAACTATGAAAAGACTAGTGTGAAAGTAATTTTGCATTGATCCTTATATTATTAGGGGCATTGTTCATGATAGATATGACAGATTTATGAAAATTGTATTGATTTTATATATTTATGAATTCAACCCTTAGTTGGTCTCGCAGTGCCTAAAAAAATTGCCCCCTCCCTACTTTGACTTCAAACCCATGACCTCTAGCTTTCCATACCCGCATCTTACCATTGCACTGCACATTTCATTTTGGAATTGTTTGCCATGCGTTGTTAATAAGGTAACAACACATTACGTTGTTACCTTTTCCATTAAAACTAACATCGATGCTAACAGAAAGTACTTTTTGATTGCACAATCTGTTTTATGCAAACCTACATGAGGGATAGTCTCGTCCGGTTGGCCTAGGTAGCAATAAGGCCTACAGAAGAACGCACTCACCTAGATTCTCCAACACCATTATTACATAAAATATGCACTTTCCTAACACATGTGCACAGGCTATCAAATTCTAGTGTTTTATCATGAGGGTAGCTCTCAAACAAATAGTCAAAACAACACATTAGGTAATACTATTATTAATAATCATTGGTTTTGAATTATTATCAGTACTTACTTATAATTCACATCATTATACCAGAGTAAAGAAGGTGAGGAGAGGAGGCTTGTCATATAAGAAGTAGGGGTAGATCAAGACTCGTGAAAAAGAATGTATAACCTTTTCCAGCAATATATTTTAAGAAAAGTTCTTGGGGGTACATGTCCTTGACAAAGAGTGCTCCAATTACTCCCTAATGAGACTTCCAATCAAAGTTTTTTTTACTACCTATTGCCACCAGCAACTGGGCCATCCCTTTAGTTCCAGCTAATAGACACCTCGTAAGATTTCTTGAAAATGATAGATCAATTACAATACAAGATGGTCCTTCCTAACTTTTCAACCCTCCTTTTTCATTTTAGTTTCCACTCATAAAAAGCTGAATAAATCCACTAATTGTTTTAGAAGTTTTGGATTATCATTATGATCTTGGAATTATAGTATTGGAATTACTAAACTAATATAATATATAATTGGTTTTTTGCTTATATGAATTTTGAGATAAAATATGATAGAAAAATAGAACTTACAATAAAATAACTAATTAGATGACCATTTAAAGAAGTATTTGTAACTCCAAGTGGCCCTGGGGGTTGGCTCAAGTGGATGGGAGTGACGACTTAGATCGCCCAGGTCTGGAGTTCGATTCCCAGTTTATTTACAATATGTGGAGTGGGGCATTTGTATGTCGCCCGAATTTATCGGAAGCTTTCCCTATGCACTAAAGCCGCTAGCTACAAATGACTCCGTGTTGACATGATTCCAAGTTGTTAGACACTTTAATTCCTCAATAACAAAAAGAAATTGTAACTCCAAATACATCCTATATTAGTCTATCTTCCAAAATAGTCACTAAAGACCAAGAATGACCAAAAGAACTAAAAAACATATTACATAAAACCAATATATAAAACGAGTGTCAAAAATATTTCTGAAAGGTAGAGAGAAATAAAAGAAAATCCTTCATGAGATCAGAAATGAAAAAAACTAAAAAATTGTAATTTTTTGTTTTAGTTTATATTCATATGACCTAGATTGAGGACTTTTAATGCCAACATTTATTTTATTCTCTTTTTTTAATAGACTGGAATATAGGTAATGTACTGCTATTTAATTGAAAAAATGTGTTCATTCAATTTCAAATTTATATTAGTTTTTGGTGTCACATTTTTATTTTCTTTAATAGTGAGTGCGAAGGGCAAATCAGCCTTATTTTGTACATTTGTTGTATTTGATGTGCATGAACTAATAATCAAGTATCAAGCAAATATGTGCCAACGTATCTTCTTTATAGAGATATACCATGCTTTTAAGGAAGTCTCGTCGTGGTCTCACCCAAGCATTGGTCTCGCCCTAAGCATGTCATAGAGTTTTAGTCAATCTTTTGGGTTCACATTTAAAGATGAGGGTATGGCTACAAACACTTCCATATACCTAAATTAAATTGAAAAAAATCTACCTCCCACATTCTTATAGCAATAACTTCAAAGACGGACATTTATCTATTCTACAGACACATGATACTCAAAAGAAGTCATTCATTTAAGACACACATCCACATATTGGAACAAAAACAATATATATTATGCTATAACATAGCTTTATATAACACATCCCATATCCTTTTATCCTTTTACACATCTTACAATCCTTAACATAAAATTATTTAATCATAACAACAAAATCTAATGCTATGCATAAATGCTCACACTGCCCTCTGTCATGGGAGGCCCTCGACCACCCACTGAGGGGCTATTACTCGAGGGTTATCGATTGGGGGGTCAAAACTATATGTCACGTCGCCATATATATATATATATATATATATATATATATATATATATATATATATGGTATCGACTGGACTCTAGATGTCTCTTTCTATATTCTATATGGTAGGGCTCCTCTCCCCCATGTAGAGGGGGTCAAGCGCCCCGCCCTCCCTCTCTCTATAACTATATGTGGGATGGGGCTAGAGGTAGCCCAAGGTAGGGTAGGGTAGGGTTGGGGTCGGGGGTCACCCTATCTTGACCCTAGATAAGATGCACAGACAACATCCTTCTACAAGTGACTAAGTACTTTACCTGTGCAAGTAATATGTGCATGAATAAGTAATGAATTGGCCATGCACAGAAGGGGCAAAGTGATAAGGTCGCACATGAGACACATAGACCTTAGGAAGGATAATATGTTGCCTGTGAAGAATCTAAGAAGGTATATTCTGTAGAAGAAATGCTAAAGGATACTACATGAAAGTTGACAAGATGGAGTGGAGAAAGAGATTGCAAATGTTCTGATATCACACAAGGAACATGAGCACATAAATAGTTTCCAAAACCTACCAATTGTGTAATAACCAAGAACCAGCCAAACAATTTCCATAAGGCTCTAGAAGAATGAGTGGGATCCAATGGTGCGGTGGCTAGTAGGAACTGGGTTCCACAAGACCTTTAAATACACCCATGGGGTCCTCGTTCGAGATACACAAGTTTGATGGGATGTTTTGGAGAAGAGAAAAGAGATAGCACTTAGTGAGGAGGATTTGATGGTTTCACGAGTCGTAGTAGTATATATTTATAGCATAAGACTTGTTTGTTAGTGTGGTAACCTTCACTACAAGAATTTAATTAATATATCAATAAAGAACACTATAAGTTCATGTTAATACACCAATTTTATACAATTGGTGTTATATATTCTATGTAGTATGTTACACTTAAATTTGGTGTTAGATTATAATGTTGCACACCAACTACCATGAAATTAACAACGTAGGTGTTAATTCACAAATTGGTGTACTATCTTTGACTTATAGCATTAGTCGCATGGTAGTTGGTGTGTAACATTATAATCTAACACCAAATTTACGTGTAACATATTACATGGGATATCTAACACCAATTATATAAAATTGGTGTACTATCCTTGACCTAGTGTTTTTTAGTGATATATTAATTAAATTCTTTCAAAATCAGGGAATACAAATATTACCATATAAAAAACTTATTACGAGTATATATATTATGGCCACAGAAAACATTAAACAAAGCAAATTGCATGCATTTGCGTAACTATAGGATTCAAGAATCTATGATTCATAAAGCATAACTTTATTAAAATGTGGTCTTTTAATCAATACTCTCAAGAGGATTCTCTAAAACAGAGTCTTGTCTATCACGAGTCGTTTTTCAAGAGTATTATATCAAAGACTTACATATTAGCCCTATTTACCATTTTAAAAAGTAACTCTGTTTTTTTAGATAATTTTGTACAATTGTATAGCTTGTTGTAATAAGGGAGAAGAACATCTATCAGCACTTCTATTACATGAACATTGACATCCTCTAGACCAAGCCTCTCTCCATGGCATGAGTTGAGTGAATGTATCTTCCCATGTTTTGCAACTTCCCAATATGAATGAATCTATCAATTCCCCTTGGTCCTCTGCAATGAATTGTGTTTTCTTCAAACACTAGTACAAAAAAAAGTTATAATAATATATTTACACTAAATAATAGTTGAAAAACAAAAACTCATAAACGTAAGATTAAGTTCAATATACTTTCCATGCCATCTTTTGCACACAAAAAAATCAATTGTTTAGCTTTTTGAATAAACTTTGGCTTATATTTTTTTAGTAAAAAGGTCTACAAGAAACATGTAGAATTTATTACATCAAGTTCAATGGTACAATAACATTCATGTTTAACTATATTGAATGCTAAATTGTTGTCTACAAATGTCTCTCTCTTGCTATTAACATGGAAGATATGAATCTTCCCACAAGCATTACCTTTTTTTTCACCTATGTCTTCATATGTTCTCATTGTTTCCTCTAGTTATTGATGAAATAAAAGTGAGTCACACGAGAAGGTAAATGAAATAAAATTTAACAAGAAAAATATATAATCTAATTGCTTTAGATAAAAATGTAAGCAAAGTGATGATGATTGTTCAATTTTACCTTTAAATAATTAATCTCTTCAGTATTTTTTATTCCATGCACTAAAACTTAGTGCAATTGAAGAGGAAAGTGTGTTCATTTTTTCAATCATCTTAGATGAGAGAATCTCCTTTCTTCCATCCATTTTTTAATTAATTTTGGACGAGAATACCTCCATTATTTCAAAAACATTTTCGTAACTACCATTGATAAAAATTGCTAGAACTTCCAACATGTGATTGCACTTCTTGGCTTTTGAAAAATGAATATTTTGACCTCTCTTTTTATCATCTCATTTTGCATAACACTTTTTTTGTATGGTGCAACTCATAACCTTATGTAATCTATTATGTTGTTGCTCCTATAAGACAAACGTCAACACACGATCTTTAAACAAAATAAAAATGAATTATAAATTGAACGAGCCAATACATATATTGTTATGAATAAACGTGTGCTTGACTAACCTCCTCGGTAAGTTATTTACGAGTACAAAATTTAGAATAAAGAGTCGAGAGAATTTAAATTGAACAACTAATTATGGTAACTCCAATATACCCTTCATGGCTTTTGATTGATGGAACTATTGGAGGAACTTGTCGTCTTGCATCCCAAGTCTTCATAGCATCTTCATTGATGCATCTCTTCAATTGTAGGTGCTCCATCATGTTGTTCCTCCTACGAAAAATAATGTCAAAGATGGTTAGAAAGATTGTGTAGCAACTTGTGGCCCTCCGAGTGCAGTTCCGCGAACTGGCAGATGTTTCTGCCATCGATAGGCGGCGTCTAGCCATGATTTTCAATTACTCTTCTTCAGCCGAGGCCGAAGCCATTGAAGCCATTCTTGGCGACTCTTACCGCTTCAATGCTCGTCGCCCCCGAACCGATTCAGACGTCGCCTCCGCCTTCGTGTCTTTCTGCACGCTGCTTCATCCCAACATTTCGGAAGTGGAACTGGTCGCCTCGGACCTAATTTACGCTGTGCACTACGTCGGCCTTCATGATCAGCTTGTGGACTTCTCACTCCCAGACCCTCTGCTGTGGGTGGAAGATGTTGACGAGTTGGCCATCGGCTCTGGGCGGGATATTCGTTGGCTTAGCGGGCAGTACAGGGACCTTGTCACTTTTGCACAGAACTTCCATCCTTCTCTGGACCAGCGTTTTCTTCCGGTCGTGGATATTGACGCGGCTCTTTTTCCTCTCCATTCAGCTGTTGATTAGTTGAATGCCCTCAAGGATCGAGCTCTCCATTCCTTCAACTACCTGTTGCATGCGGCCTCCTCGCGGGCCGATCACTCTTCGGGCTAATTGTTGTAGCCTTTTTTCCTTCGCTGCGTGTTCGCTTCCCTTGTCACCGTGTTCTCTTCCTTTCTCAGTTTTTAGCTCTCCTCTTCCTCTTCCTCCTTCGACTCTCACCTTCTCCTTCTTCTTCTTCTTATTCGTGTTTGTAGGGTTGGGGTCCCTCTCCCCACCGGTTCATAGCTCCGGTCAAAAGCGTTTACCAATCAAAAAAAAAAAAGATTGTGTAGCAACAATTTTCTCTCACAAGACTATTTAATGAGTCTATGCAGATGTTTGAATCTATAGTAGAACTACTTGAAGCATGAACATATTCACATGAAACATTCAGAAATCATTGCAATATACATAGAATAGAACACTTGTAAAGTATAAACATTGCACAAAGATTGACAAAATAGGAATGTTTTGCTATGTACATAAGGATATGATACTCTGATGCATAATTACATTTTTTAATAATTACATTACATTTCCCTTTTTTTTTATTTGAATAGAAGCAGATTTCCAACAAGTGTCAAAAATCATCCTCCTTTGTCAGCATGGGCCAAAATGGGAGCTTTGGAAGCGGTTATAGGTATCATAGTTTGCATACTTGGAGTTGACTAGAATTCCAACTCGACAAAAACTTGCAAAACTTGACTTCTTCAAAATACTTAAATTTCTTTAAAAACATGAATTACATACAAAATATATCCAATGCATCTGTAAAACATTGGAGAAGTGTTTTCAAAATGTATCAAACTAGTAGGATGTCTGCAAAATTTAGAGGTGGCCCTAGAGGAACTTTGGGAATGACTGGGAACAGTGGTCCGCATGAGGGAATGACATATTTATCAGAGATCACAATTTATCTGAATAATCTAATTTCCAGCCCATATAATAAGGTTTCAAAACATGATTGAAGACTCAAATAAAGTACAGTCTGATAACAATAGAGAAGAATCTTATTCTATTTATTTTCCATTTTTGTCAGGTATAACAACCTATTGACACCTACAAAGATGCAAATGTTGGCCTAGAGATTGTGGTATTTCAGTGAAGTTTAAGAAACACTTGTTACAAAAAACAAGCCAAAATTTTGTAGCCAAGAATTTGAATATCTATTAAACATGGTGGCAGTATTGAGTCCATTTGTTACACATATTGGTAGGGAAAGAGATAGCATTTTTTAATTTCTTCTTTTAACAACAATAGTTCTACTTTCATCCGCAGTTGAAAACTGATGTTGAATCATGATATACTCTGCTAAATCTGTAGATTTCATTTAATCATAATTACAAAAGTAGAAAACTGATGAACGTAACAAATTTAAACTCGGAAAGTAGGATGACTACGATACTCGAATATGGAGATGTGATCAATGCTGTAGAAAAACAGCTTGCTAAAGGGGAAGGAGTGGTAAATGATTTTGAATGAGATCTGAATATCTTATGCAAACACTAGAGAGGACTTCATTCTCTTGAAATTCTTGTTGATAGATAAAATGTTGCACTAACTTTTAATGTCAAAGATGCATCAGAAATATAGACTCGATACAAATAAAAATAACAAACATCGAACAGTGGTAGGGTCTCCTCTTTAGAACTTGTTACTCTCCATATTTTGGAGAGGGAGATCCACTTCACCGGCTTCTACAAAACATGAAATATGTCAAAGATCAAAACCACATGTCAAATCAAAATCAAGTGTCAAAACTACGTTTTTGCGTATAGTCAGCATCCTGTGTCTTTCAGGCTCAGACTAGTCAAGTACTCACCATTAGTTCTGCACTAAAACTCGCAAAAACATGTCCTGGATGAGCCACAAGTAATAATGGGAAAAAAACACACGGCTGAATATTTGGTGAGTACTTGGCAAGTATGCAAATTATGATGGATATCCATAGAAAATAAATGAAAATGTATTTGTGTCGGATGTAGAGGTTGTGACTTCTCGGACAAACATGTATGCAAACTGTTGAAGCATGTATGAGGCACAATAATTATTCCACAAAACACAGATGTGAACTCATGTATTACTATGATTATAGGATATGCTCAAAATAGTGTTCTTTATAAGGCTTTGAGGACATTCAAAGAAATGCCTCACCAAACACGGTCTCATGGAATACAATCATTGTTGGATATGCACAAAATGGCCATAAAAAGGACGCCCTTAAACTCTTTGAACTAATGGGCTTTGGAATCAACCCCACCCATGTAAGCATTTTTTTTCCTATTTTAATTATATGCAACCATGCAGGTCTGGTGGCTGATAGTTGTAAATACTTCAACCAGGTGAATGACTCTCGTCGCATCGTGCCTACAATTGACCATTATGTAAGCACGGTTTACCTTCTTGGTCGTGCTGCTACTTTGAGGAAGCCTTAATTTTTAATTAAAATGCCAATAAAACCTAATTCAGTTGTGGGATTGAGGTTGATTGGCCTTTGTAAATCACATAAGCAAACAAAGACCAGAATTTATGGCAACACTCCTTTTTGAGTTGGATCCTACAGTTATTACACCTTATGTTCTTATGCCAAACATTTATGCCTGGATGCAGTTGGATTGGAGCAACCAAGCAAAGGAAAATTAGGCATGCGATCTTGTAATATCCTTGATAAATAATTTCTAACAAAATTGATTATTTTATCAAACCCTAGGGCAGCAGCATAAAAATTTGAACTTCTATGACAGCAACAATAAACTGATTTTTTATAAAAACAGCAAACCCCCATCACGGACAAAATAGAATTTATTTATTTAATTTCAAATCAGCTTCAAGGCAAACACCAAAATATATGTATACAATTATTGGCTCAATTTTGATGATCCAGATATGTAGAAGGCTGCAAGAAATAAACATGCAAACCCTTGCAAAAACTCTTCAAATGTGGCACCCAAAATAGAATCAATCTCACAAGGGTGGCATCCAACTAGTGTCCAGTATGCCTTTTGCGGATGTTTGTCTGAAAAAATCCTTGGTTGTACTTTGTTGTTTTGCATGCTAAAACAGCCCTGAATATGATGCCCTAATTGAACTGGATGAATATTTGTATCTCTGAATGATCACTGCAACCCTAGATGGAATTGCCAAGCTTAGATATGAGGGTTTCCATCCTCAGATTTGTGTGTAAATGAGGGTTTTCGTCCTCTATTATTAATGTAGAAGTAGAAGCTACTTGTAGACAATGAAGTAGTTAATAAATTTCCAAGATGATTGTAATAATAAACCCCAAATCTACCTTTATAACTTCCAAGGCCTTCTCCAAAGTTGGCAGCCCCTCCTAAAAATAGGAATAAACAATATAAAATTGATTTATCCTCTCTCCCATGTTGGCGTTCCATCCTAAAAATAGGAATAAACAATATAAAATTGTTTTATCCTCTCTCCATCCTAAAAAATGGGATCTTGATGCTCATGCAGCCCATTCTATCTTTGGCGCCCCATAATAGAATGTTTTATTTAATTATTATTCTATCTTTAGCGCCCCATAATAGAAGTTCATCATTCTATTATTATTTTATTCTATTTCTTCTTTTTTGGATTAATAATATAATTTAAGTGTCTTTTTTCCAATTAAAATATAAAAGTACCCTTGGACCACTTAAATTAATTTATCTCTCTTTAATTTCCTCTTAGTAGGCTTCAAGTATCCAAATTTGATTAATTTTGGAAAAGGGACATTACAGTCTGCCCTTCCCAGAATTGCTTGCCCTCAAGCAATTGCAAGTCCTTTTTGCAAATACTAGGATCCCAAACTCTCATGTTCACACAATTTGGAACTTGTATGAACGGATCTATGTGCCCTTTGCCACTCAAAGTGTTCTTCACTCTATCACCATTTCCACTATGTTGTCCATGATGACCACACATCTGAAATGACTTAGTAGGAAGCAACAAATCCACAACACTTTCATACCTTGGCTGTCCTCAACTTGTTCACCTTTGCCGCATGAAGCTTGGTTGAGATATCTTCAACATCCCCAACCTTGTGACTAGAGAAACTTCTAGGTTAAAATCAACATTCTTCTTCACCTTGAACTCTTCATATTCAATACATGAATCTTGTTGACACATGCAAACATTAGAAGTCAATAAAACATCTTCATGATTCTTGTTAAAGTCATGAACACAGTCAATTTGCTTCCCATAGGTTGTTCTGAAAATTCCAACAAACTGAAAATCAACATTAACAACTAGTAAAGCCCTTTTTCATGTTCATGCCTCTCAACATGGTCTTCTTGGAACTCCACCCCAAAACCTTCTTGAAGATCTGATTTTTCTTTCTTCGGTTCATGCCCCATGATTTCTTCCTCTCTCCTCATCACTAAGGGAGAACTCTTATTAGATCCATCAAAAGTAGGGAGTGACAACTTCCCTAAAGCCTATTGCAGGTCTCTCTGATTAGTTTGTGGCCTAGGTTCAACTCTTGGTCCACCCTTGCTTTCCTTCAAATTAATAAAATTGGTGAGGGATATGGCATCTCTAATCTCGCAGGGAAGTACCATGTACTCCTCATAGCTAGCAACAATATAATCGGCTATGGTAGACTGAATTTTTGCCTCCTGAATTGCTTCCTCTCTATGTAGAAAATTAGGTTACAAGGGCCTAACAGTAGAACCAATGGTTGTCCTCTAAAAGGGCTGGTTATTGTTTACTCTTGAAGAGCTTCCCTCACCGTTTGGAGCCCTTTGCACGTTTGTGCCCTACATAACTTGCATTAACCGACCCATCATATCAGCTAATCTGTCGTGTTCCTAAACAAACATGTCAAAGTGTACCTTATCTGAATCGTTGTTACCCATGACTTTTAGTTGTTTTGTACCTTTCTTTTTATCCCTTTGGTAGTATCTGACTTCTCTATCACTACCCTGCATGAAGTTCAAAGCTGCATTTTTTTAAAATCCACAAGTTGGAAGGAAAATTAGCTCTACTAGCACTGTAATATCCCTGATAAATAATTTCTTAAAAAATTGGATATTTTATAAACCCTAGGGCAGCCGCATAAAAATTTGAACTTTTATTACAATAGCAATAAACTGATTTTTAATAAAAACAGCAAATCCCAATTGCAGACAAAATATAATTTATTTATTTATTTTCAAATCAGCTTCAGGGCAAATAGCAGAATATTTGAATACAATTACTAGCTCAATTTTGATGATCCAAATACATAGAAGGCTGCAAGAAATAAACATGCATGTTGAAACCCTTGCAAAAACTCTCCAGATGTGGCGCCCAACATAGAATCAATCTCACAAGGGTCGCGTCCAATTATGGAAATGTCCAATATGCCTTGCAAATGTTTGTCTGAAAAAATCTTTGGTTGTACTTCGTTATCTTGGATGCTAAAACAACCCTAAATATGATGTCCTAACTAAACTGGATGAATATTTGAACTGTGAATGATCACTACAACCCCTGGATGGAATTGCCAAGTTTAGATATGAGGGTTTCCATCATCAAATCTGTGTAAATGAGGGTTTTCATCCTCTATTATTGATGTATAAAGTAGTTGATAAATTTCCAAGATGATTGCAATAATAAACCCTAATTCTGCCTTTATAACTTCCAAGGATTTTTCCAAAGTTGGCGCCCCCTCCTAGAAATAGGAATAAACAATATAAAATTGTTTTATCCTCTCTTCCATGTTGGTGCTCATCTTAAAAATAGGAATAAACAATATAAAATTGCTTTATCCTCTCTCCATCCTAAAAATAGGATCTTGATGCTCATGCAGCCCATTTTATCTTTGGCGCCCCATAATAGAATGTTTTATTTAATTATTATTCTATCTTTAGCGCCCCATAATAAAAGTTCATGGTTCTATTGTTATTTTATTCTATTTCTTCTTTTTTGGATTAATAATATAATTTAAGTGTCATTTTCCCAATTAAAATATAAAAGTACCCGTTAGTGCAAATTCACATCACCCCCAAAATGACCTATAGATCTGCTTTTCTAAGGCAATGTCATTTGGTGTGAATGCACAACATTGAGCTTTCCCAAAGTGTGGGACCTTTGCAAATGGGGAAAGCTCTCCAGAGAAGGTTGGTTCCTCTTCCTAAACTACCTGCCACAAGCCATTCCAGTGGACGCAACCTAATCTAATCCTAATCTAACTTCTAAGGGACCAAGGAGAGAGAGAGAATGCAAAAAATGAAAGCCTACACTAAAACGGTGATACACCAGAGAAGGAAAATGTTGATCATCTATCAAAACTGCAATGGAACAAAGAGAGGTGAGCAATGGAAGGATGGACAAATGCATCACAAACCAAAGGTAGATTTCACACAAAAAATGTTTTAAGACTCCATGAACACAGCTCCAAAACCTGCAATGAACATCCAAACATGCACAAATACCTACAATGAAGAGATGCAAGAAAAAAACAATAAAAAACGAGCAAGAATGGACAAATGCATCACAAAACACGTTTTTATTGCTCCAGAAGTTTGCACAGAACATCATTTCACGGGTAAGAGACAAAACACGGCATTACAGAGCAGGGGAGGAGGTTCAAACTCCATTTTCGACCCTGGGGAAGAAAAGAAGGGAGGGCAGAGCAGAAAGAATGAACAACCTTTTACAAATGAGCCAAAACTGGGTTTTATCGCTCGACAACAAGAAGGAAATGAGAAAACGCGGGCAAATCCGTTTGACATCTTCAACCACCGACAAGATCTGTTTAATTGGCCTACAAAATGATGGGTTCCCATAAAAAAGCCCATACTTCATCGTACATTGCTTCGCAGAGTGAGAAAGAGGCCCATACTTCATTAATTTTGGTGGTTGGAGTCGATTTCTACGTTTTTTGCATGCCAGAGACATTTTCCCATTTTTCTCTCGCAAATCTCCATCAAAATTTAAAATTGAGGGATCCATCGTGTAGAGGATTCCAACAGCTTTCCAATGACACCAAAATCGCGAAAAACCGAGCTCTGCTTTGAAAGATATGGCCCTTTGAAGATTTAGGGAAAAAACAACAAAATTAGGGCAAAATTCGGGCTGGCGGGGCAAAATCCTGATTTTTCCCTCTTTTTTCAAATTGGGAAAAATTCCCAAAAATTCTCCGTGCCCCGCTCCTCCGACGACACGTAGCACATCCTGGTTGCTCCTTGGGCCCAACCTTTGAATTTTGCTCCTTTTGCGAAACTGGGAAAATTTCCCAAAATCCTCCGCCGGTCTGGCCTCCACTAACACATGGACATGTGGCACCTTCTAATCTGTTGCGGAGATGTGGTTCCATTTCTTACCTTTGCGCTTTTAGGGTTTTGGTGAAAAACTAAAAATTCTCCAGCCGCCTCGACTCCCGCTGAGACGTCGACACATGGCACCATTTTATTGCTTGGCGGGGATGCGCCTCTATTTTTTGCCTTTGACGTGCTTTGACCAAATGCAAAAAAACTATAAGTTCTTCCGCCCCCACCGCTCCGACTTGACACGTGGCGTCATTTCATTTCCTTGCAGGCTTTCTGCCAAAATTTTCCCTTTGAGCTTTTTAGCCAAAAGGCTAAGTGCCAAAAAATTTCTCGCGGGTCCGCCTAGGGAAAATTTTCCCTCCAGACTCCACCAAGCCATAACTCAAAAACTACAAGGAGTTAGGAGGACTTCCTTACCTTTCTGGAAAGGGGAAGAAAAATCCTATCTAATGGAGCCACACCCAAAAAAATTTGAGTGCCTGAAATGTGTAAAAATTTGACTGAGGCACAAAAAGGAAGCTAGTTAACACAAAATAAGAGGGAGCTTATTTTGGTTAACAATTTGGCGACTATCAGGGGTCATCTACCTGCTAGATGAATGATCAGTGGCCCTTGAAGTATCCATTGGGCATGGAGTCAAGCATGATAAATTGATTCTGATCTGAACTCTGAAATTTTGACCTCTGAGCCACTTGGAAACCAGTTGAAACTTGGAGTTGATCTTCACCAAAATGTCATTGAATGCACCGTTCAAGAGCAACCAAAACAACACCAAACAACTATGTACAAAATTGGAAATCATACATACCCCAAGTGGGATATGCAGAGTGTGCACAAGCACTTCTGCTGAAAGCAAACCTACCTACTCTACTCTAACTGGAAGCAAAGGTAAGCTAAACAAATCCTGCAACTGGTTGTGCAAAATAGCTTCCCTTCTTCAAAATTGGTAGCCATGCACTTGATTTGGAGATGAGTATGGCTACTTGGATGAGTGGAAAATCAACAAGAAGTTGGTCTTCTACCCAAATTAGCAAGGTATCAACTAAAAGCAAATTAGATACCTCTTTTAGTTGCTCTGCATTTGGATTGAAGAGGTATGGCAGCTGATCCTTGGTGCTTTGCATATCATCCTCATGCTTAGAAGCAAGCATGACTGGTTTTGACTTCTCCTTTGGCTCCAATGAAGCCAAATACCTTATTGGGCAAGGTCTGATCCGTTTGATATGCCCATAGCTCTGATTTTCCATTCCAAAAATGGAGTCCTCTTGTAGACCTTCTTGGGTGGATGGTGTGGAAGAGATGATGGAATCCTCATGCCTTTTCTCTTCTTCCTCCTATGAAGAGTATGGAAGGTTTAAATCTTCCAATCTTGGCTCAAAAAGCTGCTATAAAATGCAGGCTGCTGCAGTTGAAAGCTCTCCTTCATGGCAGCAGGTTCTTGTGTTTGGAACATGGATGATGAAGGAGAAAATGGTGTGATCTCAACCGGTTCCTCTCCATCAAAACAGTCCTCCAAATCTGACAGATAAACTGCCTCATTGTTGTCCTTCTGCAAATGTTCAACATCTTCCATGGTGTTCTCTTGATCTGCAACTTGCTCACCATGGTTTCCTTCACTCTCAAACATGAAGTTTGAAAGATCAAACTCTTCTTCAACGTTGGAGCTTGAAGAGAATGAAGTAGAAGGAAGAACTGAAGGTTCTTCTACTGCCTGTTTTGTGTTCAAAGCTCTTGGACCTGCATTTTTCTCCTCCACAGCTGGAATGTGCTCCTCTTCTTTTGGATTTGGAGCAGCTTCTCCTTCCTCTGCTGCTTGAAGACCATCTTGCTTTTGATTGAATTCTTCCTCTAGCATGAAGTTTGTCAAATCAAACTCTTCAATCTGCTGCTCTAGAGGACAAGTTAGGGCTGCAAGATCTCTTTTAGAGCTTTCCTCTTCCATGGCTGATTGTGCAACCTCTATTGGATCAGCATCTCCTTCAAGTAGAGTGCCAACAAGGACACTACATTCTAAGCAAACTAATTGTTGATCTGCTTCTTCTTTTTGCTCTTCTTCTATTGCAACAAAATCAGTCCTAACCACCATTGACTCTTCAACCTTTACCTCCTTTGTAGGCTTAACCATCAAGGGGATCTTTGTTATCCCAAATTTGAGAGCCCAGCCCTTCAAGTTGTCTGTCATTTCTTTCCTGTTGGGCTCCTCTTCTTTTTGTTGTCCTTGATGATTGATTTTCTGATTTTCATTTTGCCAACATGGATTTGGGAACACAAGAGGAGTGATGGGTTGGGATTCAACTAGTTTTGCAATTATTTGTAGTGGAGGGGAAGGTGGAAACTCTTGTTTCTTTGGAGGGAATAGCTATTTGGAAGGGAAAAGGACAGAAGAATTGAGATGAGGTGGAAGACTAGGGGATGGAGGAATGGAATTAACTCTTAGGGCAGCAGATGGACAACTTGAAACTTGACACTGCTGAGATAAAACAAATTGGGAAAGAGGAAAAGAAAAAGCATGAGATGGTGTGTTTACCCGTTGACAAGGTTGCTGAATACTCCTCTCATACACCTCTATTCCTTCAGTCCACTTTGCAAGTAATGGCAACGTTGCAAAAATGAAGTCAAGTTTCTCTTGTGGGCTATAATGCCTTGGAAAGGGTCCCACCCATGGACAAGGTGCCCTACAACCGATTCCAAATGCTTTCATTTGTGCTTGAGTCATAGATTGCACCATGCCAATCTCCATTTTTTGGATCTTCTCCAGCAGATCTGCATTTTCTTCATGACTGCCCTCATTGCATGAGTACCCTTGCTCTTGATATGTTTCATAACCAAACTGATTTTGGTGTTGCTCATATGGGTAAGCATGATGATTTTGAATTTTTTCAAAATGTTGATTTAGAGTTGTAAAGCATGTTGGAGGTGGAATATACTGCTGTTGTAAATGTGAATTTCATGATGGAAATGAAGTTATGATTGCACAACTTCATGGGATGAAAGAAGATGGAAGAGATGGAAAGAAGAATGAATGAAAATGGATGGAAAACATGTTTGCAACTTCAGAGATGGGTTGTTGATCAGATGGAGTCGTCAGATGTGTTTGCAAGTGCCTCCAAAGGCTGAAAATTTCACAGGAACACATCAACCTGCAAAAAATGAAGTGGAAGACCTCTTGGTCCCACCAGGCATGCCAAAACTGTTCGTGCAAATTCACAGCACCCCCAAAATGACCTATGGATCTACTTTTCTAAGGCAATGTCATTTGGTGTGAATGCACAACATTGAGCCTTCCCAAAGTGTGGGACCTTTGCAAATGGGGAAAGCTCTCCAGAGAAGGCTGGTTCCTCTTCCTAAACTACCTGCCACAAGTTGTTCCAGTGCAGGCAAGCTAATCTAATCCTAATCTAACTTCCAAGGGACCAAGGAGAGAGAGAGAATGCAAAAAATGAAAGCCTACACTAAAACGGTGATACACCAGAGAAGGAAAATGTTGATCATCTATCAAAACTGCAATGGAACAAAGAGAGGTGAGCAATGGAAGGATGGACGAGTGCATCACAGACCAAAGGTAGATTTCACACAAAAAATGTTCAAAGACTCCATGAACACAGCTCCAAAACCTGCAATGAACATCCAAACATGCACAAATACTTGCAATGAAGAGAGGCAAGAAGAAAACAATCAAAAACGAGCAAGGATGGACAAATGCATCACAAAACATGTTTTTATTGCTACAGAAGTTTGCACAGAACATCATTTCACGGGTAAGAGGCAAAAAACGCCATTACAGAGCAGGGGAGGAGGTTCAAACTCCATTTTCGACCCTGGGGAAGAAAAGAAGGGAGGGCAGAGCAGAAAGAATGAACAACCTTTTACAAATGAGCCAAAAATGGCTTTTATCGCTTGATAGCAAGAAGGAAATGAGAAAACGCGGGCAAATCCGTTTGACATCTTCAACCACTGACAAGATCTGTTTAATTGGCCTGCAAAATGATGGGTTCCCATAAAAAAGCCCATACTTCATTGTACATTGCTTCGCAGAGCGAGAAAGAGGCCCATACTTACATTAATTTTGGTGGTTGGAGTCGTTTTCTACGTTTTTTGTATGCCAGAGACATTTTCTCATTTTTCTCCCACAAATCTCCATCAAAATTTATTATTGAGGGATCCATTGTGTAGAGGATTTCAACAGCTTTCCATTGACACCAAAATCACGAAAAACCGAGCTCTGGTTTGAAAAATATGGCCCTCTGATGATTTAGGGCAAAAACGACAAAATTCGGGCTCGTGGGGCAAAATCCTAATTTTTCCCTCTTTTTTCAAATTGGGAAAATTTCCCAAAAATTCTCCGCCCCCGCTCCTCCGACGACACGTGGCACATCCTGGTTGCTCCGTGGGCCCAACCTTTGAATTTTCCTCCTTTTGCGAAATTGGGAAAATTTCCCAATATCCTCCACCGGTACGCCCTCCGCTGACACGTGGACACGTGGCACCTTCTAATCTGTTGCGAAGATGCGGTTCTATTTCTTACCTTTGCGCTTTTAGGGTTTTGGCAAAAAACTAAAAATTCTCCCTCCGCCCCGACTCCCACTAACACTTGGACACGTGGCGCCATTTTATTGCTTGGCGGGGATGCGCCTCTATTTTTTGCCTTTGACGCGCTTTGACCAAATGCCAAAACTTTAAGTTCTTCCGCCCCTGCCACTCCGACTTCACACGTGGCATCATTTCATTTCCTTGCGGGCTTTCAGCCGAAATTTTCCCTTTGAGCTTTTTAGCCAAAAGGCTAAGTGCCAAAAAATTTCCCGCGGGTCCGCCTAAGGAAAATTTCCCCTCCAAACTCCGCCGAGCCATAACTCGAAAACTACAAGGAATTAGGATGACTTCCTTACCTTTCTGAAAAGGGGAAGAAAAATCCTATCTGATGGAGCCATACCCAGAAAATTTTGAGTGCCTGAAATGTGTAAAAATTTGACTGAGGCACAAAAAGGAAGCTAGTTAACCCAAAATAAGAGGGAGCTTATTTTGATTAACAGTACCCTTGGACCACTTAAATTAATTTATTTCCCTCTTTAATTTCCTCTTAGGCTACGGAAAATAATAAGAATAGGCTTCGGGTATCCCAAATTGATTAATTCTAAAAAGGGGACATTACAGATCTGCCACCACTGCACAGAGAAATGGTTCAAGTAGGAAGAACCCTGGACCCTATCTCTCCACATCCACTGTAAATATAAATTCCTAAAAGAGATTTGGTTCATGGACTGCAACTGTTGCAGAATATGGACAAAATGGGTTTGCTGGAAAGGTCTTGGAAAATTTTAAACAATTTGCAGGTGTAAAGGAAGACTCTTAAGAATGGTCTCATGACAAAAACCATTAAAAATTATTATAGCCAACAGTATGATCGTGCACTTTGAGAGAACTCATTTCATTCATCCAATGACGAGAATCATTGGGAAACACCCATTTTCCTCAACCAAGTCTAGCTATTGCCAGTAGGTCTAGGGAACAAAATAGACAAAAACACAGAATTTTCACCACCAGATTCAGCGGGTCTCATGTAATTTTTTCTCTGAAGGTTGTGGTATTGTTTGATGCTTTAGAAAGTATAGGTGACTGGGTCTCCAATGGAAGCAAGCTTCAAGAGGGAAATATGCTGGAAGGCAGTTCTATGTTATTGTCAAATGTTCATGGGACCAATTGTTTGTTAGCAGATTGTTCTAGCTCTCTTAGTGTGGATGATAAGCAAGAGTTACAGTTAAAAGGTACTAAGCCAATGAAGGATCTTAACGAATCAAATGACAGAAGGCATGGAAGACGGGGTAGCCTCTTATACAATGTTACTAGGTTCAATTGTATTAGGGAAGAAAATAAAGAGCTGATGCAGCTCACCTTGATAGGATTCTTCGTTCTTGGTATGGTGGTTTTGCCTGCAGCTTTTATGGCTGTTAAGTCCTTCAACATGTGAGAAGAATACCGTGTTATTTCTCCTTCTTGTATTGTTATAAGACACTCCATAATCACACATTCATGAAGAGTTGAAAGAACAAGAAGAAGGAATGATTGCAACAATGATGATAATAAGAAGACATCTCATAAATGGGCACTAGATTGAAGAGTTGAAGGAAATGGGACATGATAGAAGTGAAGGATGGCATAAAAATAGAATTGCAGCTTTAATGATTTATTGACAAAGTTACAGACAAAATAGAACATATATTTGAATTATACACATTGACAGTCCTATAAAAGGGCATTAAAAGAAATCATCATATGAAAAATAGCAAGTGGAACAAGAGAGATGTGATATAGTTGAGATCATCAATTACAGAGTAAGATAGCTTTAAAAAGAGGAATCAAAGAACACTTGATTGAATTATTATAAACTAATTCTATTGAAAATGTGGACTTTGAGTTACTCTGAAATTGTTAGAGAGCTTCACCTCAATGAGAGAAATAAGTTTTTCGCAATAGGGATGGGTTTTACAACGTTGAGGACTGTCCTTGATATGTAAAATAATTAGTGATAGCCTCGAATCTCAAAAAAAAAATCACATAATCAAAAGGATTCATCATGTGTCTAGGATTCATAATCAGAAAGATTACCATTTGATGTGAGTATGATGTAACAATGCCATGGATCATGAAAAGAGGATCAATACTTGCAATCATAGTCAGACCTATGATCCGGCAAGAAAACTGCTCATACAATACTCTAGAGTCTATAATTGTTTCTCATGTACAGACACATAAAGTTTTTGTTTTCTCATTGATAGAGGTTGAGTTTGGGCTGTTACGCATGGCAACATCATTAAGAATCTATTGTACGGAGCTAGTCAGGTAGGCTGCGTAGCTTCAATTTTTTGGGTTCGATTCATCTTGACATATGGACCTGTCTTTTATTGTCTCTAGATTCTTGACAAACTGAGTATGACAATATGGGTTTGTTGAAAAAGCTTTATAATTTTTTAATTAAATGAAAATGGCCAGTGTAAATCCAAACACAACCACTTTTTCCAGCATCGTCTCAATGTACACAAAAATGGGAGCTTTGGAAAACGGTGTGGATATTCATCAAATAATAATCGAAAGCGTATTTTTATCAGGCATTGTAGTTATAAATACATTGATAGACATGGATAGACATGAATGTAGAATGTAGAATGTAGAATGCAAAATGTAAAATGTATAAGCATACGCAAGGCACACAAGTTATTCAACAAAATGGCTAATTTAAATGCCATCTTATGGACTGCGATGCTCATAGGGTATGTACAAAATCATATTCTTGGAATCATCCAATATTTCTACAAGTTTCAAGGACACAAGAATTCATAAATGGGTGGATGCATTTGAGGGACATTTGGAGAGACCCCCTTGAATTTCAGGGGATGTTGCACAAAATGCAGGCCTCAAATATATATATATATATATAGAGAGAGAGAGAGAGAGAGAGAATTGTTAGGACCCTTTGTCCTACCTTTCTCTTTATAATCTTGTTATAATAAATGCTATGGGCATGTATGCTTTGTAAGTCGTCCCTTAAGCTCTTAGTAATAATCCAACATGCAGGGGAAGTAGTAGTTTTTTTAGTAGAACTAGTATAAATGTGATGCATGTGCTAGTGAAAAGCATCTACGAATTATATTGCATTGAACTTGCTCAAAAGAGGTTGTTCCCTCAAAGTGGCATGCAATCTTGTAACGTGATTTCAATCTTTCAATGCAATAGAGCTATTTATGTTCATTTCACAATATATTCTCGATATTTTGTTGTTAGCCTAATACATTGCAGGGAGGATTGTCACATTTCGTATCAAAGCTCTTTTCAAGGCTCATTCAGCTGCAACATTATCAGTTAGGTTTTTTACAACTGTCCACCATATGCTCTCACCTCATCCTTAGTTGCTCAATTTCTCTATTTTTAGGGTATAAATCGCATTCTGAGGGTTTTTAAATTCGTAGAGAGTTATTGTTTTTGGGCAAGCAGTAATCAGTTTTTCCTAATCCATGGAGAGAGCGGTACTACCCCGATATGCAAGCCATTAGACAACGTTGAGTACGGAGTCCAACTTCCACTTACCTTTGGGTATATCAGAAGACCCCCAAGTTTTTTTGAAACCTAGCCATAGGAAGCCATCAATCGCCTATTATTTGCGGTGCATCAATAAGCGGTTATTCCCGTGAAGTTACTCACAACTAACCTTTAAGACGATATAGTGGGCTATGAGAATAGTCTCCTCCGTAGTTAACACCCTGAAATAGCGGCCACATTATTTACAAACAGGGTAAGTTTGAATGTGAGCCAATAATACAAAACACGTCTAGTAGCAGCTTTACCATTTCTACCCAATTGTGTAACCCTAAAACTTAGAGCTCTCACCAAACTTCGTCAAACCGAGACAGTGCGTGAATACCAAACAAAGTTTTAAAAAGTGGCTAATCACATAGAATGTAACACCCCTGCTGTTTTATTATTTTTCCGTGATAAGAGTGTTGGATTTCCGGCATGTTCTACAATAGGCCTACATGTTGTCTTGATTACTCTGCATAGTCCAAAAGTATGTACAATGCTATTACATTTTTGAGGCAGTGACATTAGTGCACTCATAGGTTGAGCATGTTGTATAACATTGTCACTGGGAATCTGTTTCTATACTTTGCTTTCTCATTGTTGGATTAGGCCGAACAATTTCATTGATCCTAACTCTCACCTGTATAAGTGTCTCAATATGTTCTTTACCAGATATACTGGGTGACTGTGAACATGTATAATCTCATGCTTCTTTTGACGAGGTATGTGGACCTTGATTATATTACTACTATTGTTTACTTAGGCTGGAGGATCACATTTTGTTAGGCAAAATGGGACTTCATTTGCTTTGGCAATATGATCTTGTTTATTGCAAGAGAGAATAATAAAGGTGTTAGTATGATGGGCATGCTATTAAAAAGAGTGCATGAGCCGAGTATGGACATGATATGATATAAATTTAAATGTGATTACTTTGGTTGTGAACTTTACTATGTATGGGTATTAGTTCTGAGGAAATTTAAGTAAAGTTATTGTTATTTAAATTTGGACTTGTGTATTAGGCATGATATAATGCTAAAAGGACCCTAACCCTTATTCAAAGCTAAAGGGAATTATACCATGTTGAAAATAAGTTAATGTTATTTGAATGTTTGATGTTCTAATGTTATTATCCTAAAATCTTACCTTAGAAAGCTTGGGCATGATTTTTGAAGGATCTAAGCAAATACTAAACTATGGCCTATAGGTTCGAATTGATCTAGGCCTAGTGATAATGGTGAGTTGGCACCCACCCCTCCCCCTTCGTATTTGTACCGACTGTGACATTTAATGGGGTGCACTTAAGGCTCACCGCCACCCCATTTAGTGGAAGTGCAGTTAAGTTTAGTATATGATCTTTTATTGTTAACTGTTGCATGATAATAGTTCGTGAACCACTAAGTTTGAAAGGCAAGGTGGTGGCGAAAATCTGGAGGGAACTGGGGTTGTACTCGCATGCATGCATTGAATGCCTCGAAACTTACCCACCACCTCAGGGAAACCACGAGGTGGTTTTGGGAAAAACTGGAGGGGTTGTTTTTGTTGTTTTACCATGCTCAATGTTCCTCCTATCTTTTGGATTTTTTGTCTGGTGTGGCCTTACATGCACTCTCTTAACTAAAAGGTGTGATATTCTTGCAAATCATTGATTTTTGAGTTTATTAAATAGTAATGGAGGATCTAGGAGGTCGGGGTTTTACTGTGGAATCGATCTTTCGAGCTGAGTTGCAAGGGAAGCTTGGAAACGGAAGGAAAAGAATAAGCCTCTCGATAATAGGCATGATGAGCTCTCTCTCTCTCTCTCTCTTAATGATTTGCTCCTTTTATTATTTCCGTAAATCAAATCTCTGCATTGATGGTTTTGTGGAAATGGGTTGTTAGTAATTATTTTCTTACGGGTTTTTTATCATTTTCGGTTTCTTTATTTGTTTATGGGTTGGGATGGAACCCAAGGATAGTTACAGAGATTAGAATGATTGTTGTTTGTTCTATTTGCTAAAGATGAATGTATAACTGGTTACTGAGTTCATGTTTGTGATATTTTAGCGACACTAGTAAAATTTGACACTCTACAGTGATTCTTTTTACAGATCTTTTGTTTCGTATATGATATATCTAAGATTATTATTTTATTAAAGAACATCCAAAAGACATGGGTGTAGAATGATTTATATTCATATACATGGAAGTCGGATCCTTAGATTCGGGTGTGGGTATTGTGTATATTATCGTTTTATTTCATTTTTTGGTTTTTGTATGAGTGAAATCTCTGGAAAAATTTACCATGTTTACTATGGCTACCATTTGTGATATTTTCAATGGGAAAATGCCTTTGGCTTCTCATAGCGATTGAATATTCTCTGGCTTGTTTTCATATAAAAGAAATACCCAAAATCTATGGGTGTCGATCGATATAAATATAGGAGCTAAATCGAATCCTCAGATTCGGATTCAAATTTCTGGGTGTCACCGTTTTTGTGGCTTCTAGGGTAGAAACCTTAGAAGGTTACAGTGAAGGGAATGATTGTTAATTTGATATATATATATATATATATACAAGAGTCGGTATCGAATCCTTAGATTCGAGCATGGGTAACCGGTGGTTATTGTTCTTGAAATCTTTGCTTTTTGTCGTTCGACCTTGAAGACTCTATTAATATGAACAGGTGGTTGTGATAGTTGTTATTGTCGGTTGAACGGTTTGCCTGATCTTCAGGGGTATCCTTGAATCGTTGCTATGTTATATTGTCTTCTTTCTTTGCAATTAGCGTAGATGGGCTTGTGGGTATCCCTTTGGAAGTCTAATCTGATTTTGTTATGTAAGCAAGTTTTGTTGGTTTGATACTTTGTAAATGTTAAGGTAAATAGGACTTACCTTGGTTTTGTCGAACCATGTACCCTTTCTGCTTAAGAGCTATCGATATGTTACTATTATTTTAGCCAACATTGTTATATTGGTCATTTGTTCCTTATTGGTCTTCCTTGATGGTTTAGGGGGCATAAGTTAGTCATGTTGATTGTAACCCTTGCATAAATAAGGAACTATTATTACTGTTATGAGATATATGACAATGTGACAAGAAGATAATCTTAAGAATATCTAAGATATATTTCCTTTGTTAATAAGTGTAGTCACTGTTAATATAAACAGTGGTATTCAATTTTGTGATAAAGTATTATGGATACTTGCATTTCATGGAGTGTGAAAATAAAGTTTGATGCTTGTATATTATTGAGTGATTTTAAAAACATTCGATACTTACAATTATTTCGGAGATTTAACGTTGTTTAGTACATTACTCACTATTTGATACTTGTATAACATGAATGGGATTATAAAGCATCAAGATGACTATTGTTCTTATGATTGTAAGTTGATAATGAGAAGTATATAGTACTAATATAACTAATGTCCTCTCTAATATAAATGAATAGATGTGGGTAATATGATGTGTATCCAGTCACTTGCAATTCTATTCATGTGTAATTAGATTCAAGGGAGGTGCACAGTAATGGGTATGCAAAGTGTTTACCTTGATAAGTACAGTTATGATTTGAGTCCTAGTATGTCTTTATTTGACTTAGATGAGTGCAGCATTTCATGTATGTAAATACTAAATGGCATAAACTATTAAGGGGGAAATAGGACTTATCATGTCAATTCTAACATTTTGCAGATGGAGTACTTTAACTCTACAAGGTGAATGATGTTGAAAGAAATTAGTTGTTCAATTTGATTGATTAAAGTTGCATTGTATTGCATAGTGAATTTGTAATTGAGCGAGATATCGTTGTACTGCTTAATTGATTGAGAGGCTAAATTAGCCATTTATGTTATTATATGTTCCAAAAAGGAAATGAATAAGATGTATTCTATATTTAATCAAGTCTTGATTTGCATCAGAAAATTAAATGGGAAGGTTTCTTTATCTCATTGGATTGTATGTTTGGAAACTTATATGGAATAATATAAGGTATTTTTTTTTTTATTATGGGTAAATAGTTTTGAAGGGACTATACCATGTGTACAAAAAGGCTCAAAAGCCAGATACCAAAAGAGGAAAAACCGACCCTATAAATGCAAAACATCAAACACCAGGAGGCTCAACAGCCAGATAATACAATATAGAAACAAAACAGAATCAAGACAGATAGTGATCCGAATAAAAGTAGAAGAGACAAAACACGAACAAGAGATAACCAGCACTGGTCTTCCCAGCCAAAAAACAACACCAAAAACGCCAGTCAACAGCAACTTCAACTCCAGAAAACAGCAACAGAGCTCTGCATTACTTGACAGCCCGGTCAATCTTGGCTTTAATCGTTTGGAGCGAGACGAAGAACGCAATGGCAATGGCCTAGGATGGATCTTTCAAATCCGCCTAGGCAATTGCAAGATCCCTGTTCTCCTTGGAACCCCAAATATCCTCGGTAATACCGCTGAGACTGCAAATACTACGCACATGTTCCTCGATAAAATTGTAGATGCTTTTAAGAGCTGAGAGGATACAGTCATTACGCCCTTTTGCATTGACAAGCCTGGCATCTAGAGATAGAAGCTTCTTGAAAAATTTAGCAGTGATATCATCATCTTCATCGTTTTGCAGTTTCTGTTAGCCCTTTGTTTTATCCATATCCCTAATAGCACTCTTTAGGTCCTGAATCTCCTTTTCCATCTTTTCTACTCTGACCAACAAGTCCTCATCTTTAGGCTCCTCCACCGGATTACTAATGTGCAGTAAATTCGCAACAAGCTCCAGGTCTTTATGACTTCTAAGAACCCTCTGAGAAGCAGGGACCTTAGTTTTCATCTCTTTCCTTTTCCTGCTAGTGGTAGCAATGTCAAGTTTCCTATCGGGAAGGGGAGGGATGGAGGCCGGGGGAGGAGCAGAATCCGGGTGGGGGCAGGCTGAGCAGTGGCGGTGAATGAGAAGTATTAACCCTTGATGAAGGGGAACAACCCTAGTGTGGTTTTGCACTTCCAGTACAAATTTCTCCAAAGAATTCAACAAGTAATGAGGAAAGTTTATGGTGAGGTTTCTACGAAAGTGATTAAGGAAAATTAAGTGCTTTTGGGGAATAGTGACAAATCTCCCCTCCAGAGTAACGTACCTTACCACCATCCTTGCAATCTCAGCGAAAGGCTCTGGAACAAAAGCAATTTTGATGCCAGCTATCACAAACTCCAGATTCTCTCCCTCATCCAAAAACTTCTTAGCCTCCACCTCTCTGTCCACGCGCTTGTTGAAGAATTTGGTTCCGTCTAGACTGAGCCCGGTGACCTGGGCAATAAGCTCCTCGGAGATCTCAACCTTGATATTACTGTACTCAACCACGCGATTCCTCCATCCATGAGCAAATTTAATTGAGAGATCCTGATCAAAACCCTGGACTTTTTCAATAAAGTTTGTGAGACCCCCTTTTTGTAAATAGTTCCAGAGAACTGTATCATCTTTCCATGCTGGATTATGGGTGGGCTCAGTCTTGCAAGGCGGTCCCCCCATTTTTCCTGTGATATTTCCTCTTCCCGCAACGGTAAAAATTTGAAAACTATACGAATCATCCTCAGTTCTGCTTTATAAGGTATTATTAAATAAATAATTATCATGTATTTAAAGAATGATATATGCATGTTTGCATTATTAATGGATCTAGTGGATTATAAATATACATCTGCATTTATTAATTGAATACAGTTCATACATTGAATGGTATATGGGTAACTGAAATTACATATGATTGATTGAAACGTATTGAGGAAGTTTAATAGTTATTCCTAAGTATGTAAACCTTATGGATGTTTATAACTGTATACATTCAAGGATGAGTTTTACATTTGTCTACTTAAGCAAATATAGCGACAAGGTCGTAATTTAATAATTAGGGACTATGTAATTAATGCAGCTTGCTGCCCTAATTAACTCAATGCTTGAGAAATGTGCACAAGCCATTGGTGGAAGTTGATTACGTTTTATTATTTGAAACTAAGATATGGACCTTAGGATCGAATAATTAATGGGATGGATATCGCTGCGTAACGAAATTTAATCTGTCGTAAACAAATTCAATTAGGTGAAAAGTTACGACAAACTTAATACGTGGAGTTCAACAGGCCAACCTCGGATGGCTGTTGTAGTGCGATGCTCACCAAATGACACGGGTCATTCAGTGAATACTGCCTCACAGCATTTATCCTATGTTGTCCCTTGAACCCTACTTATTACACATGTCATGATCAACATGGAATTAAGTTGTGTTATGAAGCAGAAACTTGGCCATCTAGCTAGTCTAGTTCCTCTATAGCAGCTTATGTTGGCCACGGGAAAGAAATAGTCCACATGACGACGAACGTCGTTACTTGAGCTCTTTACCCCCCATAGGCAACCTAAGTTGGCACAGTCGTGCTCGCCTCACTCGATGCACAAGTTTTGCATGGATGCGTGACTTAAATTAATTTAACTAAACAAGTAATTCAATTCTGATAACTGGATCAAGTGATATGGTGATGGGACATGTTTCTATTGACGAATGTGTTGTCATGAAACTGAGCATGGCATACGTGACTCTGAAACTTTGGCCGAAGTAGTGTATGGTAGTACACTGTCAAGTTCACCTAGTTCTAACTAAGTGTGTGATGTTGGATGGGATTCGATTGACTGAACCTTAGGTAGACACTTTGAACAAACACTTGTAAATCAATGCCGAGAAGGGCACTAACAGATATACTTTGTATACTAACTCGAAAGAGTACCTTATGGGGGATCGAGCAGGATCTAGATGACCCATACATATGCACATGTTTAATTGATTTATTATATGAAGAGTTGCAATTATTTGATGTTGGATTTAAATGTTAGTTTGTACATTTAAATCATTGAAGGCATATGGATTTAATGCGGGGTATTTAAATCAGTGAAGTACGAAAGCTAATGTAGAAGATAATTAACAAATGCTGATATAATTCAGCACGGGCTGTAAATGATGCTACTCATTTCAACATATGACAACTTAAGGGATTTATAACTCTTGTGTGCTGGAATTTAATCGCTGCATGTTAAATTCATTGAAGGCCTTAACTATAATTAATGAGTTGATAAAAAAAAATCTCTACTTGAGAAACGTAACAAAGAGGTGTTACACAGAAGACCTATCTGATGTCTTTTTCATGAGTTGTGTTGTCTGACATCTTAAGGATGTCATTTGTGCAGAAATCAGAATGTTCAAACCTACCACCATGATGGATGCTCTAGGTTTGGCCAACCTAGTAGAAAACAAATTCATTTCACAAGATCACTTTCTAAATACAATTCCATTCATAAATACCACCCCCCAATGCAATTCTTCAAGTCCACTCCAAAACAAACCCCCCATTGAATGCCTCATCAAGGCCAAAATGCAAGCTCGAAGGGAAAAAGGATTATGCAATAATTGTGATGACTAATTCACCAAGGGGCATAGATGTGTGGAACAAAAATTGCATCTACTAGATGCTGAATCACCCCTAGACACTGAAGACTAGGATGATGCTCAAGAAATCCAAGAAGAAGAAAAGCTCGCCGAAGAACCTACTCCTTAGGATTCCCAACTAGAAATCTCTCTACATGTTTTGGCAACAGTCACCACCCCTCAAACTATGAAACTTAAAGGGTATTTTAAGAAGATACCTATTACCATTTTAATTGACTCAGGTAGCACACATAACTTCATTAACCCTTGGCTTGCCAAACAAGTAGATTGTTTTGTATATCCATGCTCAAACTTTCAAGTATCTATCGCTAACGAAGGAACATTGCCTTGTAAAGGAAAATGTCGTAATGTTTGGATTGTCATAAGCGACTATAATCTTTGATCATACATGCTTTCCCTACGCTTGGGCAAATGTGATGTAGTTCTGGGCTCTCTATGGTTGTGTACCCTTGGTCCAATCTTATGGGATTTCTTTGAACATTGGATGCAGTTCTCATAAAACAAGCAGAAGCATGCCTTAAAAGGCCACGGTCTATCCACATTATTAGTTCATATAGGATGGAAATGATACTTAAGAAAATATCTCATGGGATCATCGCTCAGTTATGTTCCGTTTAGATTAGTCCATCCCCAGCTTTTGGCAAAACCCGGAGGATTTACAAGAAATTTTGGATAGGCATGCTACAATCTTTGTTAAGCCAACAGGATTACCCCCTCAATGCCCAAAGGACCATCGCCTCCAGCTTCTCCCTAGAAGAGGCCCTCCCAACATTGGGCCCTACTGGTACCCATTCTTACAAAAGAAAGAAATCGAAAAGCTAGTCCAAGAACTTCTTTAGGCGAAATCATTTGTCCCAGTACAAGCCCCTATTCATCACTAGGTCTGTTTGTCCGAAAAAAGGATGGATCTTGGAGACTCTATCAGTTTTAGGGAACTCAACAAAATCACTATCAAAGATAAATTCCCTATTCGACTGATCGGAGCTTCATGGGGCCCATGTTTTCTCCAAATTAGATTTATGGTTTGGGTACCACCAGATTCGCATCAGGGATGAGGATATCCCTAAAACAACCTTTTGGACTCGTGATGGTCACTATGAATTTCTGGTCATGCCTTTTGGGCTTACCGATGCCCCCTCAACATTCCAAGGACTAATGAATAATCTCTTTCAACCCTTCGTAAATTCATCTTGGAAGTCTTTGATGACATCTTGATCTATAGAGAAACATGGGTTGCAACACCCTGACATGGCATTACAATTCTCTGATAATAAATTATGTGGCCCTAACAAGTGTTCTTTTGGCCAAATAGAAGTCGACCCGAGCATATTGTCTCTGCAGTAGGTGTCAGAGATGACCCAAATAGGATCACTACCAAAAAAATTGGCCAAAACCAAAGACACTCACCATCCTTCGTGGGTTTTTGGGTCTCACTAGCTACTACCGTAAATTTATAAAGGACTATGGAAAAAGTGCAACTCCATCGACTACCATGTTAAAAAAGGATGCCTTCACATGGACTGAGGCAGGTGAGCATGCCTTCGGGGTGTTAAAATAGACTCTGTACTACAATTGTTTTAGCAATGCTAGATTTCTCTAAAACCCTCATTAATGAAAGTGACGTTTGTGGCAATGGACTTGGTGTCATGCTCCTTCAAGAAGGTCGCCCTATTGCTTTCACTAGCATGTCCCTCTCCAAGCAAAATTTGGTGCTTTCTACCTATGAGAAGGAAATGATAATCACATTACATAGTTTGCAAGTGGCGTTCATACTTGGTAGGTCAGCATTTATGTATCGAAATAGACTGCCACAATTTCAAGTACTTCCTCGAACAATGGGTCTCCTCTCCAGCTTAGCAAAAATAGGTCACCAAGCTCATGAGCTATGACTATGAGATCACTTATAAGAAGGGAAAAGAAAATGTGGTTGTGGATGCACTCTCCCGTAGATATGAGGACCAAGCTGCCTTGTGTGCCTTATCCATTCCATTAACTTAGTGGATGCAAGAACTGCATCAAGAGTGGGAACAAGATTCAACTTCACAACATCTAATTTAACAACTTGTCTCAGATCCTACCCCATCACCTGAATACTCTTAGGATGGCCATTGATTACAGTATAAGGGATGCATGGTCTTACCCCAAGTCCGAGCTGCGACACAAAGTTCTTCTAGAACTGCATGCATCACCCTCTACTAGCCATTCAAGGTTCTTAAAACCATATGCGCATGTTCATAGAATTTTTTCTGGCAGGGAATGAAGGAGGATATTAAGAAGTTTGTTGCAGAATGTGATACTTGCCAACTTCGTAAGGGAGAAACGGTCGCAATCCTAGGCTTACTACAACCACTACAAATTTCCCACATGGATTTGGACAGATATTTCCACGGATCTCATTGAACACCTCCCCAAATCTAGGGGTAAATCAATGATGCTAGTGGTGGCGGATCGCCTCTCCAAGTATGCCCATTTATATGTCTTAGCCCACCCCTATACCTCCTCAACCATTGCCCAAACCTTTCTTGACCAAATCTTCCACCTCCATGGCATACCTACCTCAATTGTATTAGATCGCAACTCAACCTTCACAATCCATTTCTAAACAAATTTATTCTGTAGAATGGGAACACAATTGATGATGAGCTTTGGATATTGCTTGTAGATAGATGGTCAAACTGAAATAGTCAACAAATGCTTGGAAACATTCCTTCGATTGTCTCTAAGCAATAACAACATCGGGTCAAGTAATTGCCTCTTGCGAAATGATGGTACAACACAACATATCATACATCTACTAAAATGACCCCAAATGAAACAGTCTATGGCTAGCCACCACCATTTCTTCTCTCTTACACTCCAAGCAATTCTCAGTTTTAGGTTGTTGACACCACCGTTAGTGCACGTGAGCATATTTTTCGCATTCTTTGGGAAAATATCCATATGGCCCAAAACTGCATAAAACAACAGGCAGATCAGTGCCACTCTAAACAAGCCTTCTAACCTAGGAATATGGTTTTCCTCCAGTTTAAACCCTATAACAATCTTCCTTGAAGATGAAAGGGTGTCAAAATCTTTTTCCTAAGTTCTATAGCCCTTACAAGTATCTGCAAAAGATCATCCAAATTGCATACACGTTGGAACTTCCACCTTCCTCTCATGTTCATCACATCTTTCATGTCTACTGTTTAGAGAAGGTTCTTAGTTAACGGATCACCACTCAAACAATACTTCCAGAGCTCGATGATGAAGGATCCATCCTTCTAGAGCCTGAAGCAATTCTAGATAGCGCTCACGCAAACTTCGCAACTGGTCCATCACAAAGGTCTCGATCTAATGGCATGGAATGCAACCTGAAGATGCAACTTGGGAGCACCTTCTCCAAATTCAACAACAATTTCTTGATCTTCAGCTTTGAGGACAGATTTTCAAGAGGGAGGGATGTTAGGACCCTTCATCCTACATGAATGCGTTTTAATCCTGGGCACACATCAATGCCCCTTAACTGTCGTGCCTTAAGAATAGTCAAATTCTCTCCCTAGAATTTAGTCTCAAAACAGCAAAGAAATATAAAATGAAGCAAATTATTTCTACTTTTGACAAGGTAGAAACCAAATCTCTATTACGTTATATACAAAATAAGCAATTTGAGCATATAAAAACATGAGAATGTAGCAGTAAATTGACTTACATTTCTATCATTTTTTCCATGAGATTGTTGCTGGAAAAACAGATGGCATAGGGTTGTGGCTGTGGCAATGGTTTTCTGTCAACTGCAGAAAGAATAAGTAGTCACGATCTTTGCACACACAAAAGATTCCAAATGAAAAATCTAAAAAAGCATATAGGAATATTTGCAGCACTCTTACACTATAAAAACAGAACGGTTAATAATAATACATATTACAAGCCCCTATGGAGTAATACATTATAATTTTATTAACAATCATGAAAACCCAACTATCACAGAAGTTCCTTCTACAAAATAAATTACATCCTATTTAGTGCCATGCATTGCTTACAAAATATATATATCATCTTAAAAATAATCTTAACATTTTGAGTAAGCCACACCTCTTCATCAGTCTCACATGTTTTGTGCAAGCAGAAAATAAATAAAAATTCAATGTTGGCCTCAACAAGAAAAACTGGTAGACAATAAACATCAATCACCAATGTTTGAGACAAGCAGGGGAAAACAAAGCCAAACACAAAAAAAATCTTCAGACAATTCCTTCCCAAAAAACAACTGAAATAGAGTCCAATTCAATGTATCATAATTTACATTTGATACATTGTGCTCCGTAACACATCCACAACAAAAACAGAGAATGTTCAAGGAGAGAAACACCCAACTAGAACTATGACTAAATCACTAGGTCATAGCCTAGTGGTAAGGTGCATGCAATTTCTCTTATTCCAATTTGTTTTTGCAACTCATCTTTTTCAATTTTTTCATGTTCTTGCCTTTGCTTTTTTTATTGCTCCTTCTGTAATCTTTCTTGTTCCATATGTTCCCTTTATAATTATGCTTTATGCAAAATGTTTCCTCTCGTATATTAGAAGATGAATCCTAAACTATAGGTGTTTTCTCAACGGGTAGAAAGTGAACTAGAATGTAACAATGTCATAGTAGAAATAACCAATTGAAAATGACCACTATCAACAAGTCCTTGCATGATATGTCGCAACGCTCAAAACCTTTTGGTATCATGTCTCATAAGGATTCCCTTGAACACCCATTAGATCTAAGTGAATTTGTAGATGTATTATGCATAGATTGTTCTTGCTTCTTAACCCATATTTGAGATGAACAATTTTGACACCCAAGACAAAGTGTAAAGATATGGTTGACATATGCATGTTCTGGATTGGCCATCCCTTCTCTACCTCTATCTCTATGGGCTTTGGCCAGATCTATAGATTCGATATGGAGGAGAGGAGAGGGGCGCCATCTCTATAGAGAATAGAGGGGGCCAGATCTATAGACTACATATGGTAGATCATTGGCCATCTCTATTCTCCCAGGGCGCACTCCCGAGGGGCCCTAAATCTCCCTATTTATAGGATGGGGGATGGACCACTCCCCTACAATCTTGTCTTGCTATCCAACGCACCCCCATGCTCTAGTTAGATCCGAGGCGCACTACCCATAGCTACCCATAGATACACAACCTCATCTTTGAGTGATTTGATTTCTATACTCATGGATTCAATTTGATTTAACCCAAAATAAATAGGTGTGAGTTCTTATTTAAACTTTGGATTAGGGTTAGAAATAGGAGATTTCATATTAATTAATATTAACATTAACACGCAGATCAAAGTATACCTATATGGTAATGTGCAAAATAGATCAATCGAACAAGTAATAAATGAAACAAGACACAAGAAGATGGATGCATTTAGCTATTTCACTAGCCTGGAAGCTAATCTGGGGGTGAAAGAATGATGAACTGGCATGAAGTAACCTATAGATGCTTTGTCTTTATTTCTGGAAGTGCACACTAAGCTAGGACAAAACTATTACTTAGGTACAAATCCATTTGGCGGTTCCTTACTTGTTTGGCAGTTCTGTACAGGAATATGTTGGCATACTGTAACTTTCTATGGCCATGCAATCAACTGGAATATGTTTACTCATGAAATCTTAGGTCTCGTAAATGCGCAAAACCATCTATAATAGCCTAAAATGACCTCAAACCCTAATCATGGATAAAACCCCCTATAAAAATGTTTGTGTTTGGGTTGAAATACAATCTGTACATTGCCTATGTTGGCAATACTCCAAAGAGGCCTCAAACAGCACGTAATTCTCCACCTAGATATGTGATATCTATACGGATGCAACTATCTTTGGCACCTTGTTCACTTGATAATGCTTTGCAGTGGCTTGTTTGCTTGTACTTGACTTGGCTTTGGTGGTCTTTGGCTTGGGAAGCTTGACTCTAGAACCTAGTTTGGAGTGCTTCAAATCTATGTAGGGGTTACTCCTGATGTGTGCTACTACTTTAGGGAGATTTAAAAGAGCTTAGAGTTTCTTTTGAATAATTTAAACTTGAGTGCTTGAAAGTGCCTAGTAATTTCCAAGTAAATAGTGCATTTGACTTGTTTATGTAGGCTTTCGTAGGTTTAATTTCGCAATAAGGCCAACCTATAGAAAAAGAACAGACCCATAAAATATATCAAATTGAGAAAATGACCATTGGGTGGCTTAGGATGATAGACCAAACTATTTGGCGGATTGATCCCTATTTGACGGGCCTGTACAGGCAAGGAATGAAGTTTTGTAAAGTTTTGGGCACAACAAATGAGAGTGGTCACCTATTGTGGACAGATGTAAGCATTTTTGTGAGTGATTGAGCATTGTAATGAGGAGAGCAAGTCATGCAATAGGGCTAAGGATAGGAAATTAAGATTGGAATGTGTGCACAAGTCATGATTTAGGGATTGAGCCAATACTAACATTATCAAGTAATTAATTGCCAAATTTAGATCTCTACATTTGCCCCCCCACCCCCCATTAAGCTATATTAAAAGAAAAGATACCTAAGTGTGTAGACACACTATCTTTGCTTGAGGTGTTTGATTCACTTGAGTGTTGACACAATCTCCAAAGTGAAACCTACAACACAAAGAGTAGTCAATGTCCATAGAAAGAATTGAACTTTAACTCAAAGCTAAAATTTGAAATTGAAAGTTTGCGAAATGAAGGTGAACAAAGCATGGAAGGAGTACTTGTTATAAACTAGAATCAGGATGCAAGACAAATTAAATTTGATCATTGTATTGATTAAAATGAAGCTGCAATACTTATAAGTATCAAACAATCAACTTACATTCAATTACAAAACGAACACTACATAGAATAACTAGTAACACCTCATTACAATAGCACTTGAACAGTGTGTTTTATTATCCATAACATTATCTAAAAAATGCTAAATTAATATCTAAAATACTAATCTTATCATTCTCCCTCTTAATTTTGTATTGCCTTAATTGAGGGGAACCCTTGTTTTACGTGTAAGTGCCTGCAATGAAAATTTTTACATGTAGTTTAGTTATCAAAGAAAATTGGGGTTGTAAAATGTGATCATTATAGGTTGGTTCTCTGGAATACGCAGCCCTTCACAAATGCTACATGGTCATTTCCTGTTGTGCACAGCTCCTTTTTGCAGTATAATGTTTTGCTTCATTGATTACCATATCTCCACTTTGTTGTTTGAATCAGAATCTGACTATCACCTGGATTATTTTGGAGATCCATTTTGTTTAAGATTCCCTTCAATCTTGATTTTCTAGACTTTTGAAGCCTGTTAGAATCTTTCCCTTTTCTTGGCAATGGTGTTATCATTATTGTATCCAATTAATTGCTTCTATTCGCAGGAATTTTTTCAAACTGTGGTTTTGACTCTCATGATTCCTGGAATAGTAAATGACCCAGTTTTACTTATTAAAGCCGTATTGGCCTCTTCTTGAATCTTTACAAGTCTTGGTCTAGACGTTGATGTGTTTAGGACTCCTCTATATTTATATCTTTAAGCAAATTTATAGACCATTTTGGAATAATTTTAGAAATGGGTGGTGGAGCTTTTCAAACCAATTTTCCCATTATTACTATCATTTTGTTCAATTATTTTCTTCAATCATCAGGTAATGTCATTTCTTCTAAAAATTGTTGTGTGTGAGTTTGTGAACGATTGACTTGAAGCACCCGTATCATAAAAATTAGACATCCCATTCTAATGAATGATTTATTGGTCTTCGTATCAATTAAGTTATATCCCAGTGAATCTTCATTATATCATATAAATATGTAGGTATTTTACTTCACATCTAGCTTCTTCCTTTTTGTTTTGGGATGAGCATACAAGCCTTGCTTCCAAAAACTTGAAGATGAGCTATTGATGGTTTATTCTCTAATCCATGCTTCCTATGGAGTCATGTTGTCAAGTGGAATTATTGGTGACCTATTGAGCATGATACACTACTGTTTTGGATTCTTCTTCCTAGTAATATTTATTCAATATTTTATCCTCTACCATACATCACACCATTTCCATGATTATTTAGTTTAGTCATTCTGCAACATCATTTTTTTGTTCAGTTAATTGAGGATGAAATCCCTATCCTTTCAAGTATGTTTTGAATACATTATGGGGAATTCCCCCTTGATATGAGTGGAGGACCTTTATATGATGGCTTCTTTTTTCCCAACAAGACATTTGAACTCTTTGAAGGTTTGAAATTTTGATCTTTTTAAAGCAGGTATATCCAAAATTTTCTAGAATAATCATCAACAAAGAGCCAAAAGTATTGATAATATGAATAAATGTTTAACATATTTTTACAAATATAGGTATGAACCATGTACAAATTTCCTTTAGTTGTATACACATTCTAGGGAATACTTGCTCAATGTTATTCCCCAGCTACACAATTAGTGCAGATTTCAATCTATTTGTTTATGGGTGGCAATCCTAAAACCATCTTATTTTGGTTGAGTGATACTAAGAACCCAAAACTAACATGCCTATATATTTGGTGTCATAAATCTGTAAAATTGGTGAACTTAGTAATTAGTTCTTGATCATTTTGTGACATGAAGTCCAATTGGAACCTTTTGTTGATTCCTAAATCTCACACAAAAATTTGGAACATTTCAATATCACTTCACTTATACAATCAAATTATCGACTTGGATATCATGATCCAATTGTTGGTTGACTAATTAAATTATTTTTGTGAGTCCTGGTACATACAGGAAATTAGTGATTGTGTAGTATTTATTTCCATGAGGTAACTTTATATGTCTAATACCTTGATCTTTGTAGGAAGAACCATCCCCCAATGAAATGATATTTATGGAGAACCAATCCATGCATCATGTCATGTGCTTGGTTGTATCTGAGTATAAATATTAGATAGAACTTTATGTAGAGGTTTCTTCCAATGTTTATTTATCTAGTATGTTTTCCTCATTAAAGGTTTCATCTTCATTGGCTACATTTCCATAATGTTTTTTTGTTTCATCTTTTAATAATTATTCTATCCCTAAGACTTATTTTATTGTTGCTTGTTGTTTTTTGGACTTGTTTTATTGATTGGTCTTGTTGAGTTTTGACTTGTTAGTCAACACATTATACCAATTGTCCTTGATATCATGCCCCATATTACAAATATGATTTTTTTATTCCAAATGCTTGGGCATTCTAATTTTGATAGGATCTTCGATTATTTTTGAAAATTTTCAATTTCTTCCCCTCATAGTAAAAAACAAGTGTATGATCATATTCATTATTTGCTTCATGTTTCACGGACTCCTATTTTTGAAACAAGTTAACAAAATTTTGGAATGTCAATTTCTATTCATTGACATTGAGTGTGGTTAGAATATTCTAAATGAGGTTGGAAGACCTCTCAATAAAATGGGTATGAGATAATTTTTTGATACTTCATCTCTAAGAGAAATTAAGGAGGTGCTTAATGTTGCAATTCTCGAAAAAAAATACTTAAAAGGGATTTTACGGATTTCAACATAAAATTATGCAATTTACTCTATAAGTAAGAATGGTATTCTAATTATTTTCTTCAAATACAATGTTGATATTTTCCCACATGTATTTATTGGTGTTAGAATCTCTTATATGAGGTTTTACCTCATATGTAACTCTGAACATGATGATGAGCTTGGCTTTCTGATTTGCCTTGTCAAATTTTCATTGTTGTTGAATGTCATTAACATGTTGGGCAGAGGAATTGTCCACAATAGAATATAGATCTTCATACTCCAAACAAGTCTTTACTTTGGTTTTCCATGCAGCATAATTGTCTCCACATAGAAGTTGCGAATCTAGCAAAAAAATTTATGACCATTTGCCATTGTTCACAAATTGAGCAATGGGAGATGGATTGGTGCCTTATCACTCCAAAAAGGTTGCCCTCTTTATATACCATCAATCTGATATACCAAAACTCTCTATATATGCACCAATCCTATATACCCGTTGGTACGTGGAAGAAGCTCTTCCTCTCGATATATACAGTCATATGTGAAAGACGCGTTAACACGCGTGAGAGTAGAGTGGTGCGTGGTACTTAGAGAGGACGTGAAAGGGATCAATCTAATCAATGACACCTACTTAAAGGGAGATCCTTGTATGTGGGAAATAAATCCCGATATACTCAGATTTTCCCAATTTCAAGATTCATATCTAACAATCGTGGCAGATGGGAAATGGAAGGAATGAATGTGAGTGCATTTTCCTTATTACTCCTCAACGATTTATAGAGATGATACCACAAATGTCGTTGCAGCTATATTCAACATTGAATACAGTAGATCAAAGCACGATGGCTTTACCCATAAGTGTGATCTAGAAGCACCGCTAGTACCAAATGCTTTGAAGAGAACAACGATCTTGTAAGTGTGTTTGAGAACCAATTTTTAAGTTTTTCTATTTTTGCATGGATAATGGTTTTACGTTTTTTATGGAAGCCTACAAATTAGTACAAAATGGCAATATATATGCACTACTTCGGAAAAATGTTCCCCCCCCCCAATAGGGAAAAATTGAAATTTTGGCTTTTTATTTTATTTTAGGCAATCACACATACTTTTGCTCACATAATGCAAAAAAAAAAACCCTTTTTGCATTTTTTGCAATTTTTTTTGTTTTCACGACATTTTTTATGGCAACCTACAAATTAGTACAAAATGGCAATATATATGCACTACTTCGGAAAAATGCCTCCCCTCGTCAATAGGAAAAATTTGAAATTTTGGCTTTTTTTATTATATTTTAGGCAATCAGGCATACTTTTGCTCATGGAATGCAAAATAACCCCCTTTTTGAATTTTTTGCAAATTTTTTTGTTTTCGCAATTTTGGGCCAAATGCACCCTACGCCCCCACCCCATGCCCCCGGTTTTGATATGTTTACAAAAATTATTGATATTTTTTGAAAAAATGATCCTCTTTCGTTCGATTTTTTACTCTTTTCTTTAAGAAAATTTAAACAAAAACAATTTGTGTGGTGGGGTTGGGATTCGATCCCCTAACCTCCACTATTCAAGTGCCTTAGCACTCCTACTTGCTGGAGCAATCGAGCTTGTTGTAAACAAGAAGGATCCATTTTAGTTTTGTATAAGATCAGTGAGTCATTTGAGGGTTAAAAGAACTTTGGGTCAGGTGGGGTGATAATCAACCCCCCAGCTTGTAAGTTTCCAATACCTTAACACCAAACCTATGACCCACTGAGTTAGATGTCTCACCACCCGGGATAATTTTATCATAGAAACATTCATGAGACAACATTAAAAAAGGAAGCAACTCACATGGTCGTGAGCTTGGGTTCACTATTCAAGGCAGATGAGTTAGGGTTTTGAACCAAGTTGTATGCTTTGATCGAGCTCGATATTATGCCAAGACTAAATTAGGTCTTTCTTGTCACCACCTTGTGTTGAGCTCCGCTTGACGCCACCCAAGTTGAATGGAAGCCTCCTACAGATCTGAGTTTCTTACAGTGTGTGTACCTGTGTTAGGGTTGCTCCAAGTAGATCTACTTGTGCCTGAGGAAGAGACAATGGGTCTTGGCTGCTTGAAGATTTTGTGTAGATCGGAAGGGGTATCCCTGATAGCTTTGTGGCGAGTTGTCAATCAAATTGAGTCATGAGGAACTCAGAGTTGGTGTGATCTCTGGGTGGAGTCTATCAGATCGGATCTATTAGAAGGAGCTCGCCTATATGGGATGCTCCAAAGTAGCCAAGTCAAGATGGTAGAGTCAGATTTGAAGCAGCACACGAGGAGGCTCACCTGACAAAGAAGTCTCGAGCTTAGATTGACCAAGCTAAACATTGAGTCAGAGGCAGTACATAAATCGCGTAGGTCAAGTCAAGTCTATGTAGATTGGATGATGCCAAGACGAGTTGTTCACACACTAAGTTGGGAGGTATCAAGTCAAAGTGGACTTGCTTGGTCGAGTAGATCTGATGCGAGCTTGCGGGAGCTTCGCATTGGGGGGAGCTTTGTTAGGCCAATGTAGGGGTCAATGGATCCAACTTGGGCCGAGTGGATTGTAGGTGAGCCAAGCTAGCTCAAGAATGAGATCAGGTTGTAGAGAAAGAGGTCCAGCCGAGCTAGGTCAGGAGCTCGTTGCAAAGCTCGAGTAGAGGGCAACATGGATGGAGGTTGCTCGTTTGAAGGGCGAGTTGGCTGATATGTGCAAAGGGTGAGGTGGCTCAAATGTAGAAAGCTAATTTGTAGAGGAGCTCAGGTCAGTCGAGCCAGGTCAAAATCTCATTGCAGAGCTCATGTAGAGTGCAAGCTAGCTGGAGGGTGCTCTGCATGTAGAGATAGGTAAGCTGCAAAGGTAGCTTTACAACACTTGAAGACTACAAACTTCTGCAACCTCGAAACTGTAACAACCCTCCAACCTACAAAAACCATATATGAACCTGCAAACACCAAAAACAAGGGCTTTTGAGTGGTAATGTAGAGTTCTTAGTTACAACAACATTTGAAGAATGTGCTTCATCATGCATAACAATAACTAAACAATGCTAAATTAATATCTAAAATACTAATCTTATCAGTACGCCTATTTGCCTTGCCGAAGGAGGAGTTCCTTGATGAAGCGTTAGAGATAGGGATTGGAACTGAGCCACTAGAGGATTGGGAGTGGTCAATCCCCAATTTTCTGAAGAAAAAGTTGGAGCCCAGAGGGAATTGGGTATCCCTACACCAAAGAGGAATGGGGCCCTCAACTCACGGTACCAAATTGTTGCATACGGATCTAGATTCCAAAATGTGATACCTCGTGCAAAGTCAAAGAGAATGAGTATGCTCATGCCCCCGCCATGCATTGTATGAGGTGCCATGCATTGTATGAGGTGCCAATGTGTATAGAAGATGTGTAACCTGATATTGGATTTGAAACTGCAATCATGCCTTATGAGTAGTCAAATTCTTCCTTAGCATTTAGTCTAGTCACAATGAAGACATATAAAATGAAGCAAAATATTTCTACTTTGACAAAGGAAGAAACCAAATCTCTTACAAGTTATATACAAAATAAGTTATTTGACCATATAAAAACATGAGAAGGTAACAGTAAATTGAAATTACATTTCTATCATTTTTTGCTCGAGATTGTCGTTGGAAAAACCGATGGCATAGTGTTGTGGCTGTGGCAATAGTTTTCTGTCGACTGCAGAAAGAATAAGTAGTCAGGATCTTTGCGCACACAAAAGATTCCAAATGAAAAATCTCAAAAAGAATATAGTAGTATTTGCAGCACTCTTACACTATAAAAACAGTATGGTTAAAAATAATACATATTACAAGCCCCTACGGTGTAATGACATTAACCAAAAAAAATATTCAATCATGAATACCCACCTAGGACAGAAGTTCCTTCTACAAAATAAATTAAATCATATTTAATGCCACATATTGCTTACAAAACATATATTTCATCTTAAAAGTAATCTTAACATTTTGAGTATGCCACACCTCTCCATCAGTCTCACATGTTTGGTGCAAGCAAAAATAAAATAAAAATTCAATGTTGAATTTAACGAGCAAAACTGGTAGACAATAAACATCAATCACCAATGTTTGAGACAGGCAGGGGAAAACAAAACCAAACAAACAAAAAATCTTCGGACAATTCCTTCCTAAAAACAATTGAAATAGAGTCCAATTCAATGTATCATAATTTACATTTGATACATGGTGCTCCATAACATGTCCACAACAAAAACAAAGAATGTTGAGGGGGAGAAACACCCAACTAAAACTACAACTCAGTCACTAGGCCATAGCCAAATGGTAAGGTGGGTGCAATTGACATAATGATTATCCAATGTTTAAATGCCACTAAGCTCATTCCCCACTAATTATGAGGTCCGATGATTAAGCTGCTAACCATCCTACAGGTCTGAGTGCAAGTCCCACATAAGTTTTGATCAAATATATATGCAGAAAAATAAAAACTACCAAAGGGAATAAATTCAATGCAAAATACTTGGAGATGAAGAGAATCATTTTGCTTAAACAAATCCAAATGTGAGTCTCAAGAGATGCCCAATAAAAAGAAACAACACAATAAATAAACCAGTGTTACGCGGGGATGCATCCCCCCCAAAAATGTGAAGTTTGGGACGTCCCGGACGTTTTGGGGACACCGGAACGTAGGGAAAACATTTTCCCCACATTTCCAAAGAGGCAGGGGGTAGAGAAAACGTTCCCGGGACGTTTGGCGAGCAAGGTAGACGTCTCGGGGACGTGGGGGATGGTTTGGGGACGGCGGGGACGTCTGGACATCCCCGGATGGTCGAGGTACATCCCGAGGACGTCCCGACGTCCCTGTCGTCCATTGCGACTTCAGCACTCTTTTTAAATTTAAAAAAAAAACACTTTTAATTATTATTTTTTAATTGAAAGGTAATAATAACTTAAAATAAACATTCCTAACCTAACCCTAACCCTAAAAGTGTCATTTTATGTTATAAAATGACAATATGGGCTCATTCCATATTCACACTAAGCAAGAGCAAGAGGAAGAGCAAGAGTGATAGAAAGAGCAAGAGCAAGAGCAAGAGTGAGAGCAAGAGAAAGAGGAAGAGGAAGAGCAAGAGTAAGAGCAAGAGAAAGAGCAAGAGCTAGAGGTATTTATAATTTTATTTGTTTACAATGCTTGTTAAAGTCTCTATTTTTTAAAAATTTAGATTCTATTTGCATTTTTTAAGGGTTATTTTTTAGCTTTTGTATCTACATTCAAAATGTAATCACGTTTATAGTTTGTAGGATTTTTAAAAATGCATATTGCATAGGGTTTGGTTGTAACTGGTTTGGTTTTTTTTTAATTACATTTTAAATTCCATTTTAAAATTTAGATTATATTTGCATTTTTAGGGGCTGTTTTTTAGTTTTTGTATCTACATTCACAATGTAATCATGTTTATAGTTTGTAGGATTTTACGAAATGCATATTGGTTAGGTTTTTTTTTTTAATTCCATTTTAAAATTTAGATTTTATTTGCATTTTTTAGGGGCTATATTTTAGTTTTTGTATCTACATTGACAATGTATCATGTTTATAGTTTGTACGATTTATCATTTAACAAAATGTATACTAGTTAGGATTTTTTTATTAATTAGATTTTAAAAATTAAAAATAAAACATATTGCATAGGGTTTGGTTGTCACTTATGGTTGTTTTCATTGTTTATAAATTAAAATTTAAACTATGATCATTGCTTATACTTTTTTTTTTAAGTTAATTCATTACATAATCATATAGTTATGGTTTTTTTTTTTATTCATTGCAGCAATCATCACCATGAGTTCTTCTTCTGAGTATGAGTATGAATCAAAGCAGGAGAGGGTTGAACAGGAACTTGAGATAGGTGGAAGTGTTGGTGATACCACAATGGCGGAAAGTGGAGAAGGGAGAGTGAGACAAAATGTAGTGGCAACGACAACAGGTAGTTCAGCTGGTAGTGCTACCAATTGCCCCTCTCAAATGTTGTCCAGATTTTCCATTGGACCATTTGATAAGAAAAAGCCATTGCAACAATTTGCTGAGATAGTTGAGAACCCCAAGTCTGGAGCAGGGAGCAAACTATGGAAGTGCAACATATGTGCACTAACTTGGCATGGCAGCATCACCAGGACCAATGCACACTTGTTACAAATTACAGGAAGGGGGGTTGGCGTTTGTAAGGGCCTTTCACTAGAGCTGAGAGCTGAGATGGTGAGAATTTTCCATGGAAATACCACGTACAATGTTCTAGAAGTTCATGGTACTACGGCTAACACTCATTTGAGCTCTCATAGGACTGGCAAGAATAGTAATACTTTGGCTAGTTCTAGTTTTGGAATGTCAAAATTGGAAAAAAGAGGGAAGAGAAAGGTTGTGGTGGCAGCCCCCAATCCAGTTGTAGACATGTTTGATTCAAAGGCAAGGGAAGAGGCAGATGATGTTATTGGAAAAACTTTCTATGCTACTGGGATCCCATTTAGTGCCGCTTGCTCTCCTTACTACAAGGAGGCTATGGCTAAGGTTGCAAAAGCAGGTACAAGTTATGTGCCTCCTAGAGACACCAAACTGAGGACAACAATCTTGGATAGAAATTATTCTAAGGTCAATCTGTTGATGGAGGAGATGAAGGTCACAAGGGTGTCACATGGATGTAGCATTATCATGGATGGGTGGACAAATATTAGACACTATCCTCTCATCAATATCATTGTCTCTTGCAAAGATGGACCGTACTTCTTGAGAGCAATTGATTGTTCTAAGAAGCGAAAAGATGTTGATTTCCAGTTTCAGATTTTGAAGGATGCCATTAAGGAGGTTGGACCTTCAAATGTTGTACAGTTCGTCATAGAGGCAACTTATGTGTACAGAGCAGCAGGCAAGCTAGTGGAGCGAGAGTATAGACATATTTATTGGACCCCATGTTGTGTGCGTGCCATGAACAATGCATTGAAAGACATAAAAAAGATTCAGTGGGTCACTCTTTCGAAAATTTTCGAAGAAGTAATTTCTAAAACCAGTTGACACATATTTTGCATCCTATTTTATTTTGTTGGAGAAGATGTCTAGGTTGCAAGAGCCCCTACAAAATTATGATTATGACACAGGATTGGACTAGGTGGCGTGCGTCCAAGATAGGGCAAGGGAAAATAATGAAGGACGTGGTGTTGAGGAAAACATTTTGGGTTGATATGAAATACATCATATCAATCAAAGCTTTAGTTTTTAGTGTCATCAAATATGGGGATTCTAACAGCCCCAATCTTGGTGAGATTTATAAGTGCATTGACAGCATGCTTGGGCAAATGAAGGCAACTATTCAGGTGAGGGACCCCACTTTGGAGTTCTACAATGAACATATACAACCCATTATTCAACAGAGATAGGAGAAGTTGAACACCCCTCTTCATATGGCTGCGTATGCACTGAATCCCAAATTTTATGTGGAGAGGCCAAGTAGATTTATCCCTTTGGATGATGATGAGGTGAAGAAGGGCCTTATGAAGGCCTTTAAAAAAATGTATAGTCCATAGGAGGCTTCACAAATCAAGTTGGAGTGGCTCAACTTCACTAAACTTGATGGGTACAAAACATCAGCAAAAGCGGACAGGGTAACATTGGCACAGGAGAAGCCAGTGAGTTGGTGGCGACTGTATGGGCTTCCAGGACTATTGCGACCACTTGTCATATGCCTCCTTTCCCAGGTTTCTAGCCCCTCTGCCTCTGAGAGGAATTGCTCTACATATGGTTGGATCCATTTTGTTAAGAGGAATAGGCTTACCTCTGTGAGAGCAGAGAAGCTTGTAGTTGTACACAGTGCTTTGCATCTTATGAATTGCAAGACACCTCAGTACAAGGAGACCCCAGCATTACGGTGGGATGTAGATCCCGAGGAGCCGAGGCAGGTTGAAGAGAACAATACTATGCAACGGGGATTGATTGGGCTTACCTTTGAGGACGAGGATGATAGTTCCAGCGAGGAGTTCATGGATGTTGCTTCAGATGTTGATTCTGATTTTTAGGCTGATACTTGTCCTCTTTTTTTTGTAATATTGACAATAGACAATTGTTGGTGTATTTGAATATGAGATTAATGATATGAATATCAGCGATTGTCACTTGATCAATCATAAATTAGCATGGTTTTATAATTTATTTCAACTTATTTAATTTTGAGTCTCAAATTCAAAATTCAAATATGACATATGTAACTTACATTAACATATTGAAATTTGATATTATGAATCATGATATTAAGGAATGTATTTGATGTTTATGAGTTCAAGTTTCAACTTATTGAAATCTCAAATGGTTTTATTTCAGCTTATTTATATAGTTTAGTCACTATATCTTTATATTTTAAATATTTATATATTTTTTAATTAGTCCTCCCCTCGCCGTGCCCCGGTCGTCCCCAAAATTTAGAACTTTTTTGCCATCCCAGAAACCCCGTCCCGTCGCCCCGAAGTCTTAGGTAACTATCATTCGAAGGCCACAAAATCCCACTTTCACAAGCCCATTTAATGTTATCTACTCTTGGTGTGGCAAACAGTTTCTCTTGTATTGAAATGTTGTAGAAGTTCGTTTCTAATGTTGCTTAGATTCTACATTATTTTGGCACACTTTCACGGAAAAGAAAATATATGTAGAAAGCATATATTTTCTGGCACTCAAGGGAAAAGAGATCTTTGAACAACCTACGGTTTTATTCAATTGATTTTGAATTTTTTTTGTAAACACTCAACCACCACGGTGTTTAACATAGAATACAGTTTGGCTTAGAAGCTACTTCTGAGAGGTATCATTAATTTGTATTATGATACAAGAAGATACTTGGTATGGAATGAAGTTTGACCTAGGGTCATCATCATGGTAATTATTCTATTTAAGAATGTGTTTTTGGCAGCATCATTATTTTCTTTTAGGGAGTAAGGAGACATGAATACACTGAAATTGAACTTACTAATGGAAAGATAGAAGGAAATTGTATGAATGTACTCAAATGAGCTTATGAATTATACATAATATCACCAAATTGCTAAAATGACCCAATTCCTATACTACGACCTATTCTAGCCTCACAAAACATCACTTACCAGCTGATTTGTCATTTGCGTCACTGAGGCCTCCACAACCCTCTCGAATCTCGTTAGGATAACCTCTCGTGCACACGGCATGGTCGCAATCCAGAGCTTAAGCCACTATCGCCCAATTTACAAATGAAAGTTCTATAGGCTTTTTCCTATTTACTATTTATAGTAATTCTTACTGCCAATGCAATCCCTAAGTTCCTATAGTTCCTCCTACAGCAACTAATACGCCGACACATTTCATCTTGCGCCTCGTTCATCCTTTTTTGGCACCGTCAATAGCATTAGGATCGTATTCTCCCCGTCTACCGCATTGAGCATTCACTTATACACCTATCTACGCTTTATTACACATTTTTATGGTGACTCTCCCATAGCTCTATATCCTACTAAACACATCCTTGCTTCATTTGCAACACATCTTCCTATTTTCTTTCGGCTCATGGTTCAAAGATTCTCCTCTCACCCTTTCGCCAAAAGGAGGGCAAATATTCGAGGTCATCCTATCACCCCTCTTGGTGCAAACCAAGCAAATCTTCGTTGCAACATGCGTAATCACACTATATACCACTACTCTATCACGGGAAAAAAAACTTCAAATCTTACAAAGTCATCACTTAAAACCGAAAGTCTCGATATATTCTAAGTATGATACTATCTTTGATTCTCAATTACTACAAAATTCATCCTCAAATGACCTAATTTGAGGGCAATTCAAATTTCTAAAGCAAATTCGAGTCAATCAAATACTATTGTTCAATCGATATATGTTGTTTCTAACTCTATTTCAATCCTTAACACCAGATGACCTAACTTGGGAGCCAATCCATGATATTTAATCAAACATTTTTTCTATTTGACCAGTTTGCACAATTATGCCGTAAAGTGGGGACAGTGAGATGTCATTGCCTATTCCTATCCACTTTACGGGGGGTTTTGTGACTAGTAGGCAAGGTAGCAATTGGTTCATTTCCGTCTTCAGTGGTAGAACCTCTTTTGGGGAAGCGTCATCGACAGAGGGCAAAGCTGACCACTCTCCCAACACTCTTCCAATAGCGTCAAGATGCCCAAATCCTAAGAGTATTCACATCAATTTGGGAATTGATCACTCCTGACCCCTCCTACCCTCTCCAAGGTTCAAAATTTTCTACATGTCCACAACATGTCTCTATCCAATTACGCATTTGTGACGATACAATCAAGCCACATGGGTCAGAGCAACGATTCATGGTTCACCATGTTGTGATTTTTACTTCCAGCACGCCTTCAGCTACAGCTTCTTCAACCCTTTACAGGTATGTTTTTCTTATATCCTTTATACTATTGAATTTCATCCAAATAGCATAAAGGGGGGGGCAAATGTAGACACAAAATTATGAACTTATTACTATTACATTATGCCTCTCATATGTCGTTATATGCATGACTCCTAGGTGGGAAGATTAAAAACTGGCGACACCTCTCCTAGTCCTTATGTTGATTTCGATTGGTTTTGATTGTGACATTGTCTCATGTTTTTTGGGTTTTATGCTTTTTGGTCGTGTCACAGGGATCCCTGTCTCTGTCAGTGGTCTGGTTTATTTTCCTTATCTTGGGGACAGTAGTGCCTAGTAAGGACAATAGCACCTGGGCGCTAGTGTCCCTTCCTGGCTTTTTTTCCAAGCTTGCTTATATTTTAATTTACCACTTGGCGCCTAATTTTAAACATTTTCTAATTCCTATTTCATATTGGGGATCAGCCTTTGGTGTCACTAAGTGTCAAAATTCAAGCAAAGCAGTCATATATATACACAACCTACTAACTATTCTAGGGGGCAATTGGGCTATTACTTTCTACGTACTACTTGGGCAAAAGGAGCAACTTAAGGACTGCATTATTCACTGCATAGGAAGGGAAAATTCGAATTCCGTAGCACACATCATCTTGGGGGCAAAGTAGTTGTAGCTCGCTATCTGGGTGCACCTTGCACAAAGACATCCTAGCTTCAAGGGACACGATTTTATCACACACACACCAAAACTACATTAAGTCTGAAATGTAGTACAGCACTCGGTGACAATCACAATGGGGTGACCATTGAGCATAGTTACCAAGTTTGGCCAGATCTAGGCCACTTCCGGCTCGAACCGAATTTCTAAGAGCAACTAGATAAATCCGATTCGGTTCGCTCTAATAATTTCAAAAAAAAAAAAAAACTAAAAGAAACGCATTTCAAGCTGGTCGTTTGAGCTGAGCAGAGGTCGTCATTATTCGAGGTCGACGTTGATAGCAAAGGTTGAATACTCTAGGGGAAAGCTTCATCTTTGACCAGCGACCAAGTTTGCGTTTGCAGTATGACCAATGATCAGGTATCCTCCATTCTTTGAGAGAGGAAGCTTTGAATCTGCAGCAAAGAGAAGCTTGAGCTAGGCAGCGAAGACGGCGATGATTACATACCAGATATCTGCTTCTTTTTATTTTAATGTTTTGATTTAGGTTTCAACTTATACGATCAGTCTTGTTTTAATTTATCTTGTTTATTTTTATTCTTTTCCTTATTTACTTTTTTAAATTTATATCATTCCCTCTGCTTGAATGGGCAGCTCCATTATTGTATGTGAAATGAAAAATAAATTTGTTGTTGGCCTAAAGGCCAGGGATCCAATAGGCACACTCCACTACACCTGTGGAAAATGCTTGCAATTTTGTGCAAGGGAGGAATTTGCTAGGAAGGTGGGAATGTGGGAGTGAGAAATTAGGAGGGGGATTAATACTACAAGTAGGAAAAATTCATATTCTTGCAAGGATTAACCAGAAATATCAACACACACAATTGGGAAAGAATAACAACCTTGCTAGTTATATCAAGACAAGATGAAACCATGAACATAAAATTTCACTTATTCACTCATCCAGAAAAGTTGAAACTCCTTTCTTTATTGACATATTTACAAAGTTGTACAATAAGAGAGATAAAGGAAAACATATGAGAAGGAGAATGGAAGAATTTTCTATCTTTTTCTTATTCTTGGTAGTTATCTACTCATGAACATACAAAATTGACAACCCCTTGGAATGAGGAAGTCATTACAATATATAGATTTCAAGAAGACTCTTCACCTACCCCCCACATGACCTTTCATTTGTCTTTTACAACATGTGACTCTTTGTATTCCTAGGAATGAAATTAAGTCCCCTTTTTATTAATTGAGGGTGAACTTATTACAATGTCAACTATAGTCACATTTAAATGAATAAGACAAAATGAAAAGTGTAACCCCCTAATGAAGAAATAGAACATGAAGGAAGAGAGGAGGGGGAGAAGAGAAGAGAGAGAAAGGAAGAGAGATAACTACTCAGATGAAGACACTACCCTTGTTGATTCTGCTTCACTCTCTGATGGACCTTCGTTGAGTACCTCTGGGAAGATCTCCACTCCTTTGAATTCTCTGCTATATCGAGCTGCCGTAGGTGTAACTTTCTCAGCCTGAGGAATACAGACACAGCTCAAGGACTCGAGCCAACTATCTGAGATGGCATTGATGTTTTTACATTTAGTGAACCAAGACTGATGTTTCTTTGTGGTGCTTGATATTGTATCTCTTATCTTGGTGAGAGACTCTAGTGTGTCCTTGTTGAAGGAAAAGGGATCCCCAACTTCTTTCTTGACAAGTTCCTCAAATGGCTTCAACAAGTCATCCATTGAGGTGTCTTCACCAATCGCAGGAACTCCAAGCTTTTGTATCTTAGCATTGACATCATCCTGCATCCTAGAAACATGTTCCTCATTTGAATCCAACTCGTCCAGAGCATGGATTCAACATCTCATAACAGGAGACAAGAGTTTTAGCCCATACCTGTGACAAATTCTTAAATGGAGAATTGAATACCTTCTTGTCCACCAACATGTGAGAATGAGCTTTCCCCATTTTTGTTACCAGTGGAAACACTTGATCCTAGTGTTCCTTTTCTTTCTTGATTTCATCCCTTTTCATTCACACCTTGGTGGTTGTTGCACACATGTACTTGAATAATGAAATCATCTCTATGGAAGCAACACTTTCCCTTTTTCCACAATCTTGTTCACCCATTTATCATTTTCTCTCCCTTGCATGGTGAAGCCTTGTGTCTTCCAAATGGAATCTGGATCGAAGCTACTGATGGGAGTAACTTCTTCGATTGGAAGAGATGAAGCGGCATTCAGATCCATGAAATTTTGAACGTACGAGGTGAGTGTTCTCACATGATCTTCCAACTAATCAATTATTTCCTTGTACTCTTGATTCCTCATGAGAAGGCGAGTGGAAGATTCCTTGAAAAAATGTGCATCTCCCTCATGAGTTGTTGGGCCTAGGGGGATGGTGCTCATCTCATAGTCAGACAAGGTGATTTCTTTAATGGGCTTAATCACCTTTGGCTAGACTACTTCTACATATTGGTTTCCTGAAGCACCACTGAAGAAGCGTGAAGCTGCTTGAGCTAACTTTCCCTTCTTTCCTTTGACCATTGAGGCTATAGCTGAGAAGTCAAGGACTTCCACCTATTGAACTGTGTGGGATTATTTGGTGATCATTTCCTGTACCCAAGGAAATATCTCGTTCATCTCAGGCTCGACATTTGGCATGATTGATTTCTCTTGTTTAGAATGATAAGGGACATATTGTAAAGGAAGAGGTCGGTGTAGCAGTGGAGGATGAGAAGCTTTGAGACTATTCAGGGACTGAAGGATGAACCAGATCAATTTCCCCTTGCTCCAAATCTACCACAGGGTCTTATGTTGTCCTTACCTTTTTGTGCAACCTTTTGTAGTGAGGAGCTTCTGATTCCACTACCTTTCACTTTGAATGTTCTCTTGAGTGAGCTGAGCTAGAAGATTTCTCAGTGGCCTTTGAGGAGGAATGATGAGATGTTTTCCTTTGGAGAGTTGGAAAGTTTCTTGATGTCATGAGGGAAGCTCTCTTTTTTGAACCACTCTTTTTATCTTTTGATGACTGCTTTGGTCCGCTCATTCATATCCCCCGATTCAAAGATGCTCCAAGACACTTGTGGAAGGGGTGATGCTTTCACTGCATGATATTATGGATCATACATCTCTGTGCCATCATCTTTGATGCCATCTTCATACCAATCAAACCGAAATTTCCTCATTTTCCTGATTTTCATCCTCATGTGATCTCATTCTCTGACTTCAAAATCATCTGTACAATTCACCCAGTAGTCTTCAATCTGTGGAACATGATGCAAGTCAGGGAGGTGAAATGTTTTTGGATCACTCTGAATATCAAAGTCTTCTCTTGAGGTGTATGAATATAGTTTAGGGGAGAGAAAGAAACTTCCACGTTGGTAGCCTCATGATTACTTTTTCAAGAGAAGATCCCAAGAGAGATGGGGAAAGCAATAGTTTTCTTCCTTTGGTGCCTTAGCTTACCATTGACATGAACAAGTTGCCTACACAGCTCGAACAATATGATCTTGTCACTGAGATATCGTGGATGCTTTCATGGAGCAAGATCGAAACCAGACACTTGGATGTAGGAAAAGGTTGAAAATTGTATGAAGTAGGACCCGTACCTTTTGATTAGAGAAGAAACTTGTGGAGACAACCTTGAGTGAGGGTTTCCTTCCAACAATCTGATGACAAACATTGTGAACACATCATTCACTCTTGCAAAATGTTGGTTGCTTTCTTTCAAGATCAGATGTGGATATTTCTCATATGCAGGAGCCTTTTGAGAAATGTTTTGGGTGAGTGTCAAACCTTTGAATGGTCTTGTGCTTGCAAGGGCATAGACCAAGTATGAAGTCATTGAAAACTTCTTGGAGACTCGACACTTGAAGCAGTTGGTGATGCAAGTTATCACTGATTATTTGCCCCCAATCTATCATTTGTCTGCCCTCGATGATGGTGAGTATGAACAAGGCCATCCAATCATGGAAATCTTTTGTCGTTTCTTCTCCCATTAGTCGGCTTAGGAGGATGATCGCATCTAAGAAGCCCTCATGAAATTCACTTCAGGAGAGGGATTTTGGCATACGGGATGGCTTTCTACCCTGCTTCAACCATGAACCCAGTGCAAGGCCTTGGAGGTAGGAATCTATCTTGGACCATTCACCTGATGCAAAATATTTTGTAATGATGACCATGTTGCTCCAGACGAGAATTTGCATATATTGAGAGATTACCTTGGGAGTGAGTACTGTCAGAATAGAGTTGTCATCAGCTCTTATGGTCCGAGTCTTTGGCTCGTAATAATGGGAACATGCCAGTACCAACTCGGTGCTTTGAATGGACATGGGATGACCACCCACAGCATACAACCCACTTGCGTAGACTTTCTCTTCCACAGGTTCCCTGGGTGCACCTAGCATCATGTTCTTGAGATCCTCCAGATCCATGTGGGTAACATCACTGTCACCCACTCCTGAATATTCTAATGACAGAGCCAAAGCGGGCTCAAGACCAGAAAATTTGAAATTCATGTTCATGAAAATCAACAAGATGAGCCAAAATGGAGATGACAACAACTTTCTACACTCAAAATGAGAACTTTCTATTTTTAGCAGTTGGGGTCCGGGAGCTGCTATTTAAATACTGATTTTTGACCTAGACTCAGTTTTTTGGAACCCCTAACATGCTAGGAACACTTTCACAGATGTTTCTTTCCATTATTGGACACTTTCTATTTTTAGAAAGTTGTTTTTTAGCTTTTTCGTGCTTTTTCAGTCTGAATTGCCTAGTTTTTCATCTCTGTTGTTTTCTGAGTTCACTGTCTTGAAAGGATTTGCTATTTTGGGAAAGTTTCTATTTATAGTAACCGAGAGCACCAGAGACTAACTATTTTTAGAAACTTCCCTTCCCCACCTCAGATTGCAACAAAAACAACTTCACCAGAATAGGTTTTCCATTTGGACTCCGTGTTCAAAATTTTAGCCCGATCCGTCTGCTGGAATGATGAGAAATTGAAAAAATGTACTTAGGGTAGAAAACTAGGGTTTACTGCCATTAAAAATCTAGGGCAACTCTAAGTTTTCTTTCACTTGCTTCTTGAAGGCGCCTAGGAAAGAGGAAGATTGAAAATTTTGTTCGATTTCATTTACCAGATTGGGAGATATGAATTTTTCTTGTTTTTGGTCATGGATTCATTCTGGCAAAAAAATGGCATGGTGTCTAGACAAAATGCAATTTTCTTGGGTATTTTGTAGCTGTGTTCATGAAGGCATGGAAGAAAAATAGAATGGAGATGAGTTGTAATGGTTTTTTGAATTTTTCCAGCAGCACCTCTTGCGCACGCTCATGGAAGGAAGAAACACGACAATTTGAAAATTTTACAATTTTTGGTTTTTAAATCTTCTTGGGAGTGGATGCAATCTTTTGTCCCAACTTTCCCAAAGGGATGGGACAGATGGAGCAAAAAAATGCTCACCTAAGCATGACAAGTGTCGCACGATGATTGCATGGCGGAGGAGAGAGAAAAAGCAAGTGAAAAGCACTCGGGGACTGAGACTGGGTCACTTGAGGAACCTAGGCAAGCGCTGGACATGGGTGCATTTTTGTGTCACAATTCCCAAGGGGACGAGATAGATAGGGTAGAAAATGCGCCCTCACCTGGGAGTGACAAGTGGCGGAAGGTGGTTTGACGAGGCGATGAGGAGAAAGGGTTGAAAAAAGGCCTGCAGAGCCTTCCTGGGTCACATGATGAATTGCGGGCTAACATGGGCATGGGGTGCATTTTTGTGTCCCAACTGTCCCAAGGGGACGGGACAGAAAAGTGTGCCCTCATCTGGGAGTGACAAGTGGTGCTTCGTGATTGCATGACGGGAAGGACTAGGATTAGGTGAGAAGGGGCTTAACTGGCCATATTAGGCTTCATCAAGGTCATGCGATGGACCAGGGGGCTCAACTAGGCATGGGCACATTTTTGTGACCCAACTGTCCCAAGGGGATGAGACAGAAAAGTGCGCCACATTTTGGGAGTGACATGTTGTCCATCTGTGAAGTTGACTAAGTCTCGGAAGCTTACCTTGAAGACGAAGTTTCCGGAGCTCCGGACTTTTTGGGCACTTCTTTATATGATTTTGACTCCAAACAGCCTTTTGAGAAGAATGGGATGGGTTCCATGATCTAATTTTTCCTACGACACCCTAAAAATAGCCTTTTTTCTCAGGACCGTAGGGTGTGCCTACCAAAAACAAATTGTGAAATGAAGCGCTTTGGTCTTGTGAAAAATCTGAAAGCACCATCATTTAGACTATTGAATTAGCTTTCCAATGGGAGCAGAGGAATGCAATTGCCAACAACTCACTATGGGGACAGAGGAATGATTTCTTCTCTACCTCATCGATGCAAGTCTATTATCTGGAATATACCCTATCGCATTCATCTCCCAAGAAAATTTCTCCAACATTGCATAGATCCCGTGTGTTTATGGATGTGATTTGTCTCCTAACCAAAAAGTGTGTACCATTTTACATGCTTCAATACAACTGAATCCATGTATTTTTTAATTCCTCTATTCTAGACTATTTTTTCCATATTTTTTTAACATCGTCCCACCTACCCACATCTACATAAATGTTTGAAAGAAGATCATAAGGAGAAGCATATTTAGGATCCAACTGAAAAACTAAAGTTGCCACAAATTCTCCTAGCCATATATTTTTTCTTGATCTACAATCAGCAAACAAACACATCCACACAACCTTTTCAGGTTTTATTGGCATTTTATGAAGTTAAAGAATTCTTCAAGATAACCAGAACGGATAAGTAGGTTTACCATGCATGCATAACGCTCCATTATAGGTGTAATGTGATTAAGGTATTCACAACCCTTGTCCACAAGCCCTATATGGCTGCATGCATATAAAACACAAACAAAGCTTACCTGGGTGGGATTGGTTCCAGAGGGCTTCACTAGTTCAAAGAGTTTGAGAGCGTCTTTGCCATAGCCATGCAAAGCAGATCCTTCTATAAAGGTAGTCAGTGAGATCACATTCTGATCATGCATTTTATCAAAAACAATTTGCATGCCTTCTGTAACTTCTACATTTTGCATACATGTCTATCAAGGCATTCACAACTAAAACTTCAGAAAATTGTCTACTTTCAATTATTCTTAGATGGATCTCTATACCCCATCCCGAAGCTCCTATTTTCGTGAATGTTAAGAGGATGCTAGAAAGGGTGAACTGACAGGACTGTACATCTATTCGTTGCATCTAGTTAAAACCTCCGAGGCTCTTTCAACAAGCTCGTGTTGACCATATCCGGCAATGATTGCATTCCATGAAACCAAATACTGTTTAGGAAATTTGTCAAACAATTCGCGTGCCTTTTGCATGCATCTAAATTTTGCATACATGACTATCAGGGTATTCCAAACTACAGCATCTGATAAAAACCCATTTTTCGTTATCCTTAGATGGATCTTTACACCCTGTTCCAAGTACACGCTGGGAGGATGCTCGCAAAGGTTGCCGAATTGAGCCTTACACCATCCAATTGCATTTGGTTAAGAATCTCCCTCCAAGGCCATGTCAAGATTCCATTTTGTGGATATCCAGCAGCCACATCATTCCGTGACATGACTTTACGCTGAGGTATTTCTTCAAAAATCATTACATCCTCATCAAGATCGCCATTGTGTGCATATCCACAAATGATTGCATCTCACGAGACCACATTTCGTTGAGGCATTTCGTCAAACAGTTCCCCTGCCTTGTGCATTCTTCCACATTTTCGCATAATGGATTTCTGACCCCTGTTCCGGAGCTTCCATTGAGGCTCAAGCTGGGAGGATGTCGGAAGAGGTGAAGCTATTGGGTTTAACAATTTATTGTTACATTTAGTGAAAGTGAAAGTACGTCAATGCCTTTCGAGAAAACCCAGTCCTTTGTAAGCTGTAATCATCCTAGTCCATGAGAAGATTCGTTCCATCATGTCGTCTGAACCTCTGTAAGTATACACCAAACTTCCGCATGTGGCATATAAGGAGAAATGTACTTTGAAAAACTAACCTTGAGCAAATGTAAATCCCTTTTGAGCAGGTAACCTTGAGGTACAGTACTTGTGGTGACATAGGTGCATGTAGTGAGTGGAATGTGTGGTTTTTCTTTGTGGAAATACAATTAGCATTTGCACCAATTGTTGGAAAGGATAGACTATAAAAGTAGTTTACTAATAAATGTGTTAATGTTTGATCAAGCCAATGCAATATTTTGCAATTATTATTTTTAGTTCTTTATTCAGTTTTCTAGTATTTAATTTTTAAAAAAAAATTGAGAATGCTTCTATTAATAAAAAACAGTTACAAGAGTCACAAAATTATCCAGTTACAGCAAGAAAGGCTCCAACAGAGATCAAACTATGAACAAAAACAAATTACAAATAAACTAAGAATATTGTCTAAGCATATTGTTTCGCATAAGACTTCGAAGGCAATCCTATATCTTCACAAGTGCAACACACTCCTCTTGGTTCTTAAGGTTGAATTGATACAGTTGCAACCACGGAGAAGAAAAAATCTAAGTTTATTGAATAACTAAAGTGGAGTCATTCCCAGCATATAGTTGTTGACAACAATTTTTTCCATATATGGAAGAGGATAGTCAGTCGGTAAGTATTCCATATGGCAGTGAGGATAGAGGGGGGAGAAATCCCAAGTAAGGGAGTCTTTTTATTGAAATTGTTGGGAAAGAGTTCGGGAAGAACGGAGTAGAGGGAAGTCTAGAGCTGAGCAATAGATCGGCAATGCAAGAAGAGGTGGGAAATACTTTCATGTGTTGAACAAAAGGTTCAATCTCCTGCAACAAGATCCAACTTGGCTAAAGTGAGGCCAATTGGAAGCTTCATATGTAGAATACACCATCCCAAAAGATGACATTTAGCCTCAGCAGGGGATTGCCAAATTATGTAATCCATTCTCTTCCACTGAGAGTCAGAGAAGGACATAGACCACTTGTTATTAAGAGATTCACCAAGTGGCAGTGGTTGTTGAATTAGCTGATACAAAATTTATGGCATCGTTGTGTTGATGGCAGTTAGGTTTGGCTAGCACCAATCCTTCCAAGGGGTTAAGGATTGTCCGTGATTTTAAGAAGAACCTCATACGGGATCAACTGTAAAATTGAAGAGTAAGTATATTTAAGTTTGATGGGCATGGTAAACTTTTGTTGCAGTAATTGCCAAGAGAGCCAATTGTCAGCGTTCGTATCCCAAATGTCATTAATTGTATTAATGTCTTTCTTTTCAAAGGATTTTTCTTTGAATTTAGGTTGAACAACAAGAGGAAGGTAATTGAAACGAATAATTTGATTACACTAGAGATTGGATGAGGGAATACTTAATCCATGCCAAAGAGATTGATGACGTCATTCAAGAAATGGAGCCATAACCTACAAGGCTATCCAGTTACACTGAAGAGGGAGAGAGCCAAAAATATCAAAAGATTATGCATTTATGAGTTTATCTTCCCATGAGGTAAGAGTCCATGAACCTTTATAGGAAGTTTGTCAGTTTTGTTCCCTGGCAAGGATATTTCAAGGCTCAATACCTTGAGGGGCTCTCACCACTCATTTTGTAACAAGGCATTTCCCTTGTTGAAGTGGATCAATAATTCCAAGTCCACCTACAGATTTAGGTTGAGTGCATAGTTCCCAAGAGATTGTCATCATCCCTTTCTTTCCATTATTGTTGTTCCAAAGAAAGCTCCGAACAAGTTGTGTGAGCTTTCCATAAGCAGATTTGGAAGGCAACCAATAAGAGGAATAATAAGCATGACTAGCCAAAAAATTGATTAATGACCAATAGCTTGGCAGCAAGGGAGAGAAATTTACACAACCAATTTTTAACCTTTTTCTGAATTTTAGTGAACACACAGTCCCACATATCCTGAGGAGAGAGATGTATACCAAATGTAATGCCCAAATAACGAGTAATCTTCCCATGTGGGAGGATGTTCCAAGTTGGGGGAATCCAAGATAGATTTGGCTCATTTTTAATGAATATCACCTTTGTTTTATGGTTGCACAACTTGGAACCAGATATGTCACAGTAAATATCAAATATTGTATGAGCATTAACATGGACATGATTTAACTTAACTTTTTTGTTAGCCAATCAAATTTAATCATTTTAGTTTCATATAGTTTAGATAATAATTTTAAACTTTTTTTTTTTGCATTTTCAAATACATGAATGATTTGTAGAATTTTTTCTTTATTCTCCTAAGAAAAATGAAGGCATAGCTTATTAATGCTCATTAAATAGTGTAACATATCAACTCCATGTTGTCTCATTATTATTTGACTTGTTACATATATGCAATCCCTTTTAAATTAATTAATAATCTCATTTTAAATTGAAAATACTCTTCTATTAAATTGATGTGACAATTAGATATTTATCACACTTTCGTCTCTGTCTAGTTTAAAGCATATATGGCTTATATGTATTGGTCATTCACTATAACTCCATTCACCATTTTGAAACATTTAGAGACCATTTGATTCTTCTCATGTTTCTTTTATTCTTACTTTTATAAACCACTAACCTTTCCATTCATGTTTACTTTGAGTTTTGTAAAGGAGGCCCAAGTGCCACATCACACCTTTCTTAAGGACTTCCCTTTCATTTTTATCTAGAATATCTATGTAATTATTTTATTTTTAACTATAATGACATGAACGATTACTTATTTGGATAAGAAGTGTATTTATGTTGCAATGACAATTACACAAAATTATTTCTAAAAATTATCGGGATAAGATCAACCAAATTTGTAAAGCTATTCAAACTGACAGGAAACCAAACTAGGATACATGTCCATTAAAATTATTTGAAAGTAGTGATACACTTTTTACCAAGAATATGATCAAATAGGTCATCATTTAACCATCCAACAATATAAATAATAATTGATTTAATAGTCCGCAATGTCGGGTGGTTTATGTTTGGGTCTCTAAGTGACTTATAGCATATGAGAGTCCTCGATGCTCCTAGTACATAGGAGGCACCTAAATGTACTTCAAATACAATGTGTACATACCCTACACCCTCCTCCCGGTACAAAGGAGGCACCTAACTTTTCTCTTAATACGAGGTGTACATACCCTACCCCCGCCAATATTCAAATATTTGACCTCTCTTTTAAGAGCACAAATTCTTCACCATTAGACCAACTTGGGTGTAACAACTCTGCCTAACATCTAATCTAAACCTTAGGCTACAAGAAAATTGGCTAATAATGTTAACATGGTAGCGTGATCAAGCCCATATGGACCCTTGATCAAATCTCTATAAAAACATTGTTAATTTAAAATGTATTTTCCCACCAATGACACGTGATATAACATGCAATTAATGCTCCCTCCTTTAATTTTCGCATTATAAGGCATATGATCATCGTAATAAGTATCTTTCCCACCATGACATAAGTTTTTCATATATCATTCAAACATTGTGTTTTGTCACCATAATAACCAAACCAAAGATATATATCTTCTACCATTTGTTAATTGCAGCATTGTGTGAGATTCAAGTCGCATACACATGACATTTAACCAAGTTAAGCACGTTATATTTTTTTATGAGCAAGGTATAGGGTTCAAATCTTTTAACAACAATTTCACCTCCAACTCAACGCCTAATGCCAGATCCCTATCAGAGTGCCTCATTTGGAACAAAATCTTCAATCACTATTGAAATTAAAAATTTTGCTCGTACTCGTCTGACATTTTATACATTTAGAGCAATTTAATGTTAATTACTTGAAAAGTATTCAACTCTAATTAATTTTTAACAATTTAATGTTAAGATAGGGATTAGTCGCATTGCGACTCTTGTTAAGTTATTGTGTGGATTGAAGGTATTTGTTTTCTTTCTTTTGTAGTTAGACTTCTTTTTTTCGTGATTTATGCACTACCATTCATCCTCACAATACAATTATGTAGAGCATCCTTCCCATGTAGAAATACAATTATGCTTTAAACATTAAGAAATAACACCAAAATTTTATTATTCTATATTAAATATTAACATATAACATCAATTTTATATTAAATTAGGAGAAAATATTAATATGTCAATACTTAATATTCAGATGATACAAACTCCATATTATTTTACAAAATATAAATTATAATTACCAATATTCTAGTATTTTCATGATAAGTTTGTCAATTTCTTATTGTGTCAGTGAAGCTTGAATACTAGAAACAACTTAACAAGTATTTGAGCATATGCATGATTATTGTAAGCCCAATATTTGCTTCATATAATGTTCTTTTGAATATATCAATGCAAAGAAATAACTTTGAAACAACAATTTCATTATTTAACAAATTGGTTTGTGTTAGGTTTTCTCTCTCTTATAGCTTTCAATATCATTGTCAATGCATTTGTAAGGTAGATAGAGTAGAGGAATTTGTTCACCTCTAGAGAAAGATCCATTAACAACTTTGTATTTTTTATTCTTGTACTTATAATACTCTTATAAAATTAAGTTTTGATCAAAGAAATCTCAAAGTAGTTATATTATTGGACAAGATAACATGCAAGAAATTTAATCCCAATTTTAGAACTTCCAATACATTAATTCATGGCCACTAACTACTACAAGGTTTTGCACTAAAGATTGTAGAGATACATAAGACATTCCCAATGCTTAAGGGAAAACTACAAAAATCATGCAAAGATTAGGGTTATGTGCTTTATACTCTAATATGTGCATTTTTTCTACCCCACGTACACCACAATATGTATTTTGAAAACGTTAATATTATACCCATTAATAAATTAAACACTATAAAAAAATTGGTGTTTTGATGAAATGATGGTGTCATATCTCTCAAACATAACATAAATGTTTTATCACCTTGGTATTTAACACCATTTTTTTGGTTTTTATGGTGAGGGTGATAAAATAATGGTGTAATATGTCAAGCAACATATATAAACATCAATATTTTTGGCGTTCTGGTGCTAAATTCGTTAATTTTTTGTTGTGTTTGTAATCTTGTGTTAAGTCACACATGACTCATATAGAGACTTGAGGAGTTACTAGAACTATAAGATAAACCTTAATAATGTAATGACATATTGATTTATGTATGTATGTAAGAGTTAATGCTTTGGCATGATGATTTATAATGTGTTGTTAGTAGTTTATACACTCAAGTGTTGTGATCCTTGGTATGTGTTATGGTTCATAAAGTATCTCAAGTGTTAATTGATGTTTGAATTTATAATCTTTGTACATCGGTGATCATTATGGTTCATTCTCATAATATGAGTCTAAAATTATCTCACTCGATATCACTTGATAATATTAGGTCTGCTCCTAAGTGAAAATGTCATTATAGAGGGTTTGGAGGTTGTTATCTTTTGTGCATGGGGTTAGCCTACACAGGGTCTGAAGTAGGCTAAAAATAGTGCAACAATTTGTTTTTATTATTAAAACCTTGTGTGAATGTGTCATGAAGATCATCGGAGTGTGTGGCATATAAATCTATTGATCATACCACTCTTAAACGTGTTGAATATTGTTTTAAGAATAAAAATATAAGTTTTTTGACAAGAGAAAAAAGGATAGGAAGGTCATCAACTATATACATGATTGTAGGATAAATTGTACAACAATTTTGAATAAACTGGTCTTCATATAGTCACCACAACATATATATGTGGGTTGTTGCATACATCAATGGTTTAATATTAGATGAGGTAGATTGGTTGAACTAATGTCATTGATGTCTAGTGTTGTGGTGCCCTGGAGAGTTATTTACTATAGTTCTCATTATCCACTTATACATGTCCAAAGGAGGTAAAGTTTGAATTTATCTTATAATTGAGGGCATTGTTCATTGCAACTAATCCTTTTTGGATAAACATGTTCCTTATTAATTAGGGACTTGAATGCTAAGCATGGAGAGCCACGTTCCACATCATGTAAGGGCCAGGCTATTTGATGATAGGTTAAGGTTTGTACAGAGTAAAGAAAAGAAAATAAACTAAAATGGATGATTCTATGAGGGAGCTTGAGGTTGCACATATATGGTGAAATTAAAGTGATGGTTAGATTTAAAGCACCCTAGGGTGAGTGGGGAATCAGATCATGTGAATGTAGTGAGTACCTATGACGGTCAAGAAGGGAACATGGTTGGCTTGTGTGAGGAGAGACACTCTATTTAGGAAGATGAATTACATAGTAATGAGTTTCATGAGGTATAATATTCATGGTTTGGTGTGTAAGATATTCCACTAATTAATTATGAGTACACTAATCTTGTTGAAGGCTCGAGATGGATCTAACAAAAGGTCAATGTTTGTGTGCCTAAGTATTACTCAGAAGGTAGATTTTTTGGAGAATTTTGTGTGAGTGAGATAAGTAATTTTTACTTATGTAGAAATGAAGAGTTAATGTTGGAAAAAATAGTGTCTTATATACTATTAGAGGTGGAAGCTAACGGGCCTATGATGACTTGATAACTCATGCATTGATAGTCACACAAAATTATGTGTTAAACTCAACCATGATCATTGGATTAAGGGCAGTGAATGTTCCTACACATGTCGGCAATTTAATTATGGAAAGTGGATCATGCCTACCGATTGTAAAATCTCCCATGGCCACACAGGGAGATGTGACTCATGAAGGTCTAAGTGTAATATTCACAAGTGTATAGGGGGTGTTGAGAGGATATAGAATGGATTTATATTTGTAAACTTAGTGTGCCCCGACATAAGTATAATAGGTGTTGCACCATACAATTTTATCATGAAATGTCAACAAGATTACATGAGGATTGAGGTTTGGAGGATTTTATGAAACATATACATAAGTGTGAAATTTCATTGTGTGTGAAACGAGTGATTCCATGGAGAGAATAACAAGTTAGTTTTGGCATTTATTGATAGAGCACACATGGGGTATAGGAAGATAGAATTGAATCAAACCATTATGGATTTTGATGAATTGAAGGTAACTTTATTTAAGGAGTTCCATATGATATAATTTGAGCAATATAGAATATCTACATTAAAGGAGATAAAACATGAGATGTGAGAGAGAGTGTATATGATACATTTTTCAAGACATTATTGTTTAAAAATTTGTATAATATATACTTTAAGTAAATTATATGCAATGGTTTGCTAGAGGATTAATGACATCACTCCAAATGCATCTTGTCAATGAATAACTTTGTAGAACCAAGGGAATTATTTAAGGATACAATATACATGAAGGTCATAGGAAGCTTTAATACTATGATCAATCAATAGTTGAAGGAGAAAATCTTGATCATGTAGAATTATCTGCAAAGTTTAGTATGTTAGTGTTGTGAAGAAAATGAAAAAATGGTTATGATCTATTGACAGTGAATCATAGGACCCTACTAAGAGGAATTACATGCAAAAAATACATGACATGAACTTATGTTGTGAAGGACCTATCGACATTTGGAAATTTAATCCTTGGAATGTAGTTCTATCCATAACTCGACATGTATTTAATTTCCTATTTCCTACACATCCCTTGCTCAATAAACACTACTAGCCATTATGTCATGCTTGTTATCCATCATTGACCAGTCAAAACCACAATGCGAGAATATCAAACACATATTCAAACACATGTCCACCATCTCCAACAAACATATTGCATTATACACCATGCTCCTACTAAGTCAGCCATGCATAATAACTTCACCTAACTGAATTTGTCCTGAGCTAATGAATTTTTCCAAAAACCCTAACGAACACACTTTAAAATCCGTAACTTACCCTAGTTGGTCTATCATTTGAGCAAGAAATATTGTCAAAAAATTTCATATATAAATGCACTCACTTAGCCCATTTTAAGGGCCTCGTACCTCACATTTGTGGGTTACCAAAGAGATCACAACAATGCATCAGATTGTTAAATTAGTCTCTCAAGCATATTCAACCAAATATAAGCCTATACACATCATTAAAAGTTTCCCTAAGCCATTCACAAAGCTATATCACATGCCAAAGATAATTTCCAGTGTCAAAGTTCCTATTAGGGTCTTGTTAGTATATGGATTTGCACGCATGCAAATGACATGCAACAGTGTGGGAACGAAGTCCCTCCTCAATGAAGGTGAGGTTGCCTTTATTGAAAACCAAAACTGTATTTACATCTGTACATTCAAAATTGTATGTGGGGGGTGTTTTGGAACACCAATGGAAAGAAAAGTGAATGAGGGAGATGGAATGGAATGAAGGAAAGGAATGGATGGAAGAACATGCAATCGTTAGGTAAAAGCAAAGCATAATATTGCATGGAGAAGAACAATGAATAACTAACACAAATAAAACGGAGTTTGCATCAGCTAAACAAGAATGAGTAAAAGGGAACATACGTGAGGAAGTAGATAATCAGAGCTTGATCACTATGAACTAGAACAACATATTAGTACCATTGACAATAAGGTCCAAGATAATATTTGCATGCAAGATTCAAGCACTAACATCTAATGAACATAAGAACATCAAATGCTATAAGAGACAATGAATGGGACACAAAGTTCATATTTTATTAACTCCAAAATGTCTTCTTAAAAGAACAAAATTTTTCTTTCTTTGAAATAAATCTTGCACACAAGAGTATTTTCTTCTCCTCTCTCAAAGTCACCCTTACAAATGAGCCCCTAACTTCCTTTTATAACCCAAAATTTAGTTACAAAGTAGTTAGGGTTTTACATGAACATTAAATAGGGCATCTTAAGTGACTTTGACTTTTTCAACCAACTTTATTAAAAGCAACTAAAAATAGAAATCACTTAAGTTATCCAAAGTTTTCCAAAAGTGAGTTCAACAATAACATCATTTTAAAATAACACTTTTAAAAAATACAAAAAAAAAACAATGCCTTATCCATTGAAATGGGGTCCGCCTATCTCAATCATATCAAAAACGGACTCTCCTACCCATTAGAAAATATAGGAAATCACCCTACCATGTTGTTGGTGAAACAAGGATCTTGATTCTTCATCAATTCAATAGATTTGAGCTTTTGCAATGTCTGGTGCATCTTCTCTTCCCCTGGAAAATGACTTGGAAGAAAGCCAACCTCAAAAAGTACCTGCATTTCGAGAATCTTACCTGGTATGGTATGTAGGTCTGTAACTTTAGATTGGATCTCTTCACAAAGGTGTTTGATCCTGAAACATTGATCCATAGAAGAAGTGGAAAAAACATCAATAGGAGTATACATTTCATGTATCAATTTTGTAAATTGTTCCACTAGATGTTGTACTGAATTCCTTTGGCTGTGTTCATTGATGAAGGTACAAGGAATCTCTTATATGAATGCTTGAATGGAAGAGAGCGTAGTATAAGATTCGTTTCACAAACTGTCAAATGGAATTACTAAGTCTTCCAAAATCATTTTCCTAGACTTAGCATGATTTAGCCATAGAATTTGTGTCATGTGATGATCAAACTCAAGTATTCCGTCTGAGGCTAAGAATGTAGATTCCATGTGGGCAAGATCCTTAAGACTTGGAAAAATCTTATCCAATGTTATTAATTCTGCAATGAGGCATTCCTTGAATGGAAACATTGAATCAAGGTAGGCACCTCATCAATTTTTCTCAACCCACCACTTTCTATCTCGGAAACCCATGACCTTAGAGTTTGCCCTAGAGTGATCACATCCTTTGATTGATTGAGAATTTCTTGATCTGGGATGGCCACCATCTCTGGAACAGGAAATGAAGACACAATTGGGCTGATCAAATGTTGAACATATGAGATGAGCTGATGCTTTTCTTCTTTGAGTTGGGAAATTTGAGATTTGTATCTCTCCAACCTTTTAAGCACATTGTTCATTGAATCCTTTTCCATAGCAACATCACTTTCAAAAGTGGTCTTTCCAAGGGCTATTTTGGATACTTCATAGTCAGTAACTCTCATGTCCCCCCATGATCCTCTTCAGTAGTTTGAACTGCAATTTCTACAAATTTATCTTTGTTATCATCAATCACTACTCTAGAGAAGACCTTAGGATTTTTGTGCACAACTTTGTTGGAAAGGGCAGAAAGAGATTCCAAATCAATGTTGTCCACTTTGACCAATCTCTTCCTCTTTTTGATTTTAGAATCAACCCAGGTTGGTGCTTCATTCATTAATTCGACACAAAAAAGTCAAGAACTGGAAAAAATATCCACTTTGCCTTTCTCATGACTAAAACCAGTAGGCAATTGTTCTGTGGCCTCAATCCTTGGCAAAGTGGCATCTGCAACACATTCTTGATTATCCTCATGTTCTTGTGAAATACCCTTATCACCTGGATGCTTGGAAGAATTAGATATATGTGCCACTGGGAGTTGTTTGGACTCTGGTGTATAAAATTGATGACTTGGATCCTTAGTGGGCCTATTGGAACTCTCAGTGATGTGAACAAATGAGTTTGGGGTGGAAATACCAGAAACACGTTCTTTTCATTCTTGAAGATGCACACTTTTTACCAACCCTTGAGACACTGCTTCTTTATTAGAGACAAGTTTGGGTATCCACTGACTTTTCCTGTGAGATGCGTGTGATGATGTTGGTGGAGACTGGTATGAAGAAGTTTGCACCACCTTTTTCTATGTAAATCCTCCCCTCATTAGCAATTTTTGTATCTCAGACATATGTGCCTAAAATGGGAGAGGATTGGCCATGTGATTCTCATACCACATCATATTCCTTTTCAACACAAGTTGATTCATGACATCTAGAGAAGTTTCATCTCCTTTACTCCAATCAATACCAGGGAGTGGAGTGAAAACTATCTGATCATAGGCAGGATCCATAAGATCAATTCCATTATCAGCAAGGGTCAAAGGAGGGTCCCTTAATCTGTAATTTTCTATTTGAGCCAGTGTGAGATGAGAAAATTGTCATCGTCTCACCTCCCTGTCATCCGCACATTTTTCCCAATAGTCTTCTATGTTTTCCTTGTGCCTATATCTTGCTCCTAGAGATTTTTCCATGGATCCTTTAATATCAAATTGAGCCCTACTTGCAAAAGAATGTATAGTCATGAGGGAAAATTATTTTTCCATAACATATATGTTGTGGGAACTTGGACATTTGTATTCCCTAATTTGAATTGGGAAATGAATGTCTCCTTTACGTTTATCCACGAGTAGGTAATGGATTTTGAAAAGCTGACGTGAAAATTCCATCAATGTCAATTTGTCATTGACATATTTAGGAAGTTTGTAAGGAGATCCCACAAATCCATCAAGTTGTATATAGGAGTAAGAGGGAAAATGGATATACCAAGTTCCCCATTGTTTTATCATTCCCTTGGCATCTTCTGAAAATATTTCCTCTGGGTTTCTCCTTAATGACCGTATTATATATAAAAGGAAAGCATCGTTTACCCTCCGGAAATGGTGAGAACCATTCTTGAACTCTAGTTGTGGGTAAAATTGAAAAACACTATTCTTTCCAAGACCCATCGTACCTCTAGTTGTTAGCCCTGAAAATATCCTCCTTCTTGCTACAACATAGATCAAATATAAGGTCATGTAAAAATGGCCTATCATTCTTACCTCAATCGATTGCTTGTGGAGAGTATTGCTAACGACACTTGCCCAATCAATAAACATCTTTACATCAAGAATGATACAAATGAACTTGTACATCCAAGGATGAAAATTCTTAGCGGAAGGGAGACTGAAAACCCTATTAAGGAGAGTAATCATATCTCATATTTCTTCCTGAAACTCTACTCGAAACAACTCTTTGGGAATTCTTGAAGTGTGATTTTTTGGTTTGACTAACCAATTTTTATCAACCATCTTCGACCATCTCAAAGGGTTTTCATCCCATGATTGTTGTGTTGATTCTAGCGTGATGTCAACATTTTCTTCATGAAGTGGCACTCTTAACAAATCTTCCATATGATCTGGAGAATTGAGTAGAAAAGGTTCATCTTTGTCATTAAAAACTCCTTGACACTTAGGATCATAATGTTCAGCACAAGCTAGGAAAAATTTGGGGCATTGTATGGCAACTGGAAATGTTGATGCTTGAGGTAAGCCGCAACGATAGAGCCTTTTCGAAAAAAAATTCTTTCCTTCCCGCCTTACCCTATCACAGAATTGGACCATATCCACGTGACCCATATTGGTATCTAAAATATTATCATACATTGAATTTAAGGATGATGTTGGAACTAATCCTTGATATGCGTATTTTAGTGTCGATTTATTAAAGCGTTCACCCATTATGAATTTTAAAGTAAAAAGCAAAAAGAAAACATACACTGGGAAAGTGTCGGGTCTAAGTCTCCAAACCATCGTTTCCACAAGAAAAATACGACTCTCTTTTTTATTATTTTTAAAAATAAATAAATAAATGAATGAAAAAAAAATAAGCGGTTCTGATTTCAAAATGAGAATACAAATGAAATATGGAAACTAAGCTCAAATCACCACCTGGGTTAAAAATACTATGATTTTTAGACCATTTTTATTATTTCCAGCTATGTGTATTCCATCACTTGAGTGTGTGTGCATGTGTTTTAAATCCTTCTCCTTTAGCATTCCAGAGTTGTGGATCTCACCTGTTTTGCATTCCAGCGTTAGTACTGCTTGGTGTGGGTGTGAGAATTATTTTCTTTTTGTTAAAATGTTTCTCTTTGCTCTCACGTTGGACCTCTACCTCCTTCTAAGTCTGCAACGTCTTTTAATTATTTCTGCATGGAGATTCTCTTAGGCAGCGTAGTATTTTCTTCTATCTGTGTTGAAAACTGCCAGTATGGAATTTTTAACCTACATGCATATTTCCTTTAATACATGGGAGTATGATCTGGAACAATGCATTGAACTTCTCCTGTTGTTGCATGTGTATGGGCTCTTCTTTGTCTGGACAACTCTCTAAAACTAGCACGTGGGCCAGTATATACTTGGCATTTAATAAAATGTGTGGGATTTCCTTCACCCTTGGCATAAGAAATTTTCCATCTTCTGGTAATGCGTGGACACTAACAACTTTTACCCACGTGGGTCTCACCTCCTTTGGCAGTGAATGATCTCTTTGGTATTTAGATTAATTTCCTCCTACGTGTGGGCATCTCCATTTGATTCCATGAATGCGTGGAGCTTTGAGCAAGGCGTTACATGTGCAGACTTCACGAAATGCGTGGCTTTTTTGTTTGATTCCTTGACTTCAAAAAAATAGCCAACAACTCCATATATCTTTGCATCTGTTTATCAAGCCAAGAAATATAACACACAACAACACCATTTTTCATAAACCCCAATAATTGACCAAATGAAAGTAATTCCAAATCTGATAGTAATGCCTCATAATTCTGTATTTCTATCGCATTTTTAGTCAAGTATTTCTCCACCTCAGATGTCACTTTTCTCTTGTCAGTAAAAGTAGAGATTTTTGTCACAATCGCAAAAGCATGTATAACTAGATTATAAGCTACATCATATCCACGAATGTTGTAGAGGCAAGCAACCTCATCAAGTGCAGTGAGGATGATGGCTTGGAATTTATCTTGATCAATCTTTTCCCTTAAATCATCCAAATTTTCTTGGACATAACGCACAACAAATTCCAAAGGATGTATGCAGATAGGTGATGCTTTAGGAAAAGGCTGGTCCCTCTAAAATTTCAGGCACATGGATCTTCCTTGTTTGACAACATATGGGTATTTTTCTACTTAATGGATCAGGCATGTTGCACAGAGCATAGAGGTTCTATAGAAAATGGAGAAGGATGGCCTCTTGTAACCGTGTGATTCAGAAATGGAGACAACTACCTGGAACTCTCAAGGTTGCCTAGCTCTAGTTAATGCCCATGTCAGGTTTCCATGTGAAAGCCAAGGAGTGCATGTAGAATGAGCTTTTCCTTCTTCTAGCTCTAGATGTCTGTAATATTTCCTTGTTTCTCCTTCTTCTTAATTTCTATCGCTTCTGAAACCTCTTGTAATCGTCTCCTTCCCAATTTCCTAATGATAGAAGCAAAATTGAAATTGTCCATGACAATTGGAAGCGAAAAAATAATTACCCGCGACAATTGCTCACGATAGTTACGACAATAAAAAAATATAAAAGTTCTTCCAAGTTTGTCGAACAGCTTTCATGAGTATTAAATTAATATTTATTAATTAAAAACGTTAAAATTTAATAAATTTAATTTTATTAAATAACAAGGTAAATATTAATTAAATAAGTAAAACACAATTTGCATCATAGCGGGAGAAGGGCCTATTCAAAATGGATGAAACGAAAACCAAAATGACCATGAGAATGAGACGATCATGATGAGGGTAATAAATCACGTGAAAGAACACTTTTGAAAAAAAATTAAAATTTTCATGTTTATTAATTTTACAAAGTCAAAATTAGCTGCTAACAGGTCTTTATAGCCAATACACATTATGATATACATTTTTTACACATTAACTAGGTGGGGAAGTATGAGGGTTTGATGCCTCTTCCATGTATTTCTATGTAGGTGTGGTGGGTTGCACACAACCCAAAATTGCTAACCCTTTTTATTTCCTTAAATCAAGAAGAAGGCAAGCCTTAATCAACTACACAAGCGCAATCACGGAAATTCAACCACATAAGACGAAGTCGTGGATATAGAGGAACAGATTGCCAAAAGGAATGTTCAATCAAAATCAATAGAGGATGAATCTGGAAAAGAGGACAAAGTCACCTGGTTAAATTTATCTAGGACATGTGACTTTATCCTACTTTTAGAAGTACAATCCTAGATTTTCAAGACAACTTAACAATAATATAATGAAACTTCCTACACATTTTCCATTTAATTTTCATCATATCTCATTCAAAAATCAATATAATCCTCCTTAACCCTATTGTTTACATTTCTAATTAGCTCATCTATGCTAGTTTAATTTATTGTATTTTACTTGAAAATGATCCATGAGCTAAATGTTTGACGTTTTCAATATAATATGATCTCATTTTATTGTTTAATATATCAATTATATATATTTTTATAAGTAAACAAGGGTTGTTCATGGGTCCTTTTCTCATTTTTATTCAATATTTCCAAAAATGTTTACAAAAGATTCAACCATGATTACAATAGGTAAAATGTAGTGCCCACTTCCCTTTGACACCTTTTGATATTGATCTTGATACTGTTGATTACATTATGGACATTATTATGGTTTTGATTTAGTATGATGTTAGATGTTGGACCATGGATTATTGTTGATTTGATTTAGTTATGATGCATGATGATTATTAGAGACACTTCATATGTGGATGATGATATACTATTTGACATGGATATATTATGAATGTTGTTCAGACATGTGATGTTTGGATATTGTGAGTAGACCTAGAAAATGGACATTATATGATGATGATATAGTTGTTGATATAAATTATAAGTGATATTGTTGATTGCCTTGATGTTGTTGTGATTCATATGTATAGATGATTTTGTGATTATATTTATATCATGTTGGATATTTTGATATGGCCACGAGGCCGAAGGAGGTATTTGTGTTTTACAAGTTAAACTATCACAACAAACATCGGGGGATTGGAGACCAACCACATTGGAATTCTAGATGAATTCAACAAGGTCACCATAGCAACATGTTTTGTGTGTGTGTGTGTGTGTGTTATTTTTGTTAGGGATTCCCATGGGGGGGATTACCTTTGAATGTGACCAAGGGGCTTTATGTATTTATTAATGTGGTTTCTTTTATTAATGTTTGCATGTGTTTATTTTTTGGTGCTTTTACCCTTTTTCATTAGTTATTAAATGTTAATGTTGTGAATAATCATGTTGTTAAAGTAAACAAATCAATATGTCATAAGAAAGTAATTAGTGAAGTGGTTGGATTTTGTATTAAATGTTGTAAGTATGTGTAAGTGACCTTGTAAGTGATGTGTAAGTTTACTTCTGAGTGTGAAACACTCCACCTTCTTGGAAATTCGAATTTGTCCTTGGAGACTAATTTTGGAGGCTTGTGGGACAAGTAAAACTTGTCCCATACCTCTTAATTTTATTTACCAACCATACCTATGGTTGGAGGGTTGAATTTAGACCTTCTTTATGCATTTTGATATGACTAATTGTAATTTTTAATTGCACTCTTCTTACATTTTATTAAATTCAGTCCTTATGGGGTGTGGGCTTTTTGGAGTGTGTAAGTTTATTGTCATATTATTCACCCACCTCTTTATTGTGCATTGGAGAATGAATTTGAATTTTGTGTTGGAGTTGAGGATGTGTGATGTGGCATCCTACATGGATCCACCTCATCCTCTTCTCTTCCCTCTTCTATAAAATTAGAACTCCTTGCTTTGTTTTGGGTTGTTGAACATTTTGCATACTTCCTTTTGGGTGAAATTTTGTTGTGTGGAGCTCTTGCTTTTGGAAGGAGATTGGAGACCTTTGCATGCTTGTTGGTTGTTGATTTTGGACTGTATTTTGGCATTGGAAAGCTTGCTATTTTGGAACTTAGACAACTCCTTCATGGAGAGGTAAGAGCTTGGCTCTTGAAATACTCTTTTTCTTTATGAATGTACATGTTATTGTGTGAATGTTTTAGCATGTTTGTGGGTTGTTTGGGTAGACTACCTAGGAATGGTGTAGGAGAAGGCTATGGGGAATCCATGTGGGGGGCATAAGGGAATGCCAGTGGCATCATAATTCGTGTGGAGGGAGTTGGGATTGGGTTTCTACCTTGGAAAAGAAATGGCATTGCATTTCTTACTTTGTGGGGGGCATAAGGAAATTTGTGGGGGGCATAAGGATATATAGGAGATGTTTTATATTGGCGGTCTGTTACAGGTGGATACCCAATTCCCATTGGGAGGCATAAGCAACTTCCCCCATAGTTCCTTGCTCCTTTGGCTTGCTTGATGGAGCCTTAGTCTTGTTTGTATGTTTTAATGTAGTTGTAAACTACATTCTATTTTGAACTGTGTTTAAAATGTGAAAATGTTGCATGTGTGTTGTGGAAGCCTTGTTGCCATGGGTTGAATCACATCTTTTATTGCATTATGGTTGGGGCTCAGGGGCCAATGAAGAAGGATGGATTCTCCTCTTCATTGGATGTCTTGGTTGGGTGGAGAGTGTTGCCTTTCCCCTGCCTTTGTTGTGATCTAAAAGGAGAAATTTATGTTGTTGTTCTGGAGCAGAGGAGAAAGACAGTTTGACAGTTCCATGTGAAATGAAATCTCATTGTAACCTTTCCCACCTTGAAGTGGATGACCTGTATATTATTTGTAATGGAAAGATACGTTGTATTAAGCTATGAAAGTGGAAATTAGAAATGTGAAAGAGATATACTCTGTTCTGATCATCTGAAAGAAAGAAATTGGAAATCTGTTATTTGCATTCAAGGAATTGAAAGATGTAAAGTTGTATTGTTTTTTGAAATCAATAAAGGATTGCAATACTTTTCTTCAATTTTCATTGTTGCATTGAAATTGATCATCAATTTGTGATTTGAAACCTCTGTTTGGAAAATTGAAAGAGGAATACGTATGAAGGAAATATATGGAACTCTGTTCTTTTGAAATATGTTAAAATTGGAAATCAGACCTTGCATTTTATCTGTTAAATGGTTTATTTGTATCAACTAAATGTCTTAGGCTGGAATGGAAATGAATCTCCATATTTGGAAGATGAAAAATGATAAATAGCCCTTTTAAATCTGATCTCTGTTTTAAATTTTAAAACTAGCAAATACTTCTCTAAAATGCACAGTTTGAACCTACAAACAATAATCAACATTGAAACATTAAAATCTAGCATGCTATGTTATCAATGTACTCAATTGGGCTAAAACACTTAGGGAAAAATCTTTCAAACATTACAAAATCGGGTCAAAACCTCTTACAGTCATTTTGTTGTCAAGAAATAGAAAACTTTAATTTGCAACTCAATTAAACCAATTGAATCTTGCAAACTTCCTGAAATACATATAAGAACATTTCCCCATGTCTGTTTGACATGTTGAGAAAGGAATGAAGATCAAATTGAACAAAATTTACAAGTTAAAAATTTACTAGTCTGCACTATAAAACCTACAGAATGTTTTCTTAAAATTGACCCCTTAAACTTTATCAAAATCTAAAATTAATGATTTCTATGCAAATAAGGCATCGAGAGCTTTCTAGAAAGTCCTTGTTTTCCCAAAAATGAGCTTTCTATCAAAAGTTATGGCCTTCTGAAGTTTTCTTCACTTGGCGTCAAAATTTGGGAAAAATTTCCTTGACAGGCTCGCGTGCCACGAATTTTTCCCTTAAGGCTTAGGAAATTTTGGGAAATTTTCAAAATTTTCTCCTCCGACCCACCATCCCGCTTTTCCAATCAGTGGTTTCCACGTGGCACCATGAGGTGACAATGCGTAGGGGCAGATCCTCTTTTGAACTTAGTGTTTTCAGATTTTTTTTGGAAAATTTTGGCGGGCCCGCGGCCTGAATTTTTCCCTTGGGGCTTAGGAAAATTTTCTAAATTTTCCCCGCCGGCCCGCAATCAATCAAGTGATGCCACATGGTGTCATGAGGCATCGGCAGAGGAACGGGTCCCTTTTTGTCTTTTTCATCTCAGAAAATTTTTAGAAATTTTTCCAAGTTTACCCCATTGTTCCGTTGGCCCGCAGCCAATCAGGGGCTACCACATGGCATCACAAGGTGTTGGCGAAGGCGTGGGTCCTTTTACCCTCTTAGCCCTTTGGGGCATTAAGTCAATTTTCTCCCCGCAACCTCACCTTTCCCCGTTGGCTTAGGTTAGATGCATGACACGTGTCCTTTGCGGTCTCGCGGGAGCATGCACAAAGTCAACTTTTTCCCCGTGCGGGAGAATTTGAAAATGTCTCCCATCGCCCTGCCTTTCCCCTGCTTTCCCCACGCTACCTTAGAGAGTGCCACGTGTCCTTTGTGGACAAGCAGACCACGGGAAGTGCGGGCGCAAATCATTATTTTTTCCCCCGTGAAAAGGGAAAATTTTCTCAAGGTCTCCCCGTCGGCCCGCCAACCCGCCCTTTGGGCAATTTTTCACCCCTGGGCCCACGGGCCCGCTCTTGGGAAAATTTTCACCCCAAGGCCCACCTGGCCCATAACTTGAAAAATATGAGGAGTTAGGAGGACTTCTTTATATCATTGGAAAGGTGAGGAAATTTCCTATCCAATGGAAGTAATTTAGGAAAAATTTGAATGTGTTAAGGGTGAGAAAAATCAAGTTGAAACTTTAGGCCTGTTAGAGAGTGTGTATGGTGAGGAATTTCCCTCTGAACCTAATTGAAACTTCTAACCCTAAATTTTGGACCTTGTGACCTCTAATAATTATTAATAAAATAAAATTATACTCTAGTAGATCAGAATTGTTTCGAAACCTATTAGTGATAGATGTTGTCTTGTAACATGGTTGTAGATTCTTTTAATCAAAAAAATTATTCCTTAATTTTCCTAACTAATCCTAGGTTGTTCTTGGATCTCAAGTGGGTTGTTTTAACGGGTGCTACATAAAAACCTATTTCAATGCCCAAAAAATCTAATACAACCCAAGAAGGCAGTCGATGCATAACTTAAAACCAAATCATATGTAACATCCAAGCCTAAATATTAAACACCAATGAACTTACCTAGAAATTTCACAAGCCCAAATCTGAAAATCGAGGATGCCAAGGATCAACTAGATGCCCTAAAACCAATAAAGGAGAGGAGGAATTACAATAATTTTTGTATACAACTAATCCATTAACCTATGGATGAAAGGAGTATAGGAAAATACATGGTGATCTCCATAATAATGCAAAGATACTTCAATATGACTCATTAAGGAATACTCAGGGATATGCTATAAGATCCTTCACTAAAATCAAGTTTCCCAAACTAATAATCATAATGCCATATCCAAAAAAAAACATAATTATGTTTTGGAGACACTCATTTTTGGACCCTAAATATTAGTTAAGTACCAAGAGGCGTAGGTACATGATCAGTAAATAGAAGGGAGCTTAGGTAAAAGTGTGTGGGAAGAGGTTTTAAGAAGGGTTTAAGTGAAACCATGGCATGTGGGGGAGGTGAAACAAGGGTTTAAAGGACTTAGACATATTTGGCATCATGGAGTCACTTGAGGAAAAATGTGAGGACCCTACTAGATGTGATAAGTGGATAAGGTGTAATCTTGGGACCTTGGAGGCCAATAAAAGGATATTCCATGTAGGGAATATACCTAGAGGCATCATTAAAGTTATTAGAAGGTTTTGTAAAAAGGATAAACATTTGCCAATGGAGGACCAACATTGACACTTGGCATGTGATATGTTGCATGAAATAATTCATGGTGGTGGATGTTGATCCTATTTAAAGAAGTACTAGGGGAAAAAAATGGGGAGATAAGGGAGAAGGTAGTACAAAGGTGCTAGAAGGTATGGAATTTCTAAGAGAAGGAGGGTAACGAGGTGTTACAAAAAATGTTAGGAAATGCTAAGGGTTTATAGCTCATGATGTTAGGGTTTAGAGTTCTTGGTGATAGAGGGTTATAAGTGATATCATTAAGCATATGTATGGGTGTTGGGGTCTGTAAAAAGGATTATAATGGGAAATAATAGTTAGGATCTCTAATCAAATTAGTTTGTAGGGGTTGGATCTCTGTCATTTGATGTATGTGGTTTGAGATGACCCTTTTATGTAGTGTGGCTACTAGAAACTCTTTTAAATAAATATACATGGATATATTCTTTACTATCTTGTTTATGGGTGTAAACCCTCATGTTATTTGGCTTATCATGACTTAGAATTTGGTTCCTTGTGCTTCATATAATGTTTATTTACCTTTTGTGATGCATTGATGTGTAGATCTGTTAGTTATATCTTCTGCCTTTTAAGTAGATGCATGTACATTGTATTTCTACAAATAATCTTCCATTAATAGTCAGGAACTCTCTTGCAAAGATCACATAAAGGAGGGGTTCGGTGTGCATGCCTCGGGTGAGTGCCCAATGTCCGTTGGGTGATAGGCTGCAGCACTTGGGGTTAGAAAGAAGTATTAAGGGTAAAATAATGACTACATCTTGGTTCCGTTACCGGGATCTCTTTTTAATATATTGTGAGAGAAATGTGTAATGATGGAGCACTTGACCTTGGATAGTGTCGAAGCTTGGCTTAAAACATGGAGGATGAGTTTTCTCAAATATTTAACGTTGGACCTAAATTTGATGTATGTAAATGGGTAGAGGATCACCTGTATCATGAGTTATATGAGAACGTTTTCTATTTTTTTCCAGTAGAGTTGTATGAATGGCTATGAACATATGCATTAAGGTCAAGTTGGTACTATAGACCTCATGTTTAGACCTAGGAGGAATATCAACGGTTGCATGATGCCGATATGACCTAGACCCATGTCGTTGATCACTGGTGGAGTAGAGTGTTGACTAGTTATACCTTGGAATATGTTATTTCTATGTATTATTTCCCAGAGATTGCTGAGTTTGAGTTCTTGAAGGATCCTAGAGGATTGTTCTTGCATGTTATTCCACTAGATATCAAGATCCTGGTCATTACTTTAGTTTTGAAGCCTTTCCCATGGCTGACTAAATTCCTGCTAGGCAATAGGGTGTGGAAGCTGGCATGGTAGAGGATGGTGGACCTTGCGGTGGAAATGGAGAGAGAGGAGAGGTGGCTCAAGTATAATGAAGCTCAGGAGAGGGATTTGGCAAGACAATGTGAAGCTACAGGAGTGATGGATTTATGGAGGCAGATGTTGTGGGAAGGATTTGAGGTTCACGTGGAGGACGTGGAACCTGAGCAGTCTGAGCTACCCCATCTTAGCAAGCACGGAAGAGAAACCTCATCAACTTTTGGAGAGATCTCATCATATGAAGAAAGGAGGAGAGCCATAGGCACACATCTTAACCCACATGGTGACTAGACCCTTGTGCTTAGTTTTCTAGTTCCTGAGATAAGTTTTGATAATCCAGTTGGTATCGGTATTGGTAGTCAAGTGACACCTAGGAGGTATAATTTTTCATTTGGTACATCTATGGCTGCACAGTCATTTCCTATGTTTGGGGGTATTTTTTCTGGCACAACATTTGGGCAAGGTGTGGGATCACAAGGTTTGAGTATCACATCTGGGAGTGGCATGGGAAACACATCTGGGAGTGGTTCAGTATCACAGACTATTGATGCACAATTTAGCACAACGGTGGGTTCATAGGGTGCAACTACGTTAGGCCCCTTACCTATGATAGGAGGAGGATCTAGTGGATCTGGAGGAGTTGGCACTAGTGGATCTAGTGGGTCTAGTGGTGGAGGAAACACTGGAGGGAATCAAGGTCTTGGATCTAGCAGACAAGGTCCACAACACCATCAACATGTGTTTTATGAGATGTCGCTCCACTTACCTGATTACAAGGGCATTGAGGATGATGCAAAACATGTACACAAGTGTGAGTTCCTATGGCATGCGAAGGGAATCACTACCCTAGAGTGGAAGGAAAGTCATTTTGTAACCATGTTGCAAGGATGCACGCATAGCTGGTACAGGAAGTATGACCCACACCAGACAATGGTGGATTACATTGCACTGTGTAATGCCTTTTTGGTGGAGTTCCACATACCTGAGTTTGAACATAAAAACATTAGTGCATTGAAGGAAATTCAGTAAGGAATGATGGAGAGTGTGTGGGAGTATGATGCATGTTTCAAGACTCTCCTATCCAAGTTATCTTATGACATTCACCCTTCGCAACATGCTCAGTGGTTCATCAAAGGACTGATCACACCATTCAGGAGGGCACTTTCACAAAAGACTTTCATAGATCTGTATGAGGCCTTGGAGGCTACCTTGCACACTGAGGTAGTAGGAAGCATTGATACAAGAGTTAGTCTGTTCCTAGAAGCCCAAATTGCTACAATGGAAAAGTAGCTGGAGAAATTGTTTGTGAACTCGGCTCATGAGACTCACAGTGGGTTATGGTGTATGGATTGTGAGGTAGAAGGGCATATGAAGGATAGTTGTCCTCAGAGATCGATATGCGTGATGACGGTAAACTGTGAGATTTTCCATAGATATCATGATGCAAGTAGGTGTCTGCTACTGCAGTGCACGTGTGATCCGTAAGAATGTGTCTTACTGTTGAAAAATTTACACCTCTACTACTCATGACACCATGGATTGTAGATTGATTGACCAAATACATGATGCCATTGATACTGGTGTGTGCCAAACCAGTATTGCAAATAACTCCAAGGATGATGGTCATCATTATGAAGGGTGTGTGGATGGAGGAGGTCGAGGTAGAGGATTTTGAGGAGGATTTAGAGGTCGTGGTAATCAAAGGGTGGAATTAGTGAATTACCTCATGGAACCTTCTATAACTATGGATCTACATAACACTACAAGTGTGAGTGTCCCAATGATTTACTATAATGCTCTTGGTGTGGGAAAAATCACAAGTATGAGGAATGCCTAGAATTATTTGAACACATGAGCCAAAATAAGCATAAGGATAAGGGCACTGGGATGGTGAGTGTAAAGTGTGTTGATCAATAGTGGATGCCAAGGGTGGCATGTGAGTCAGAGTTAGAACCTATACTGGTGACGATGTGAGCTAAGGGTGCACATGCCAGGGAAATACCAAAGAAGAGACCACTGATTACAAGAGAAGAAGTGGTACATGGGAAGTATCCAGACCCTACCCATCAGAAGGAAGTCTATCAAGAGACCATGGAAGTAATCAAAAGTCTTCAAGGGGAAATTCAGTGTCTAAAAGAGAAATCCAGGAAGTTGGAGCAGAAGAAAAGTGTTGAGGTCCCTCAGGTAGATATAGATGATGTCAGAGAGGTGTGTAAGATGTTGCGCCAAGAGAATATCATCCCTCTATTAGGAGAATGGTTGAGAGATAAAGTACCAAGCACTGGAGGAGAGTGAGAGGAAGGTTTTGCATGCTAATCTACCTCCTCATAACCTTGACTATGATAAGGAGATTACCTTGAATGCAGTTGTTGATGGATGGCTCCTAAGTAATATTCTGATTGACATGGGCATGGAAGTTAATGTTCTCACCCTAGATGCATGGAATCAAATGGGAAGGCCCCCATTACAACCATCTTCAAATGTGTTGTATATGGCTAATAAGACAAAGGAAATGCCCATTGGTGTTTTAAAGGATGTTTCTATCACTATCCAAGGGGAAAAATTCACTAGAGACTTTGAAGTCTTGGTGCTTACTGAGGCAGAAAACTTTCCAGCATTACTTGGGTGCCCCTGGTGCTATAAGAACAATGTTGACTTACATTTCAATAAGGGGTATATAAGTTTTGAGAACAAGGAGGAACATGTTATCATTCCTTTGATGGATGGGAAGTCAACACCCTATACTGAGCCCTTGGGAGAAGAAGACCTAGACAGAATCTATGTGTGCACTATCAGGGACCCTGAGGTTGTGCAACCAACAAAAGAAGGTGTTATTCAGTGGGAAGACACTCAATCTATAAGTGATACAACTAGTGTGGCATGTGAAAATTGGGCACACAGGACATATGAGTTAGTTGGAAGGTAGTTAAGAGGCTCTGTGATGAGAGTAACAAAGGTGCACTCAGTCAGGCACCTGGGAGGAAAATAGTTACCAAGTTACACTAGGGGAGCCAACCCTGATGTTTTCCTGTGAGAAATGGAGACCCAGTGGAGATGTGAGATCGAAAGGAGAAGTATGCTTAGCTATACTTTTCTTGGGACCACATCACATTGGTGGGTGACCCATCATGATAACCTTCTAGAGTGGCATGAGGTGAGAATCATGTTCTTTGTTAGGTTTCTCTGAAGCAATGCACCTACTGCTATACAAGATTATCATGGGAAGGAACCCACCTTGTTTCACATCTAGGCATGTGAGAAGGCCTAGATGGAAGGTGTGGAAGCATTTCCTCCATCTTTATGGGTGCATAATATTTACTCCACCTTACAAGGCTACACACGTGCATGGTACATTCACTCAGAGCTGTGCCATCAGATAGGAAACTGGCAGGAGTTGACAACTGATCTCCTTCAAGCTTTCGAGTATCAGAGTACTAAACCATTGGTGAATGAGGTGCTATAGGTTGTTAAGCACCTAACTATGGGAGATAGTTCCATGGTGGAGGATAGAGTACTGGATTTTTTGGGTGAACCTAGCTTGGAAGCATGCTTCGATGAGGAAGAATCAGAGGAGGTACAGCTTGAGTGCATGCATGGAAAAAGAGAAAGGAAAATTGGTCTACATGATAGATGGTGAAGAGGTGGAAAACTTAGATGTTAACCATATTATGGGCATGTGAGGTTATGGATAGTGATGGTGAGAAAGCACATGCACCTACCATGAACCCCTGAAAACTAAGAAGGTTAACATTGGTTCGGAGGTGGAACCTAAGGAAGCTACTATTGGAGATTACTAGATAGAAAGGGAGGTTTCAAAGATTATTGATCTGTTGCATGAATTTCAGGATTTGTTTCCACATGGGTACCATGAGCTTAAAGGATTTCACCACTCCTTGGGAGAAATGAAGATCAAGTTAAAGGAAGGTGTGCACCCAATTCAGAAGAGACCTTATCGAATGAATCTGAATCTATGTGTCAAAGTCAAGGAGGAGATTGACAAGATGATTGCATTAGGCATCATTGAGGTTGTTGAGGAATCAGAGTGGATAATTCCAATGGTCATCAACATTAAGAAGGATGGGAGGATAAGGATTTGTGTTGATTACAAGGATTTGAATGTGGTGTGTGTCATTGATCCTTTTCCAACCCCCTTCACTGAAGAGATCCTGGAAGGAGTAGCCGGGTGCGAGATCTATTCTTTCATAGATGGATTCTCAGGATATCATCAGGTTAGAATTGTAAAGGAGGACCAAGAAAAGACAACCTTCACCACTGAATGGGGAAGTTTTTCCTATATGGTCATGCCTTTTGGACTGAAGAATGTGCCTGTTGTGTTTTCGTGCATTGTGGTTTAGGCATTTTAGGACTTCATCCATAAATTTCTACAAGTCTACCTGGATGACTGGACAGTATATGGATTAGTGAGGGACCATTGTGACAATATAAGGCTAATGTTTGAGAGATGTTGGTAGTTGAGTATATCTCTCAACATTAAGAAATGTGTTTTCACTACTCCATTTGGCACCCTGTTGGGACATATCATATGTAAAGAAGGCTTGCTGGTGGATCCTGCCAAAGTTGTCATTATTGTGGGATTGGGGGAGCCAACTAGCCAGAGCGCGGTGCACAGATTCCTTGGGCATACAGGGGTATTACCAGAAATTTATTAAGGGGTATGCCAAGATCATCGTGCCATTGGAGGAGTTGTTGAAGCACAAAAGTACATTTCATTGGGGAGAGGCACAACAGATGGCATTTGACACATTGAAGAATAGGCTTATCACCACACCCATATTATGCTTTCCCTCTTGGGATAAGCCATTCCATGTACATGTTGATGCTTTAGGGACAACGATTGGAGAAATCTTAGCACAACCTGGAGAGGGAATTGTTGACCATCCCTTGTGCTTTGCTAGTAGGAAGCTAACCCCAACAGAACAAAATTATACTACCATGGAGCGTGAGGCATTATCGATGATCTACGTGTACTACAAAAATTTAGGAAGTATTTTCTAGTGACTTTTATCTTTACATGGACCACATGGCATTAAATTACTTGGTGAAAAAGCCCATCTTGCAAGGGCACATATGCAGGTGGGTCCTATTTGTTCCAAGAGTTTGAGTTTACGGTTGTTGTAAAACTGGGTAAGAGTAATTTGGGGCCTAACCATTTTTCAAGGATTGACTCGGGAGAGGATGCAAGAGCATTGAGGATACAATGCCAGATGCACAACTGTTCAGATTATAGTGCACACCCTCTGACTTGGAAGATATTGTTGTGTTTCTCAAAATGGGTGTGGTGCCAGAGGGAATGAAGACTTTGGAAAGGAAGTAGTTAGCCATACGTATTGCGCCCTACATGTTAATTAGTGGAGACTTATACAAGCTAGGCCGATGAGGTTTTGCATCAGTGCGTGCTTGAGCATGAGTGCACTGCAATCATGGAAGAGGCTCATGGTGGAATTACAGGGGGACACTATGCAGGGAATGCAACCGCACACAAGATCCTTCTAGTAGGATTTTGGTGGGAAATGGTTTACAAAGATTGTATCAAGTATTGCAAGGCCTGTGACCACTGCCAATGCCTTGGTAAACTAGGGAAAAGAGATGAAATTCCATTAAGACCGATTGTTAGTGTAGAGCCATTTGAGAAATGGGAAATTGACTTTGTAGGCCCTATTTCTCTAGCTCATGTGAAGGATAGGTTCATGCTATATCATTACATGCACATATTACCTTACAAGGTGGGAAGAAGTGGTGCCTACAAGGGATTACACAATGACAACAACAACTAGGTTCTTGTGGGAAAATATAATCAGTAGGTATGGATGCCCGTTGAGCTTAACAAGTGATAGGGGTACTCATTTCTTAAATGAGACAGTTAGAATTTTATTGGAAGAATTCATGGTGGCCCATCACAAGACTACCCCTTATCACCCACAAGCTAATGGGACTACTGAGGCATTTAACAAAATTTTGAATCACACGTTGACCAAGATTTGTGATGTGGGAAGAAAGGATTGGGATGACAAAGTTTCTGTTGTGTTATGGTCATATCAGACTACTTATAAGAGACTGAACAAGGCCACACCTTTTCAATTGGTGTTTGGCATGGAAGTTGTGTTACCTATTGAATTCATGTTACCATCACTGTGTATAGCATGTGCACAGAGGGTTAGATGATGAACAAGAGCTTGAGGAGAGGATTGACAAGTTGATGCAGTTGGATGAGAGGTGGGCTATTTCTCGCTGGAGTCAGAAAATAGAAAAATCCAGGTAGAAGGCATGACATGATAGACACATCAAGAACAAGTAGTTTGAGGTTGGGCAGATGGTTCTCTTGTATGATTCCAAGTTTTTGCGCAATCCTGGGAAATTCAAAGTCCATTGGTTGGGCCCATACATTGTATCCTATATACTTGATTCAGGTGCTTTCAGTTACAAGTGCTGGATGGAACACTGTTTCCAGGCCATTTCAATGGGAGTAGGTTGAAGCCCTACTATAAATAAGTCTTCTTTGTGTTTGTAAATAAGGTAGTATTGCCAGTTAGCCTAGGATTTTCTTTGATGCAGTTTCCTTTCTTTGTGTTTCCCTTTCTTGTTGTTTTGTTTTGTGTGCATTTGTGCACTGGTAGCCACTTATTATTTCAAAAAGTTTTCTATGCACAGAGGACCATGCATCCATTTTTGTGTGGGGTGGAGTGATGTGAAAAGTGCTGGAAGCTATGGTTGTTGATGACCTGAGTTGAAAAATAGAAAAACATGTGGATTGGAAGATCGTGTGTAGAAGAGGTGAACATGAGGGAAGGATGGTGTCAAAAGGATTTATAGAAACCATGTACAAGAATGAAAAGCACAGGAACAACATGAGGTAGGTGATGTCAAGAACTAGGATTAGGACACAGAGGAAGAATGCCTTTGGTGTTGTAAGTGCACATGCGTAAGGATCTGTGGTCAGTAAGGGGTTTTTTGTGCCTGACAGTTGCTGAATATTTTCATGTAGGATTGAGCATGGAGGAAAAGCATTGAAGGTTGGCATTGGAAAAATCCACCTTTATTATGAAAGTACATTGGTAGGTGGCATGGAATTTATTGTGGAGAAAATAAAAAGTTATAAATAGAAGATTGGGGGTGCATTATTCTTTACCTTGAGTTTTAAGTTATCAAAGAGCTCTCGTGAACTAGGGAATCCTTGTGAATAAGGTCTGATAAAATTTGTGAAGATTTGTGTGCATAGCTAGTTTGATCAATGAACCAGAGTGGAAAGGAGTACATGGGCATAAGCGGAGAAGGTTGTGTGGAAGGATCCCACGAGTGTTATGTCATCTTGTGGAAAAAGGGTTTTCTAGGTTAGGGTTACATAGCTAGGGCACAGATTTGGAGGAATTTTCAAAGGAGTGGATTCTGTGAAGTTGAGTAGAGCCAGGACCAGGAGAGAGGAAGAAGTTTTAAGGACCTGATGAAGGAATGACACCAAGGAAAGTAGAAAATGTTTCACCAAAGAAGGGAAAGGGAAAGGGAAAACAATCTTTCTACCAGTTTCAATGAAGAATGGTATGCAGAAATGCAGTACCCAGACGATGTATTACTTGGTAAGGAATGGGTGTCTCATGTCAGAAAGATGGTCGTAAGTGATTACAACCATCAAACAAGCACCACAAAAAATGAGATGACACTAGAACTGGTTTTTCCCTATAGAGAAGAGGACACCAGATGGAATGCCTATTTATGATGATGAAGTGAAGGTGAAAATGGAGAAGGATGGGTTGTTGCAACTCTATGAGTTTCCCTATTTTAGAAAGCCTGAGTGACTATACCAATGGTTGATGTCGTGTGTGCATGAAGACCACTTCTATTTCATAGGTCAGAGGATGCGCATAACCCCCAGCTGATTTCTAAGTTCACCGGCCTTATCTGTGAAGGAGAATCATTGGATGATGATTTGGGAGACAAAGAAGCCATTAAGAAGACCGTTGAAGCTTATGACTACAAGAAGGGTTCATGCTACTTTGACATTTCTGCAATCACTGGCCCTGTGATGAGGATGATTGTGTGCTTGGTCACAAAGTTGAATGGGCAAGAGAGATGGACACAGATCAACAAGGCCTGGTTGAATGTATGCCACAAGATCTCGAAGGGGACCATCTATAACCTCTCATCTTTTATTGCAGAGGAGATTATAAACACGCACGTGTGTGATGGAGAGAAGATCATGTTTGGTATAATGTCCTCCTCACCATTTTCTCAGAGATTGGAGTGCCCAATGGGCTGGATAAGTTTGTTTGGGAATACCCAGATGAGAACCCCTCCCCCACCAAGAGGTTTGAACAAGTATACATGTGACACCATGATGGCCTCTCATAAGATGCACCTATAAAAGTGGTATAAGCGGATGCATGATGTATTCGGTGCTAAATGGAGAATACCCAAGTATTCCCTTCATTAGTACAAAAAGAGGATGATTTCTCTGTATACCAACATTTTTGTATAGAGATATTTACTTTGATAGATGGCACCAAGAGTCCTTGGTGTAAGTTGCCTTTCTCCTTCACGGTGCAGTACTTCTAGGCCAGGGTCAATCGATTCAAAGAGGTGAAGAAACTCAGGTTTGATCTAAGTGTAGTAGATCAAGATTACCGTGAGCTACACAGGAAGTTAATATACCCCAAGAAGCATGCCTATGTGGAGAAGTATGTCTCCCATGACGTGCACATGTTGAAACCAGTAACATTTCCTATTGCAGGGAGGACAACAATGAGGGTGTATTTGTACCTAAGGCCTAAGTATGAAAAAGGTGCTTATGTTGAAGATGATGTCTCCATTCCTAAGGACCCCACCATGAGGAAAAAGGTTGTGCCAAGGAAAAGAGAAAAAGGGGAGGCTCTTGAGAAAAAGGCTTCGAGTGCACATATAGTACAGATAGTAGGGGCATAGGAGTCAAGCGTGGGCATAAGTACTTACATCCGCCAGAAGAGGTCTCCCATTAGAAAAGAGTCACCGCAGAAGGAAGAGTCACCGATAAAGGAAGAGTCTCCCAAGAGAGAAGAAAAAGAGAAGTCCCCATGAATTAGAGTCACCAGTAAGGAAGAAACAAAGGGTGATAAAAGGGTCGGACTAGGAGAAATAGAAAGCATGGAGGCCAACAAGGGTGATGAAGATGATGAAGAGTGTAGTGGGGCTCAGAATCATCCTGTGTACAATGTACATGAGTTAGATGAAGAAGGAAATGAAGAGAGGGATGAGAATGAGGAAGTAACTCATGACAAGGGGGGAGTGGAGAAGTAAACATGAAAGATCAGAAGACCCTGACCCTGACTGAGGAGCAGATGGATAACACTATAGAGAGGGAGGTGGCAGGTATTATCCAATAGTTGGTGGAGCATGAAGTAGAGTGAAGAAGCATGCTGAAGAAGTGCTGAAGGAAACTGAGGAGAGTACAAGTGTAGGAAAGGAGTATGGGAGCATGGGTGGAGACCCCAACTTAGCAGTAAGCTTCCCAATAGTAGTGTGCATAGGTGGGAAGGGCATAATAGTGGTGCAGGAACATGATATGACTTATATTAATGATCCAAGAAAGGTACTATGTGCACTTCCAAAGTACCGTGCCCATCAACCAAATCCTTGCTTGGTCTTCTTTTGATGAAGAGGGTGCATACCCACGCATGAGGAAAATGTTATCCTAGGATTTTGAGTCCCATGTTGATGAACCTGAGTTCGAGGTAAATTGTGATGCATTGATGAAGATACTAGATGCCAAGGGAGTAAACCCTCTTGTAAATGCCCAACAACTGTTAGATGAGAAAGTTTGCAACGTGCTCAACAAAGTATCGGTGGAGGTGGAAGCAAGAATACTTTGGCAGAAATGATAGAATAAGGGTCTTGGAGGAAGATCTTGAGAAAAATAATGAGGAAATCATTGAGAGGGACAAGGAGATAAAAATAGAAGGAATTGATCAGTGCACAGTTAAGGTGAACTGAGGGATGAAAAGGTGAAGGTGTGTGAAGTCCACAAGAAGATAGAGGCCATTTCAGATGCCATTATCTTGAAACACCCAGACCTAGCCCCACCTGAGTAGAAATATGAGTCAACCATGCACTACTTGGAAGACTTGACCCACATCCTCACCATGGAAAGGTGACCACTCGCATTAGAGTCAGACAGAAGAGGTGATGGCATGCCAGAAGGAGGAAGAAAATCTGAAGATTGGGGAGACAATGACTTGGTACTTGAGATCCTTGCCATAGTAAAGACCACCACACAGATGGCCGAATTCATGTATGACAACTGTGCCAATAGAGACAGGGTAGCAAGCATATTGGTTGCTACACATGAGGTGGATCTGAAATAATTTTAGGAAAATAAAAAAGGCAATAGGGTAGAGCGTGATAAGATCTTGGAAAAAGTTGAGAAGAAGTTGGAAGCAATATAAACCTTGTGGGGTTTGAATTAAGAATAGGATAAAGGAACTATACCCCCAAGTCACTCACAGGATGGATGTGTTAGGTGATCTTAGCAAGCAGCTGGGAAGCATTGTAGATACGCTGAAAGCTAAGAGTGATGAACTAAGTTTTGATGAAGTAAGCACATTGGTGGGTGACCTACTTTAGCAAGTGCAGGGAGAAGTGGATGCCTGGGAGAAGATTGAGGCATCCGTGAAGAAGGAGTTCCCACTCCTCATGCAACAATAGCATATTCTTCCATTCTTCCATTCTTTATTTAGATTATTTCAATTCCACTATTCTTTATTCTTTGAAGGAGCAGAATGTTTTCGAGGATGGAGAACATGCATAGTGTGGGGTGATGTTGGACCCTAAATATTGGCTAAGTACTAAGAGGTGCGCGCACATGATCTAGTAAATAGAAGGGCGCTCAGGGAAAAGCATGCAGGAAAAGGGTTTAAGAAGGGTTTAAGTGAAACCAAGGGCATGCGGGAGGAAGAACAAGGGTTTAAAGGACTTAGCCATATTTGGCATCATGGAGTCACTTGAGGAAAAACATGTGAGGACCCGACTAGGCGTGATAAGTGGATAAGGTGCCAGCCTAGAACCTTGGAGGCCAAGAAAAGGATATTCCACGTAGGGAATATTCCCAGAGGCATCATTACAGTTAGTGGAAGGTTTTGCAAAGAGGATAAACATTCACCAATGGAGGACCACATTGACACTTGGCACACGATCTACTCATGAGAGAAGTCATGGCGGTGGATGTTGATCCTATTTAAAGAAGTGTTTGGGACAGAAACAAGAAAGGAAGGGAGAAGGTAGTGTGAAGGTGCTAGAAGGTATGGGAGTGCTAGGAGAAGAAGGAGGGTAACGAGGTGTTGTAAAAATGTTAGGAAATGCTAAGGGTTTGGAGCTCATGATGCTAGGGTTTAGAGTTCTTGGTGCTAGAGGGTTGTAAGGGATATCATTAAGCATATGTATGGGTACTGGGGTCTGTAACAAGGGTTATAATGGGGAAATCATAGTTAGGATCTCTGATCAGATTAGTTTGCCGGGTTGGATCTCTGTCATTTGATGTATATGGTCTGAGATGACCCTTTTGAATGTAGTATGGCTACTAGAAACTCTTTTAAATCAATATACATGGATCTATTATGTACATCTTGTTTATGGGTGTAAACCCTCATGTTATTTGGCTTGTCATGACTCAGATCTGGTTCTTTGTGCTTCATACAATGTTTATTTACCTTTTGTGATGTATTGATGTGTAGATCTGTTAGTTATATCTTATGCCTTTTAAGTAGATGCATGTCCTTATGTTTCTACAAATAATCCTCCATTAATGGCGGAACTCTCTTGCAAAGCTCACATAAAGGAGGGGCTTGGCACCTGCGCATGCCTCAGGTGAGTGCCCAATGTATGTTGGGTGATAGGCCGATGTGCTTGGGGTTAGAAAGAGGTATTGAGGGTAAAATAATGACTACACTCATATAAGTAGGTGTCTACTACCACATCTGATATAACATTTATGTTGCTTTTTTTTTTTAATTAGCACTATAACAACTTTTGGGAATAAAACATTATTATCAGCTGATTTGTCTTCAATAATAGATGTCATGGATTTACATTACTTTATGGATTACTATTTATATTTTTTGTTTCAATTGATTTGATTTTATGAAATGGATAATACATTGGGTATTGTTATGTGCATGTGTTCTTCAGAGTGAGAAAGAGTATCATCGAGGAAAGACAGGAAGATGCAGATAATGAGTATTGATAGAGATGTGTCAAGTGTGTTTTAGTACATGTGAAATGGTGTTAAAAACTGTAAGTAAAGCCATAAATACCCTTCTTATGTGGTTCAATTTTGGTTTTATATGTGTCGTCATGTGTGATGGATTATTTTTTCATATTGCACTGATGAAATTGAGTCACACACTCTCGCAATGGTGAGAAGCAAAAGATTGCTATATGTGTTAGCGAAGCAATGCATTGTCACTTTATGATAATGGTTCTCTTATGATTTATCGTTACATCATTTATTATGTTTGCAATGACAATGTTTTGATAATTATTTTAGTACTTGTTAGAGGCATAATAGACTGAGAGGGGGGTTGAATCAGTCCTTATAAAAATTTAAACCAGATTTTAGATTATTCAAACAATAAAAAATACGCTTATCCAATGATTAATGTGTGTGCACCATCAAATATCAAATATGCAAGCAACCATACAACATAGAATCAACACATGAACACAATATGTAAGTGGGAAAACCTCAAGGGGAAGAAAACCCATTGAAACACAATATTTTTATTAATATGTTTCAAATTTAGTGAGACACCAACCCCACAAGGAGTACCAACCCCTCATTTTGTGAAGCACCAAATCCATAAGGAGGTTACAACCTCCCAAGATGATTAATATATCACTCAACCACCTTATGATGATATTATATATGAGTTTTTTCTATCACAACTGATGGATACCAAGTATTCAGCTCGCACTTCTTCGATCCTTCACTCAAACCCTATGTGTCCAATCCTTCACAAATAATCACAATCTTCACTTCTCAAGCCTTCATACTCATGCACACATGGTTGTTGATATTACTAAACCTGCAAAACACTTGATTCAACCTAAATTCATGCTTTAACACCTGCAAATATCTCACACCTAGGTCCCACACCTTGCACACACACAACTAGCTTGCAAAAGCACCCAAAACAATGCTTTTATAAGCTCCTATTGATTTCAAATTCAAACACACACTCTTTCCTTCCTTTGGCTTGACCCATACATCAAGGAAAAATCCAAAATTTTAATTGCAATAGTCACAAGTGACCGAAGTAGTTCTTCCTAGTTAAAAACCTCATTACATGTGCCAAAAATGGCTTAAAACCCCATGGGCACAAAGATAAAAATTCCCTTACATCAAAACCATACTTAGAAATGACCCATAAATCATTACACATGATTAAAATATCATTTAACATTCATACATGGTCGCAATTTATCTCAATCAATCAAATTATTTCATTTAATGGGCCTTATACTCTTTGTATTTCTCAAAATTGTTGTTTCCTACACCCTTTAACACCCTGAAAACTTCATTATGCCACAAAATCACTTAAACTGAACCAAACCATGCCATGTGACCACTTGATGGAAATTTCAAAACTTGTAGAAAATTTGTAATCAAGTTAGAAGACTTTAATCAACTACTTTCTCAAATCACAACCACTTTTGTCTTCACCAAATCAACTTGCCAAAAACGTTTTCCAAATATTATATTATAAAAAATTTATATGAACATTAATGAATTATAAATGGATTTATTGGATTCTAAATTCATCCCTTTTCATATTCCATGTGATATAAAGCATCACATAATCCATCTAATTCTTAAAACTACTCAAAACTTTTAGAAAAGCACATCATGCCCTACACTGACAAAAACATTCATGCCCAAATAATGACCTGGAAATATACCCAAAAACCTCATCATGAGGAAAAAATAATATCAATGGAAATATCTCTGAATACTCTTTCCAAAACATTTTCAATCATCTTAAAATTCCACCTATAGCTCTAATTATGACCATTTTATTAAGCACTACTTTTTAAGGCCTCACAACTGCCCTTTGACCAATCAACCTGGATGGACCTCATTTGACTATGTATTTGCATGAACATGTCCTAAAACCTCCATGGAAATCAATATCAGGTCACATAAATTCCATAACATCAATTTAGCTCATACCTCTTTTGGACAACCTTGTCCCAAAACAATCTTCTTTAGAAACCAACATGTTTGAGTGAAGCCCACTCTTCACCATGATCTCAACCATACATTTATGGAAATATAAGAGAGTCCTCTACATCGTCCAATCATCAATTTTTATGAATCAGTCAAAACTTGGTCACTATACCTCTTCTTCTGCAAACTTCTCCTAGCTAGGGTTTAACTAGGGTTTTAGACCACTTTATCTTCTTAACATTCGTTCATAAAACCTTGATGATGAAATGACCTAATTATGTTTTTGAAACCTTCTATACTCACCATAGAAACATCCCTAAAAGCCACAAGGTCTCATGTAAATCACACACTTCATGGTGAGCAGAAGAAGTTCCAACTCGAGTTGGATTTGCACTAGATTTTGACCCTGTCTCACAAAAATGACATAATAAGCAAAATAAACCTCATGGAAACATGAATTTTTTTCTCAAAATACCATTAAACATGACACTAACATCTTCAATCATCATAATTTCATCACCATACCTCAAAATCTCTAGACACTTAGACTTGCATAGCAACCCCTTAAGGTTTCTCGCTGTAGAAGCTAGGGTCAACTGAAAGAATGTTATAACTCATCATAAAACCACTAAAAATGACCCAAACATACCTGACACACCTTGATATACCTGAATGCAAGCATCAATGAGCTCATATAGATCCAAAGCTCAATCTCATACCTCCTAACAACCATGCCTGCTCCAAATGAGCACCTTTAACATAGAAAATCATATTTATTTACACCATTCCACTGATGTGAGTGCCTAAACACTCTCCAAACCTACTATCCATCATGTCAACATGCTTCTCAAGCAAGCAAAAAGATCTTACCTACATGCAACATCATGTAGGCACTTGATTAGGCTTGTAAGAGCAAGCAATCCTCACTGAATTTCACTGTAACATCAAGTACACATTTGAATCATTATACTAACATCATCCAAAACATTATCTAACCCTACTCCATCTTCAAATTTGTCCTTAATTTTGTTTTGAATCAATGACAACACCTAATAGGACCACATGCCAACAGTACCGACAATTTGTATAGTTATGTCATTTTAAGATTTAGAGTTTTAATTAAACGAAACTTAAGGCCCAAGTGTCTCCACTTCCTCCACTTGAAACTTGAGACTAAGCTACTTACACTCCCCACGATCTTCTCTCCATGTAGCTCAATAATAAAAATAATGTCATTATTATTATTAAAAAACATAACAGTTTTTTTTAAAGGAATATTTATTTATCAATCCGAATGTGTTACCCCTATGGGAAAAGGCTTTGCGGACATCCATGGGACTATGTCAAATTTGACGGTTTTTCTATTTTTGACAATTTTACTTTTTACTTTTCTAATTTTACATGTTGCTTTGGGTTTGCTATTTTTAATTTTATTTTTTTAACTTTTGTATGCATTGATTTTATAGCATGTGTCTATGTTTGGGTGAGGATTTTTTCCTTATATACACGCCTGGAGTTATGCATTATTTGACATTATTGAATTTTCTTGGCTCTTGATCTTGCAACATCTTCTTGACTGGGAATCTCACATTTGAGTGCGATTTTGCAGATATTCATTTGAATTCTTTTTGTTCAGATCAACATGTTTTGTTGTTTTTTTGAAAGGCTTGAATGTTTTACAATTGTTGGGACCTTCTTTTGCTAGAAATATTATGATTTTCCAACAAAATATGCATGTTTGTGTTCCTCACAAGTCCTAATCAAAAGAAAATATTTATTGTTTTTGTATATGAGTTGAATCAAGTTTGCATGCCATCATCGTATATGATGTTTTTGTATATTAGCTTAACCATGTTTGTATGCCATCACTATGTAGTCCGTTTTCGGAAACGTTCCCATTGACATCCCTACAGATCACCTTCTCAGTTTTTTTTCTCAGTACGGGGAAATTGAAGAAGGTCCTCTCGGATTTGATTAAGCAGTCAGGCCGCTCCAGGGGTTTCACTCTTTTTATCTTTAAGACAAATGATGCCGCTAGACGCTCTTTGGATGAGCCCACTAAGATCCTTGATGACCATCAATTTTTTTGCAAGTATACACTTAATTTATAAAAGCATTAATATGTCAATGTCTTTGCAGGAGATTACACAGTACCTCTTGATAAAGAATTTGATCTTTGTATGAAATTTTGTAAGTTCTGATTGACTATATCTAAGGTTTATCAGGGAACATTGAGTTAAAAATCCCTACAAGCGTTTTATCATGCTCTAAATTTCTGATTGCAACAAGAAATAGGCGGAGGAAGTTATTTAAAATACATACCAAATTTTAAGTGGCTTGTACAGTCGACGATACAGGTTTTACAAGTAGATTTCCTTACGCAGGTCCAATATAGGGCATCAAATATCTACTGATTGGCCTAATAAAAACTCTCATAATTTCCACCTTTTTTCTACCCTAGTCCATAGAGGAGGTCTATGAAATTTCATATCAAATGGTTAAGTGTGTATGAAGATATCTATACTAGAAAATTCATGCAGCAGGGGACAATAAACACTGCCATGCAATATAAGAAAGAGTTAAAACTTGATTTAAATTAATGTTTAAAGGTTTGTGGTCAATTTTTATGATGTATTTGAGTGTTTACAAACTTGAATAGCTCGTAGAGATCATATATACAGAGTGTCCCATATTTTTTCACTCTCCAAACAAGACAAACCTGACATTTCTTAACTTAATACTGTCATACCTTGAGTCATCATGAATAGTGATCAAGAGAACCTTAAGATTTGAGTTTGCATAGGTTTAATCCTTTAAGGACATCCATATGAATCTGAATTATAAATTGAGTGCATGAACACAATTAGCTAAAGAAATTATCAGTCAAAGAAAATGGTTTAATAACCACCAGAACCTGAACCATAGCCATACTAGTACACATTGGATCCTCTGAAGAATACACAAAATGGTTGTTTTGACACGCTTGAGCAGAAGAAAAATCACTAGCACTCTGTATTAAACAAAAATGATCCTTTTAACCCTGCCACTTGTACAATAGATATAGTAATATGCAAACAATAACTAACCTGCTACTACCCATTATAGATGTTAGAACGATGTTGATATAAACTATATCCGTAGGGGACTCCACAACCATGGAGAGGAAATTATAAGACAAGGGTTACACTCTCAAGTATATTTTGATGCAACGCATTCCCACACTTAGTTCAAAGAAAATGCCCCCAATATGATGCTCCAACATAAGGCCTACAATATTGAGTGTCATCTCTATCTTGAAGTTGTTGATTTGGTATCAACAGGATTCACATAATTAGGACTTACATAACTTCCAGATATCTTTGAACTTCTGATTTCTGAATGCGTTTTGTTTGTCCATAACTTGTGGAACATCTTCTTTGATCTTGATGTTAACAAAAGTATGCCTCTTGATTTTATGTTTTTCACCGCAGTTTGATGCATGCTATTCCGTTCTCTTTCAGCTTTAGCTATTCTAATCTTCATAGAAGTTAGATCTCCTCTTAAAGTTTTATAGTCGTAATGAATTGCTTCCCACTCATCTTCAACATTTGTTGCTAACTAAAAAATTCCTTGGGATCCATTTTCCTGGAGGTAATAATGCTTTGACACTATTTGGTAAGTCATTCATCAAGAATCCACCTGTCATGGAAGCTCTTGCTCAAAGAAGAGCACCTGCACAACCACGCACAAAGGTAAAGTAAAGTATATATAAGAGGAGGAAGATGATGATAAAGAAGGAGATTGAGAGAGAAAGTGAAAAATATTAGGGGAATCTATGTAAAAATCTTCTTTCTTACAATCATACATATATGAAAATACGCATGTCTGTGTTCCTCACATGGTCAAGAATTGTAAAAAACAGTCAGTTAAAATCATTGAGCTCTATATTTTACATAGACTATTTGTATTCGATTCCTATTCCAAATAAGAGCTTCTTCCATAATTTTTTATTGAATAGATGCATAGCTATTGAACAGGCAAATTATAAGTGAATAAGAAGTTTAGTTCATATTGCTGCCAAATTCATTTAATTGTTTGTTTGTTCTGTTTGATGTCTTTCTTTAAAATCTAGGCACCCATCTCGCCAACTATAAAACAAACCTCTCCTATTTAAAGTTACATGTTCCGTTTAGGGAGAACAACAACGTAAGAGCCAGATCCACAAAGTTTGCATGTTCTGGTAAATTTTTTTTGGATATAATTTACATGGTTTTTTTACCCTAAATTTTCAAATCCCACCCATCTGAACGCCAAACGATATTTTCAATTCTGGGTGAAACGATGTTTGATATTTTCACATGTTGATTATGAGGGGCATAAATTATAAGCTTAAAGCTATAAATTATAGCTTTGTTTTAAATTAAATTTTAAGTTGTTTATAATTTTTAAAAATTCTTTACTAGGATATAGGATACTAGATTGTGGTCACAAGACGTAGTAGCATCGCTGTGATTAATTCTGAAACTAGATTGTGGTTGAAAAAACTAATAGCAACCATGGGTATTATGGGGCCCAATACTATGAATAGAGTGAGGGAAGACAGTAAGAGCGGTAGTATGAATGAAGTGAGGGAAGGCATTAAGAGTAGATACATAACCTATGCAATCAATTCTATTAGCACCTCCTCTACCAACAATTTAACAAATAAATAAATGCTTTAACAAATTAAATGTAACATTGATGCTTTTAAATTTTGTTTGATCATTCTAGTTTCACTTCTTCAATATATCCCCTTCGGCGTTCACATTACATTGTACACATGCAATTGCTAGTTATTAATATTTTTAAGACCCGTGTATATACATGAAAAAGAAGAAGGGATTAACTTATTAAAAATGTATTTTTAAAAAAAAGGGGAAACTAAACTTAATTTTAGTTAATGAAATGTGATGAAAATGGGAGTAAAAGTCCCCATTAATCACATAAAGTCTTGCCTTGCCTTAAGATCATACACGAGTAAATTTCAGAAGTTTTTGCAGGAGATAACGGATTTCACTCAAGAATTTACACCAACTTTGGTGCAAAAGGATTTTTGGTAGAGATCGTGGGATTTATAGAGGAAATGTATTTAAAAAGCCTTCTTGATTAAGATAAAGAGGGAGGAGCTAATGCATGGAAGAAAGGAAATTTGGGGGGGGAGAAGTCAACAAATTTGCATAGGGAGTTTTCTCACTTCACCAATGAAGTAGGCGTTCTGAATGAATTCTCCATATCGTTCTGAATGAATTCTCCATATGTTGATAAAATGAGGTAGACGGTAGGATTTGATATTAGGTTAAGGAAAGATTAATTGGATCATATTTGGTTCATCTTAATCTAGAAAATATAAAAGAAGTTTTATTGAAACATGAAATATCCACGTAACATCTAGTAATATGAAAATAGGCTTTGAGGTTGATTTTATGAAGTATTTACCATGAATATTCTATTAAATTCAAGGTAAGTACAAAATCGAGAGATAGAGCAATTAGACAAAACAAAACAAATGAGGTAATGTAAACACTTAAAATGATAGGAATTTGATGAAAAACCTTCCTGACATATTATGATTTAAATTGTATTCTAAACTAGTTACATCATGATTAACGTAACTATAAGAATTATGCACCAATGTACTTTGCTCTTATACTATTATTGGGAGATGAAAATGATCCATATGTTTTTAGAACACTTGGAAGTGACAAGGGTTAGGTACTTGCATCACAATGATTTGCCTATTAGACTTCATTATACTTGTGTGGTGGTTACAAAGTATACAATAAATCCAGGGGTTTGATAACAACAAAGGGATACTAAAAGACCCTTAAAACACTCCTTTTTTTAATTGTGCTCTTGTGAGGTGTAGTTTCTTATTAGGATTCTAAGGAAGGGGGCCACTTTCCCGTAAATCCACACAAAAAAATGAAAAAAAATAGGGAGGTTTTCAAAACCTCGAGCTTGATGAACATGGTTGTGATATCATATTTGATTTAGTTAATAGTTTTTGAAAGCATACACTAAAGGTTCTTATGAAATTTATGTGATGACATTAGTTTTTTAGTTCTTCTTCACCTCAGTGGATGTACTTTGTAATGTTTATTTTTGAAGACTATCTTTGAATATGTAAAAAAATCATATATTACTCTAAAAACCCGATTCTCAATTCTCACGACTTCAAATATATTATTTTATGCAATTAGATTTGATTTTACCATTTAAGAAATCATCAATGTACACGTGAAAATAGGTGTAAAAGATATTAAGAAAGTCCATCATTATTTATGTAATACAATAACAATTAGAACAATGATGGCCCATAACTAGTAAATCAGGGGATTGAATAGACAGGTCCCTCTATCAACCCAAATTCAAATCTCAATGGACATGTAATTTTGTGCTAACTCCCACTACGAACGCCAACATAAAACAACAAAATACAATGTTTTTATCTTAAAGAAAGGAAAGGAAATGTCATCGTAAAATTTTAGATTTGTAAGGTAGCTAATAAACAAGGAAACCTAACTATGTTTCAAATAGGAGGCATCCACATATCTACGACCCCTCTTTCTAGAACACGAATTTTACATCGTTAAAAATAATTACGCCCGAAGGCGTTCCCCCTATGGTAAAGGACCTCCGAACGTTTCTGCAACTGTCTTAAAGTTGACGGTTTGACGGCCGTCTGGACGTTTTTGCATTTTTAACAGTTTTTTTTACCTACGTTCCTTCGTTACAAAGAATTGTGCTTCGTGAGGTGGATCATACAGAGAATCGATTAGCCCTAATTCGAAGCCCTAGTGCATGTTTAGAGATGTTTCATTAGTTGTGGATGCATGGATCGGGTAATCTATAAGATCTGTGCATATGGTAGGATTTGGTATTTAGATGGTGTGCGGCTCAGAAACGCTCGCGATCTTTGTGGTTGCAGAGAGTCATGTGAGCGATAATTTTGTCTTTTGTTATTACAGTCTTTTCTAACACTTCCAAATCAGCTTTGCAATTTCCCTCTGTCGATTTTAGTTGCATAGAATCGAGAGAGTAAGATTGCACTGCGGGGAATCAAGTGCAGATGGTCCGACTTAGAATTAGGAGTATTATTGCTACAGATTAATGGTGTACATCTGATAGATGTAAGAGATGCATTCAGGGTTGTAGATAGCTCAAGATTGGGGTATGGAGAATTCACATCAGTTTACAGAAAGGTAGTTATTTGTGATCTCGTTTGCAGTTAGGAAGGTTTTTCAGTTATTGTAATCCGTATTGGTGCGAGGAATACATCCCTTACATCTAGATAGTTTATGTATCAATTTTAAAATTTTATATAAATTCCAGTTACAATTGAGTTGAATACGAGATTATTTAATGGTGCTAATGATAGAAATTAATCCAACATCTGCTTTAACAACTTTTAAAAAAAGTATGCGTGAAGCAACTTATATCATATGGGTCATAATCCTCACTGTACAAGCATTGTTTTGGATAATGGTGGTACCATCCTGTCACCTGATAACAATCTTTTGTACACTTCAAGGGAAGAGTTCATACAGTGAATATGTTAACTCTGTGGTTAAAGACCTTGCATAATTAACTTATTGATAGACAGGTGTCATGGGTTTATCTATGCGTCAAACTATTTTTTAAACATACCAAGAAGAGCACTGAATACTATTCACCTTAATGTGTTGTAGCAGTTTTAAGTTGATGTCATTGTTTCCTTCTGCATCAAACCCATCTATGTTTTCTCACTTGTTGTACATCTTATGATCTCATGATCTATGGTGTTAGTTGCATTATGTAAATACAGATGCCTGAAAGGTTACAACAATTTTATGGGCTTTAATTTATCTAATGTCAAAATCCAAGACTGCTGCCAGCCGAGGTTGATCGAGTTTCTCTCTTCTAAGGATAGCCTGATCTTTTGGTTTTATACAATTTTTGAAAGTGTGTGGTATATAATATGCAAAAGGGAGAGCACCCAGGGATAACCAAAATATTTGCAGACAATCATGTCTGGTTTCTGGTTGAAGCAGTTATGTCTCTCCGTTACTTTGTAGGCTAATTCATTTTTTTATATGGAAGATTTCAGTTCTTTAGGGAGTCAAGATTGTCTTAGCAAGTTTAATTCAATACATGATTTGTTTTCAGAAACTATGTAACAAGAGAATTTGTACATCTGTTTTAGTTGCATTAGTACCATTGTCATGCAAACATAATAAAATGTTTCATTTCAATTCATAGATTTATAAACACAACCATTCACTGTCATAAGATATGTTGTACGAATTGTACATGTGAGTCAATTATCTTTGAGAAACTTTATTGGCAACCGGTTTCAATTTTAAAATACATTACAAAAGAAGGTTGACATAGAACTGTGTGGAAATGAAAGTGTTAAAGAATATCACAGTCGAATAATTGGTCTTGCATGTTATGTTTGGACTATTGTAGAAAATATACAAAATCTAGAACTTAACCACATAATAGCCTAAGTATTCTCTAACAATGACTGCATTCGTTTAAAGGTGAAAATTTGAACCGAAATTTGGAATCTAACTTATCTCATGTGAAGAACTTTATTTCAGACCTTTGGGGAAACTTATTTTTTTAAGTAAACCTAGTATGTACGAATAATTTTGAAGTGAATAGATAATGAGATCAATGATGTCTGGGTATTTTCCTTTTCTTCATTGATGATTGGAAGCAACTAGATTTTTCATAGAAATTTTGCATCCCTTAGTATTGTACATGAATAATCAACTTTCTTTAGTTTGGTGTCAAGTATTAGAGGACATTTAGTTAGTCAAATTATCTTGATCTGTTGGTATCAATGCATAAATAATTGACATTCTTTGACTTAGTGTTGAGTATTGAGGAGCATCTATCCAATCAAATTCACATGAACCATGGCTATTAGTAAATCAATAATCAACCCTTTTTAACTTAGTGCGAAGAAACATGAGATATCCAATAAGTATAATTCACTCAATCCTTTGGTATTGATGCATGAATAATGAAATTCACTTGAACTGTGGGTATCAATTTACAAATAATTGATATTTTACACTTTTGTGCCAAGCACTAAGGGGTATCCATTTAGTCAAATTAACTTGAATGGTTGGTGTCAATGCGCAAATAATTGACCTTCTTAAGCTTAGTGCCCAAACACCGAAGGGTATCTATTCAGTTTCACTTGAACCATTTGTATTCATGCATGCATAATTGAACTTTTAAGCTTAGTGCCAAGTACTAAGGGGTACTTATTCAGTCAAATTCATTTCATCCATTGGTATCAATGCACGGATAATCAAGCTTCTTCATCTAGGTGCCAAACAATGAGAGGAATCTATTTAATCAAATTCACCCGCATCTAATGTATGAAGTACATGAATAATCAACCTTCTTTCATTTGGTGGCAAGCATTGTGGGATACCCATTCAATAAAATTAACATGAGTTGTTGGTACTAGTGCATAATTGATCAACCTTCTTCGACTTAGTGATAAAGATGGGTAAATGTAGGAAGTTGATGGACAAAAATGGGGTCATCCGTGGACGTCATATTGCAAAAAACAGCAAAATCTCAACTTGTAGGGATTATTAGCAATACACGCATTCAAAATTAGAAAAAAATATATAAATATGAATCGTAGCATCCATATAATCTAACTGCATATAAGCTTCCAGATAATCTTGTGTGAAATTTGTTCTCTGCCTCTATTGCTTATAATAAGTGTATTGTTTATGATCCTATGAGACCAACTTGATGAATTAGAGTTATAAAACCAAAAAACCACCAGAACTATGCAAAATACCAATATAGATAGTCATCTAAGTACATATATGGATACACTTTGATAAGTCCTACATGCCAAGATGTAAGAAATCTCCATCTCAATTATGATTTATAATTACATTGCTTTTATATATGCATATTAGAATTAAACGATTTCTTTTGATTTCGGTGAAAGCCAATTCTGAAATGTATAAAGTTGTTGGTGATATTAGGAGTTCTGATATACTCTAACAATCAATCACACACATTATGAATTGTATAATAAAAGTTTATCCAACAAAACGCCAATTGAACAACCGATGCACAACTAACAACATCAACTATAAAATTAACTAACTATAAAAAATGGTATCACATGTAATCATGTACGAATTTCTAACAAGTTTGAAATGTAGAAACAACCTTCAAATTAAGTGGATCAACTATATTTCTACAATTACAACATCACTCGAACCCCTTATCAACATCAAGTACAAAAGTAATAACTATACATCTAAATCAAATAACATATACCGTTTGGCGTTAGACTCCTCCATTTGCCAATGCAATGGCCATAACTGTTGCAACTTCCATGACCCATGATAAAGGATTCCACATAAAGCCCAAAAATCCTACTACACCATACTACACCATGTTCCTACACTTACAAAATCAATCATGCCCCTTATCAACATCAACTACAAAACTAATAACTATCCCTCTAAAATCAAATAACATATACCGTTCAGCGTTCACATTGCATTGTGCACATGTGATTGCTAGTAATATAGAATTTACACAAATACAAATAAAACTTTTTTTTTGGGGTGTGTGAATTGATGATTAAATCCTAACCACGCAACAGTGACTGCAAAGGTCCTTATACAGATACTCCTCGACTGGCTCAAAACTCTCCCATTTCTGCTCTTCCACACTAGACGATGTATCGAACACATGCATCGTAGAAAAACACCTACCAAAATCCAAAGGAAACCTGTGCCCTCCAACAAAATACAGCTTCTTCCCCACCGCCGCCATTGTTAGATACAGCTGCTCACCTCGCCCATTCTCTGGACTAATATTTCCCACAATTGCATGACACTGCATACTTCTCAGGTGAGATCCATCCACTATCTTCCACATGTTCAGGTTACTATCATACGCCTCTATATACCCCTTCCACATATTCAGACAGTCGCCGGAACTGTACAGCGTGTCATTCACCGTCACAATCTGATTCGGCGGCACGTCCAGCTGCCACATCCCGTGAATTAAATCCCACCGTCCGATCGCCGGATCGAACACCTCGACGGAGCTCCGGTCATTTGTGAACGGCAAAATCGTTTTCTCGGAGTCCTCCGGCCCGGCAAATCCGCCGACTATGTATATCTTCTTTTCCCACGTCACCGCCACCGACTTATACCTCCCGGTGCTCATATTCGGCAAAACGGTCCACGTGTCGGTCCGGGGATCGTACACCTCGGCGCTGGAGACCCCCTTGGCGAGAGACGTCTGATTGCGGCCCCCCGCCACGTAGACTTTCCCGTCGTGGACGCTGCATGCGAAGTCCACCCTGGCAGTGTGAAGGTCGGCGCAGCGTGTCCACGTGTTGGTGATGCAGTCCAGTTTGTACACGTCATTGCGCACCCTGATGTCGATTTCTGAGGGAGGTGAAGATATGGAGATGGCGGTGTCGCTAAAGTTGTCGGGAGGCCCGCTAATTTTACGGCAGACGCGGCCTCCCGCTATAAATAGCGAGGTTCCGATCGCCACCATGCCGAAACCCTTGAGAATCTGGTCCTCTTCCAGACCAGGTACGCCAACTAGGCGGTGCCACGTGTTGTCGGCGGTGCTATAGGCCTCTATCCAGTTGGACATGCTATTATATCCGGATTCCGAAACCCTAGGACAAAACGACACGTATACCCAGTCAGTCGGCCCTCTGTTTTCATGGTGGGGAGAAACTGGAGCGTTCTGGTTCAGCTGGCAGAGAAGTCCCATGGATTCGAACCCTGGTTGTTTGGGGTGTGAAACTTGGAGCAGGTACGAACCACGAATCGAAATTGCTACTTATGGGGGCAGAGCGACTGTAAAAACTTTGGCTGCCGCCCAAAACTGCGATTTTTACGATGAAAATGTCTGAACTTGACCTTGTTCTTATCTATGAAAAATGTTTGTAAGATTGCGTTTAGGTGGACGAAAATTTCTATGTAGACGTGCATGCTTTGGCAACATTGGGCTTCGACTGCCTTGTATACCAATGATGTTTATCCTGCTTGTCTCTTGTTTTGTTCGCTTATCTCCTTCCATGCCCTGCGACTGGTTTACCGATGCCTATGCTCATTGTTTCTGCTATTTTTAATTGTTCAATCGAATCTTGGACCTCGCACCGGAGGCGACGGCCACATATTTTGACGCCCGTTAAAATAAATATAACTGTATTGGTTTGGACGCTCTGCCCATTCAGAGCAGAGCAATCCTTTTCGTTGGCCATACAAGCTGATAAAAATTGGGTTTTTATTTGATACCTACAATGCTCTTTTATGTTAAGAGAGTTCTTCGGATTTCTCAAGAAATGTATGCAGATTGTATTTGACTCTTAAAGTGGCAACTCCTATGTAATTGGATGCATGGCACATATATCATATTATATATATGTTTCTTCACTTGAAAGGTCAAATAAATATTTTCAATTAAATATAACTAGCAATTGCACATGAGTTGCAAATTACCACGGAGAGGATACCAATGTTAAGTTTGTTGGAGTTGTAATTTTCAATGAAATATATGCTATTTAAAATTGTTTTAATTTTTTTGTGATGGGTAGGAGAGACCAATATAGTACGAATACAACATTCGACAAAAATTACCTCGCATTTTACTCTGATGGATGTCCATATCCTGCTCCCAGACTCTTATCTTGACACCGCCTAGAGATAAAGTCGTGTATACTAAGACATCAAGTCATAAAATATTTTATGACTAAATTCACAAAAAAATCTAAACTATTGTCAAAGATATGATGCAATAAAAAAAGAGAGCCATTCGCAAAAGCAACACCAGGTTAAAAAGTATCAAATGTCAGTGAAAGGAGAAGCTGACACTGACGCTGACGTGTGGGATCTAATCAATTGTGTAAGGAAAAGTCGTAGAATTCTTGATAACAATGAGCATCGTGGACACATGCAACGATCGATTTTATGTTTTTTGCTATGATTTTAATGGACATGATATTATCGCTTTTATTGTTGAGATGGGACCTGTAATTCAATGTGGGATTCATGATTGCACAACTCCATAGAAAAGAGGACTGAATTGATGAAAGGTGGTTTGTTGACTGAGAAAATGAGTTTGTTAGACTTATGGAGTCACCATATGTGTTACTTTGAACTGCCTCCAAAGGATGGAATATCACCAAACCCCCAAGACCTCCACACATTCTAGTGCTCCATCAAAATATGCTCACCAACATGTTTAAAGAGCACTTTCAATGCATGCATGGACAAATATTTATTTAAAGCAATGTTACGCAGGGGCACATACCCCTTGAAAAACAAGACATCGTAAGACGACTGTAGTGCCATAAAATTTGCAACCTAAAAGAATGTTTAACTTTCATTTTTTTTTCTTTGATAAAGTAGGCACAACTAAAAATTACAATTTTGATGCATCATGCATAATCATACTTTGCAGATTTATACACAACAAGGCTTTCAAATATAACATGTAACTAAAAGAAAACTCATGTTTTCAAATGATTATATTTCAATATTCTAGCAACAATGAAAATAACAACTCTCTTAGTAACAACCAATGTTTACAAGAAACAATAATTACAATAATAGTTATTTACAAGTGTATAGACTTGACAAGTCACATTCATTTACAAAGTGATGGCAATGTCCTCCAAGGATGAGAAAGGCCAAGATGACAAGAGGCTCTACTATCTCCAACTTGAGCTCCAACTACAAGAGAATATGGCTTGTTTACCACCCAACCAATAGGCATCATCACATGCCTTTCCATGGTTGGAAGTCATGCTAGCCTCCCCCAAGCCCATGGGAGAGAGGAACTAGCTTCCACAATGTGCACAAGTAATGGGGATTTACACACACACAACAAGAAAAACATAAGATCAATCATCCACTTAGACCTACTACACAATGAAAACCACAACATGAGGAGAATAAGGTCAACCTCACAAGGGGGAAGAGAGGAAGAAGGATGCCCAAATCAAGGTGTCCAACCATAGGAGCACCAATAATACATATATATATAAAACTCCTTATACCTCCTAGTCATACATCCTCCTTATTCCTCCTTATACAATAGAGATCCTTCTTGGGAGGATTTTCAAACCCACATGGGTTTCCTCACCAAGAATGGGGAAAGGATCAAGCCATATGAACCTTTCTCCCACCTCAAACCATATGAGGGGATGAGAAGGGACCTTCATGGCTTGACCAACAACCATGAGGTTTGAGAGGAAATCCCTCTCTCTTCCCCTACATTCTCCAAAAACCATCAATCCAAATGATGGTGGAGAGAAAACAAGAAAAAAAACCACAAGAACAAACATTCACTACATAACACATATTTCACACACATTATTTCATTGATCAAGCATACATACAATATAAGCACAACTAAGAAGAAGAAGGTTAAGAACCCTACCTCTATAATGCTTTCCAAGACTCTAAGCTTTTCCCCTTTGTCCAAGCTTCCCTCCAAGCTCCAAAATTCTCCAAGTGCTAAAAAAAAAATGAATCAAGAAGACCCATTCTTCCCACATGAGGAAGAATAAAAAGAGGATCCCAAAAGTTTCCTCACCAATGGGAAAGTGACAAGTGTCACCCCCTCTCCTCTCAAGAGTCAAAGATTCCAAAAATAAAATAAGTAAGAGTAAACTCACCTTTTATCCCTTTTCACCCAAAATACTAAAAACTAAAATAAAACAAAGTGGAGCAACTTTTAACACTTTCACACAATCCAACCATCTTACATGGATGGTGACTAAAGAGGGCTAAATGGGAGGGAAACTCCCTCCAAACCTTGGAAATAGGTCCCCCTACCTATTAGGTAGGGTCCAAGGGCCCATTTTCATGCTAAGGGAACCCCCAAACTCAAAAGGGGTCCCTAAAATTACCCAAAATAACCCAATTTCGGGTTTGGCATGCTTGGGCACAAGGGTAGAGGGTGTGGGGTTCACCCAAGGTTCACATGTGGTCCCCAATCCCTTCTACCAACACACACACACTTCCCAAAACCAACACTTAACTTAAGATAAGATTATTAACCCCTAAGTTAGTTTACTTAATGCAAACACATCCTAAACCTAATTAATTTTACAAGACATAATTACATTACAAAATGAGGGTTCACCCATGGTGCCCAATTAAAATACATCTAATCTAAGGCTTCAAACAATTTAGCATGGTTAGGACTCAGCCCGTGGGCCGCTTGTGCACAATTGCGTAGCTGCCCTGAAACCCATGCTCTCCTATACCTGTCACCTGCACACTCATTGCACACATTAACCGCATCTGTCCAATATAATAAACATCATCTATACATCACAATAACAGTCAAACTTATAATGTCCGATCATAATTTGTAATTGATAGTGCAATGCATACAATTATCCATATAGTTTGCCATGAATCATCCACAATCAAAATTGCAACGACATATACTTAGGTTAGCATAAAAATCACCATCATTAAATCCAAAACACTATATCATCAATCAAATTAACCACAAGAGACTAATCATCTAACCGATAAGTCTATCATATAACTCTGTTAGTGTCATCACATCATACGAAATATATCAGTATATGAATCTAATCCAATTGGCGCTACGCGCCCAAAATGCCATAATGTCCAAGAGAATAAAATATCATAGTAAAATGTCCAACGTCTATCAGAGTCTCAATCAAAACATGTCTAGAAATAAAGGAACCAACAGATAACTGGAGCTATAAAAAATGTGGGCACTATAACGACGAGATGAGAGGGAAATCTCCCCCCGCACCCGAATTGTTGTATTACAAAGACATATTAAGAATCAAGAGTGATATATAAATAAGAAAATTTTGAGCACAAATGCACATGGTGAACTGTCGCAACATACTATGAAAACCAACAACATGCATTAATATTAAAGGTTATATGGACATATAACATTAATATATGTTGTTGAGTTGTTAAGATGGACGTCTCGATGTGATTGTATGCACATGGACTGATATATATGAAGTGCTATTCATAAAAGCTCTCAAATTTATCTGTATATTTTTAGTATTTATAATTATAATAGTCATCCCCTTGCTCCAATATGCTTAGGATGCGCATACCTTGTTCTTAAACTCCCATTTGCGCACAAGCATTAAGAATGTTGCCAATAGTTATGAAGTAGGATTGCATCGAGAGTGAGACAAAAAGTGCTCTAAACGTTAATTTACGACAAATTTTACTAGTCTAAAATGAATTCACTAATTAATTAATTAATTCTAATGAATAATTAGAATTAAAGAGCTTAATTAAGTTAGTAAACCTTAAATTAATTAACTACCCCTAAAGACTAATTATCAATTAATTAATTAAAAAACCTTAAGAATTTAAATTAGATAAAAAAAACAACTAAGATATTAAAATCTTACCCTTTATTTAAAAAATGCACCTTATTTAAAAAATATTAGTCCCTAATTTCGGGTAAGATTTAATCAATAATTTAAAAGCCACTTTAAAAAAAAACTTGCCCAATATGAATAAACACCCCACTCACCTTATCTTTAAATCCCACGTAACAAATAAATACTCGCCCCTAATAAAATGCACCTCTTTTTATTTTAACACGGACACCCACTTTTCATATATTAAAACCACCATTTTAATAAAATTGACAGACCTATAATGAACATGCCACTTGATTAAAGCGATCACACTTACTTTAAAACTAGCAATCGCACGTGAGGTGTGCGATGATAACGCCGAAGTTGGAGAAGGAAGCGAGGAGAAGGAAACTACAATATATAAAAAATGAGTATGAGAAATGCATGTGGGTAGACAATAAGAGGAACAAGTTGAAACGAGTGTGGAATAACACAATAAGAGATGAGAAGATGAGCAACGAAGGGAGAGGGAACCGGCAATGCGGTTCAAGATTGGAGAGATGAAGGAAGGGAACGAAGGTGGGATTCCTCTAGTAAGTGTGACTGCATTTTGTAGAGGTGCAGAGGACATTTAAGAGTAACGACTAAATGAAAATGAAGGAGAAATACGAATGACTAACAAAGAGGAAACTCTTGATATACCCATGAAGGTTAGGCCTTGTCTTTCCGTTCCTCCAATGTCAGTAGTGGCTCGTTACAGAGTAAGCCCTTGGGATTTGTGGATTGAAAATGCCCAAGCAATTTTAAGTGGTAGTTATTTTGGTTTCTTATGGAAATTGGTAGAAGAGGAAGATGGAAGGTGTTGTCTGCATGCCAAGGAGGCCCCAAGTATCGATCTTATTTGATGACGACAAATAAAAGAAAAGCAAGTGGACTGAAGGAACCTTCGTAGACAAAATAAAAATAGATTTTCCCCCATATGTGAAAGTTGTGGCCATGATGCGAATTGCACGTGGAATGCCTTATAGTTTTGCACAATAACCAACAATAATGTAAATCACATAAGTATGCCACACATGATCTGAAACCGAAACTTGTAACCACATGTAACGTTAAAAATTATCTAAGGGGAAAATGAAGCGACATTTCTAGGCTGCATTTTCTCATGGAAACATTTGTATGCAGATAAGATATGTTACTAATAACAAAAGATTTTTAAACTATTCAGTATGTCAATAAACCTTTAAAACATATATTATAACTATTATAGTTTGTTGGACACTCGCAAAGTGTTTGGTAAAATGACTCAAGACAAATGTCTTCTTATGGAATATGATAATAGCAGTTAGCAGGAAGACATGGGATTTTTCAATAGACATCGACACATATTTACCAAATTCAACGAATGAAATTCCAACCCAATCACATGACCCTCGACATCATTTTTTTCAGATTGTGCCAAACTAGGAGCATCGGGACAAGGTTTGGGAACGCACAAAAAAGTAATTGAAATCCATTGTTTGGATGTTGTAGTTGTGAATGCGCTGATACACATGCATGCAATATGTGGAAACATTCAAAAGGCTCGTATATTGTAAGTGAAGACACATAGTCGAAGAAATAGAAATCACAATGCATAGGTGTACTTTGCATGGCAAATGTAAGAGAGAAATATCCAAGGATAGCAACATAAGAAATGTTATCCTTAAACAAATTTAAAGACAAGGGTTTCTGGAGCAAGTAGTTATTATACCATATATTGTTATAACTATATTTTTTTTATCGTAAAAAAGAATTATCAATAATTTATTATATATAATCTATTAATAATTTATGTTTATATATTCGAATAATAAATAAAAAACTGTGAACTATTTACTATACTAATCTACCTGTAAACTATATATTTGAATTGTTAGCTTGTTTAAATATGTAATTATTAATTAATATAATATATACATATATTTAATATTGTGGATAAACAATAACAATTGCCAAAATATTATTTACGCAATCTGATAATCTTGTGTGTGTGTGTGTGTCCTACAAATAACAAAAGAATGTTAAAATTTAGTGTGCCAATAATTTTTTAAACCATATATTATAACTATTATAGTTTGTTGGACACTCGCAAAGTGTTCGACAAAATGATTCAGGACAAATGTCTTCTTATGGAATATAATAATAGTTGTTAAAATGAAGACACATGCTTTCTGAAAACATTTACCAAATGCAAAAAATGAAATTCCAACCTAATCACATGACCTAGTTCGACATTATTTTTTTTCGGATTGTGCCAAATTGGGAGCATTGAGACAGGGTATGGGAACCCATGAAAAAGTAATTTAAATCCAATTTTTTAGATGTTGTAGTTATGAATGCGTTGATACACATGCATGCAAAAGGGGGAAGCATTCAAAGGCTTGACAACTATTTGACAAATTACATAATACAAATGCATAAATTGTTGTACATGCACAAAATGTTTTTTTTTTTTGAAAAAGTCTTGGAGATATAATAGGTTGCAAGGTTGTAGAACATATTGTTTCAAAATTGAACATTGCAAACTTGTTTTGTGTAAAACTGGAGCACTATGGACCATACCATGACCATGTACAAAGAAATTTCATTTGTACAAACAATTATTTTTGTTTCTATCAATTCATTTTAGCCATATTGTTATGTATGGAAAGGCCTATACCTTACCAACACGATAAAAACTTATCCATATATATCGATGGTTGATTCTTTGATATAAATTGTATAGTTCATAATGTTTAAAAAATGTTATAGTTATTTATAAATATATTTTTAAAGTGATACCAAGATAATTGTTAATGTCTTCTTAGATTAAATTGATCTGTGGGATTAATTTTAAATGTGAAAAAGTGTTTTTAAGATAATATTATTCTAATTAGTTTTAAACACATATAAATCAATAAATTAAATCTAGTTATAGAAAATATTTTCTATGAGTTTATTATAATGAAAATATTAAATTATTAGGAGAAAATATACTTTCAGATTGATTTGAGAGTCTTCAATCATTAAATAAAGAATATGTAGAATAAGTTTTGACGACAAAGCAAAGTAAAGATCCATGTCCCTAACATCACCTTCATATTCTCAATCGGCCGCTCCTTTTCATGCTTCACCACTTCGTGTCATATATAGATCTTTTTCACTATTTCCATTCCCACTATATCATTTTGCTCTTTATTTTCCAAGTACAGATACCATACTATCTTGTTGTATGTTTCTTTTTTCTTCTAACATCTCCCCCGTTTCACTTTTGGATTTTTTTTATTAATTTTTTGTCATTATGGAAGTATTAAAACACTCATAGAATATTTGTGTATATGGTCCAACTATCCATGACAACATATTTTTTTGTAACATATTACTTTTCAAACAACTTCTCTACTAAATTTGTTTTGTCTAAAGTGTAGTCTTTATAATTTTATACTGCCATGTTCTTCGACTTAAACATTTTCTATTTGTCATATTATTTTAACAAATACAATTTCTTAACCCATAATATTTTCTCTCATTCCCCCACTCTCACCGATGTACTATTTTCTTAGAGACTCTATGACTCTTTTAGAGTTGAAAAAGTTTAACTTGCAAATTGATGAAACTTATGCCATCTTCTATTCTAAATACCTCAAGTAGTAGTTCTTTAAAGTGAATGCAATTTTTTTTAATACTTGTCAAATACTTTTTCATATGAAACACTACAGGCTTCCTTGTTTCATGGATTTTATTTCATATTCGCAAAAATGAATACATATGACCATTGCATGTTTTCCCCCATGCTGCACACAGGAGAGACCACAACTGTCGTACCTGGGCAAAACACCTCATTTGCATAAAACAATTCATCTACAAGAATCAAGCGTTGTTAGACTTGCACAAATAAAGGGGTTCTAAGATTTAAATCTCAACAATAACACTCAAAGTCTGTACAGACAAGTTTGTTTCATCATTGAGATGCAAATTTATACTACAATGGCATTTAAAAATTCTATACTGACAACTTTGTTTTATCATAATTGACTTAAGGTGATGCACACAGAAGACCACTAGGAACATTGTTTTTAAAAAACATTAAAACCCGAACACATATAAATACCCCATAACCTCGGCTACGAGCCACATTAATTATACATTTCATTGTAATAAATATTGCTCTGTCTTCATCTTCCACATCTGCATGTCTTTATCTATGACATTCCTACCTTTCGCGTACATGTGTAGGGGCCATTCGAATCCGTGCTTCGTCAACCATGAAATCTCATCCGTCGATGTCTCTGTCGTTGTTAGAGGGGGTCGGGTTTTCTCACATAGACCACGCATATCGGCGTAATAATATTGCACTAAATAATATAATTTCCCTAAAATCAAATTTTCATTCGTTGTAGGAAAGAGTTGGGTAATCTTAAAGATTTAATGAAGGGGTCAACGTAGCAGTATGGGTTGACATTGAATAGTACCATACCTAGTTATGTGAGAATTTTTGAAAATGTAGTGCTTTCCTCCATAATGACAGGTTGAAATAATTAAATTCGCTTCTGCAAGAAACAGACTAAATGGTGCAACAGTGCCCTATGCATGATACCTAAAGTATGATATACCTTCTCTTTTTAAGACAAAAAAAAGATAAACGACATCATCTCAAGTATGAGATGCCACGTCGAAAATGCTGCGTTTATAGGCATGAAAACGAGCAAAGAAGTAAATAACAAAATGCAAGAAAATACCAACAAAAATAGTAGTCTCCTTTTTCATCTCCCTCTAGCTCTCCTGTGGAATATAACGTTGTGATATGGAAGACATGGGCAGAGGACGAGTCAGATCAGAAAAGTAAAGGGTATTATTGTGTATGGTTCCTGAGGCTTAGAATCACACGAGCTACATCAAAATCCATCGAACCTCTGTCACTCTGCAAACACCACAACCATTAGCATTTTTCCTTTTCCATACTCATTATTCATATTCCTAACAGTAAATACTTACACTAATGTGCCTGACCAGGAGCCGACCTGCTATGTTGGTATTTTCTTGCATGGAGACCCGTATCTTCCTGTCTTGGTTTTATTTACCTGTATGTCTCAAGCATTTTGTTTCTGATCAGAAGAAGGCATAAAAAAATGACATGGTCAGATGTTTCTGTGCCAAGGAGTCCATATCATACCATTTTCTTTCAGACGAGCGATTGAACGTGTGCCACCATGCACTACAACGCTTCATCAGATATCTCGCCACTGCTGCTGCAATCGTACGTGAAGTGTACGATGGAAATGCCGAAAGTTATTGTGCAAGGAAGTAAAAGTGGAGGGAGAGAACAATGCGAGAGGAAAATGGGCGAAGAAGGGGTATGAGGGCAAGGACGTGTAAAGGTGGGGAAATCTAAATTGGGGAAGCAATCTGAAACTTTACATAAGACTAATAATAATATTCTACAATAACATATTAATATTAAAATATTTTTTATGTTGATAGTTGTGTTCTAAATTAAAATGATATCGAGTCAATTTAGACACATTCTATAACGTCCAACAAATTAAGGGTCTCGATTTTTAAGGTCATTGAAGGATTTGATCTCGATTGCTAAAACGGTCAATGTATGTTAGTTACATCCGAAAGCACACACTCCATGGTCCAACCTGACCGCTACTTTTCCCTCACAAGTGTTCCACTATTTTTTGATTGACCGTAATGAATGTGTTAAGCAACATTCCCTAGTTGCCAAGGTTCTCAGGTATCAAACATTTCAATAATAGGTAGCACATTCCTGTATCGTTCATTAACTAAAGACTTAAGGGAAGTTACAATTTATGGAATGAGACCTCCAGAAGGTCAAGGGCAAGTGAAAATACATCAAATTTGGCCTTCTCGTGATGTAGACATAGCGACATATAATAATATACAAAATATGTAAAGGTGCCCATTGTCATGAAGATCGCCCTCAAAATTTCGTCCTAGTTTGAAATGTTTAGAAACTTTGACCTAAAAACATGTCAGTGATTCAATGCACATCAAAGGTTGGTGCTCCACTTTTGAGAGCCATCATAACTTAACTACTCGAATAAATTTTCGATTGCCGACAAGGCAAAACATGACATTCTAAGGAAACTTGAGGTAGAAGATGACATTCTAAGGAAACTTGAATCCATGTTGTCCATACCCAAAGGCAACCCTTAGATGCCCCTCACAAATGGAAATTCTTGGAGGCATACTTCTATGTCATGGCTTTTGTATATAGTTAAAACCATGGTCTGCAGTCGGAAGATGTTACGAGGTGTATTGATGATTTTATGAGAAATCTACCTTGTTTGATCAACAACTTAACCAACTTGAAAAAGGAATGATAGGGCACATGCAATCAATAACAACATTACTATATGCGGCACCTTTTTTTTCCTTCTATCACACTCTTCCCACCTGAAGTGTAGACAAACTCAGCTTTCAAAGGCTTCTGAATTCAATAACCATGGCCTACCAAATAATATATGTTATAGGTGCACCATTTTATCATCGTGATCTCACTCATGTTATTCACACAACTGCAACTTATGCTTAAAGGGGACAAAATAAAAGATGGAAAATCCAATAGGCTCCAAGTTTGAAACCCAACCACAATGTTTGCTTGTTTAAGCACTTTTTAACCCCCATTTTTAGTTGTAGGCTTGAGTAATTACAAAAAAAAATCGATACAAGAACAACCAGTGATAATTGAGTCCATCCAACGATTGGACAAATGAATGATAAGTAGATTTTATCTCTTACATGCACTCAAGTGTCCAGCTAATCAGATAAAATCGAATAGCAAAGTTCCGATACAATTCATTGAGAAAAAATATATTTTAGTCTGGAAGAATCTAACTACTTTTATAGTATTGCTTTGTGTTATATACAAAACTTATTTTTAAATCAATTTCAAATGTTCCATACCTGTGGGCACTGATGTCTAAAACCCTGACTTGTTAATGTTGTGGTTCAGAGGGAGATCACAGACTGTCTACTTCCGCTCATAAATTCCATGGTTGGACATGTACGACATGCTGAGCATATCTTTAGAAAATTCATTAATTTTCCAGTCACTTAAGTGACACAAGACGCCAAAAACAAGGATGGCTGGAAAGGATACAAGGAGAGATGATTGACGGCGGCAGAATGTAACTAACGAACATCTTCCTAGACCGTTTTGACCATAACGAGGGGACCACATGCCACATCATAAAAAAAATAAGAACGTACCGGCAAGATAAGGTGTTATGTTTACCCCATGTGCTCCTCGGCTTACTAGGGGTGTACGCTGAGGGTTTCTCGCGAGTTTATGACTTGGAAAAAAAGAGTGGTCATTTTGTTCAACCTATCAATGAGATGCACAACATTTCTTTGAAGAAGCTCTTTGTAGGATCTTTCTCTTTTGCATTTGTGTTGGACTTGATCTTCTCAATCACCAAGTCTTATGTCATCATAAATCTCACCCAAATGAAAGGGATTCATATCAACAAATTTGAACATGCTCACAATGAGAGCCAATACTCCACACGATCCCACCACCCATCATTGAGGATCAACCCTTTCACCTTTGTAGCTCTCAGTGTTTTCCTACATCTATACACCTCAAACGTTGGTGATAATGATGTTGTTCAATGCCTTGCGCACCTTTATAAGGCATCTAAAGACGAGTGCATGCAAAGAAAATTGAATCTTTGCAACCTAACAAGAAATTAAAACAAATAAAATTGAAAACAAGTAACTGGGAAAAATTTAAAATTCTGCAAATCACAATTACAAAATTATTTAATATTACAAAAAAAATTAGTGACAACTTTGAGATGGCTTAAGATGTGATGATTGTTGTTGAACATTTGGATCTCACTTGCCTCATAAACTTGTTAAACCTAAACAATTTTGGTTTCAAATTTTTATAGTATTAGATTAAGAGACTGGAAAACACAAATTATCGAAAATATGTGATCGTCTCCTACCTCAACCAACAACATCAATGGAATCTATGAGGATGTCAATGATGAATTGGGCATCCTTCCCCTACCACAATCAATGGCCCTCAAAAACCTTGTTATTTAAGGCACAAAACAACATTAATCAATGGCATATTTTTCATATCTTTCCGTTCATCGAAGATGGCGAACACCCATATTTTGACCCTTAAATCTTTGATGGACTATAGCAAATCATCAACATATTTTCTTTATTGTTGTCACTAAGGTGGTGTGCACCTTTTCATACACTAGGTTGCGGAACCCTTAAGGGGGCTTGTTGATATATTTCACCATATGTCACCAATATGATTATCTAACAACATTAAAAGGCAATCCACATGTGTAAATAGTACGCCCGATTTTCTTCTCAATTGTCCCTAAAATCATTGTGAAATGCTCTTTCCAATGAGGCTTCACTTTTTGTTCTCTTGTAACTAAGACGTGAATTGTTTTCTTTTGTGGCCACAACATTGACATGAGATGAAGCAACAAAACACTTGCTAGATTTAGATATTTTCTTTGTCAAACAATGTTTCGATTTAAGGGCAATTGTGACATTCACTTTTTATTGCTCTTTGATGTAGGTGTGAATCTTTGTAGGAAGCAAACCATTTCCATCCATTCCATCACAAGGCCTAATTCTTTGGTTAAGAATCATTTCATCGACTATACGGGCTCCTCTAATTCATTTGACACTAAGAAAACCCAAATATAAGCCCCTCCACTCGTATCCATAACATTGCACATAGATCAAATTTAAAGATTGTCCCTCGAGCCACATAACTAGCACTTGTAGCCATTCCGACAAATCCTTATAAGTACTTGGTTCAAAAAAAAAACAAAAGAACAATATTAATTTTAAAATTTAAGGCTCAAGGAAACCGGAAAAAAAAAAAAAAAACTATTTGACATTTGTTGAAAGAATGTTTAAAAAAAAAAGAGTTGCAAACTTAAAAACTAAATAAAAACCACATAAAACTTACCTTGAATTCACAATCATCCATGTTGCAATCTCCATAAACTTCTTGGCACCACATGGGCGATTGTAGTGGCTTGGAATAACATAATAATGGCAGCCCTAAGCAAATTGAAAATATGAAGGTGAGATGTGTAATGACAGGTAAGTATGCAATGTGAGGTAATAGCGTTGTTTAAAAAAGAGTCTTTTAAGGATTTGTAATGTTTTTATAATTATTTTTGTTAGTCTAAATTTGACTATTTTAAACAAACATAAATAAAACCGTGAATAAAAATAGTTTTTACCTACAGGTATCGTCAGGGTTTTGACTAGCGAAACTAGACATTCTAGATTTTGTTTGGGAAGAACATGGCCAGCCACCATACCTTACTTTGTTGGGCAGTACCCAAACGATACCAATAGGTGGAATGAACCAATACCCATACCCAAAACATACCATGCTAGGATGTGTACCTAATATATAACATACTATGACTGGCCCCCTAGGTACACGAACCTAATAACATAGTTAAACCATTGAAGAAGCCTCCAATTTGGCCCATGCCAAGAATGGGGTAAGAGATTTATTAATCAAATAACAATAAATCTTCACATAACTATTTACTAGCAATCGCATGTGAAATGTGCAATGGAAACGCCTAAGGGGATGCATTGAAAAAGTTTAAATTAAGGGAGATGAGCATTAGAGGAGGAAGAGGAGGTATTAAGAAGGAGATTGGAAAAGGAGAAGTGGATTGGTGTGGAAACAGGTTGGGGGAACCTATGACCAATGCAAAAATCCCCTTTCTTACAACAAGGAATTTATATAGCCCAAGCCATTTGTGTCAATCGTGTAAAGCAGAAAGGGGTGTTAAGAGGTAGTTGTCAAGGAGACATACTTTAGAGATATATATGAAAGTAAGGTATGGTTGATGAATAGTTTGAAGGGAAACTTCCACATGGTTGAATGTTGAAAAGCACAAATGTTTCATATTGAACCTCTGAGTTTACCGTTTGTCATGTCATCGATTACATGTGTAATTGCAAAAAGAGTTTCTATGAAGTGAATAAGGTGGCAATCAGGGTTTCCTATCATCAGTAGTGCCAATGAAACTTTCCGACAATGATCACAGACACAAAACCTTGTCCTCTCATTTTCTCAATTCATGTCAAGAAAAGTTACGCAGAATTTTATTTGGAATTTTGCAATAGCATAATCAATTTTTAAAGAATTGGCATGAGAGGAAAATCATTTTTTGTGTGCACATCTCGGTTGTGTTTCAATCCTAGAACACATACAAGGTCATAAAAGGGAACGTTTCAGTTTAAAGATCATAATTCGAGTGATCAGTTACAAGATTATAATTTGGTTGGTCGGCATAAGGATTATAATCTAGTGATGAGCCAACGAATCTGTAAACATGTAATATGTTGAATGCGTGGAGGTAAGTCGAGGACATGTGGAAAAGCTTCCACCCTGTATGTCAACACATGAGGATACGTGCAATCTACGCCATCTAGTTGTTTGGAGAATCAACCAATGCAATGTTTAACGATTGCATGTAAAGTGAAACGTTGGACGAATCAAGGGAAGATGAAAACTAGGGTGATCTTGTCAGTGGTGGAAGGAGATACCATATGCGAGAAAGTATAAAATCTCAATATTGAATATGGGTCCATGATGCAATTCGATGCCGAGCTTGAATGACCCTCAATGCAAAGGCCGAAGTTTGTTGATCCCAAAACAAAATGTAAATGTAATACATATCAAAATGGAAAGATGGAGTCAAAAACAGTAAAAGTTTAGCCTTTGATGTTAGTAGTAAGACAAGTGAAACGAAGAGAACAACTTAAATTGCCCCACACAAAACAGTATTTGTTATATATGCTCCACTTCATCATCTCAATCTTGCTTGCATTATTCATAAGCCCACAATTTGCATGGAAAAGAGCAAAAAAAACAGAAAAATCCATTAGGTTCCACATGTGAAATCCAACCACACCTTTGACGCATCGACATCATTTGTACACCAACTGTATACTAAATAAGAAGCTTAGAAATAAAGGTGTGTTTAGATATACTCCACGTATCTGTGGTGGCATTTGGCATCAAGTCTTTCCCTTGTCTATTTCATCTTCATGTAGAGTGTGGCAATTATAAAGTTTTGTCTTTAAACAGATTTAATAATTCCATCTTTATTGATATCTTTTTCCTACTTGGGCAGGATATCAAGGAGTTTATGGGTGTGAAAACTTTGGTGGAAAAGAAGCAAAAAACTTCCTCCTTGTTTTATCATACACTTTGAAGAGTGCAGTGAATTTTTAGATGAGAATATACTAGTGATTGACCTGGAAGGACATCATGCCCTCTCTCCCGGTGTTGTGGAGGCCATCGGTAGAGCTTGTTATGAATTACACATGAGGAGTGGATAGCCTGCGCATGGTTATTGTTGTGCTGCAATAATGCCCAAAACTCAATATCTCTAAGCTTTTAGGATGTCTAGCCAATTTATTCAGAAACTCACAAGTGATAACGTCTTATGGATAAGAGAGAAAGCAGTAGCAAAGCCATGTAGTTTGTGATTTAGGTTGCTCGTTTAGGGCTTAGCATGCGAATTAGCTACTGCATATGTCAACATGTTATTTTCCTATGTTTGCGCACATGGAATAGATGTAGAACAAAGCTCCCACCAACATATTCTCTATATCATGTTCATAATATATATATATATATATGCCCTTTTTTAATGGACTTAGCAATATGTGGCATCATTTAGATTGGGTCTCCATTAAATACAATCAAGCAGTATTAGCTGGCAGCAACAACGTACAAAGCGCACAACGCTAGAGAAAGGCTCACACAATACGGAAAGCTATTTTGATATTATAACAGCCTAAAATGTGCTTTCCGTTATCGACTTATTTCGGAAAGGTGTCAAGAAATTGTTGTCAATGAACCTGCCTCGATCAAACCCCTAAATTTTTGTGGAAAATGCATCCTATCAACTCAAATTCCACACATCATAAAATACCAATAGCCAAACAGGTGACACATTTTAATATAAACGAATTAACTGTACTTGTTTCTTCTAACATTTTGTAACCCCCCTTTTCAATTATGAGCTCAACTAATTGCAGGGAAAAATTGATATAGGAACAATCATTGATAACCAAGCCACTCCAACGACTAGTCATATGAGCAATAGATTTTATGTCATTAAAGCATTATTATTTTTTATTTTATAAACTAAATTAAATGATTATAAATTGTTTTAAGCACCACTTTATAAGGTTCAACGAATTTTGTTATCAAACGGCTACTACTCACAAGCATTTTGTCACCATGAGAATTTGAGCTTTCTGTGTGTGCCACGATGCACATGCATTCCATGACAAACAATAACATTATAATGTGAATACATGATGCAATCCAAACTGTTTTCAAAGGAATAAGACTCTACAATAGTGTAGAATTTGTATAGCAAAAATGATCCCCGCGTAGAGGAGGAATGACGTAGAGGCAAAGGAGCGGTTATTGGAGCTCAACCCATACAAAGAACAATTCAATGGAAGTGTTTTTCGCAGAGCAACCCATCAGCAGAGTGCAGAGATAAAAGAGACAGGGGACAGTGAAAAAGGAGACGATTTTTGGCGCCCTGAACTCACCAATGCAGAGTTACGATCATCTCATTTATTACAAGTGTCTGTGTCTTCACTTTCCCATCATCAAATTCCGCTCGCCGCTACCAAATCCCTTCCACGACCGTCGACAATACAAATAACAGTAGTTTCATCAAGCAAGAAGCACCATCATTGCTTCTATCAGAAGCGGAGGCGTTAAGTGACAGTCCAGTGAGTCAGAGGAGGAACAACAGGTGGACATTGCATCGTTGTGGGAGTAGGAATCATTTAAGAAAATGGCAACGACGGAGGGATACTTCAATACGTCTGCACCACTCTGTAAGTTGACGTAGTCCTCGCCCACATCACCTATTCATATTCCAACATTGATACACATGAAGTTTTTCTCCCTCATTAAATTGAATGCACTAGTCTTACAATGGGTAACTATGCTTCATTTGTAGCGGCCATGGGAACTTGTGAGGAAGTTGAAGTCTGTGTAGAGGAGAGTTCGACAGAGAAAGCAGCAGGGCATGGTGGCTATATGTCTAAGTCTAAGCTACTTCTCAACTTTGCTGAGAGCGAGAGGAGTTCCAGACTACGTGCACTGTATACGAGAAGAGAGCTGCAAAGAATCAATCGGACTACGCTATCTCCAAATAGATAGGAGTGGGCGAGTGCGGCAAGGAAGGTGCCTATTGATTTCTATGTGATAGATCGGACGGCTCTACCCCCCCATAGATAGATAGGGCCCTCCCACACATACTATCTTTGGCGCCGGTATAGTCCCCAACCCGCGGGTAGGGTTTGGGAGATAGAGGCGAGAAAGCTTTGCTACAAACTAACGCAAGGGCGTAGCTGGTTTTGCAACGCGGGCGGTGATGGCGACGGTGAGGAGAGCAAATGTATACTAAATTAAATGATGTAACGTGAAGGGCACTATAACCTTTGCAGCGCCATTCTCAAGGTACCAGACAGCCCATTCAAGGCACAGACTACAGCCGCACATGATCCCATCAAACTTAACAGAAGGCTCCATCATTGCTATGGTGTCCTGCCTTGACGTGGACCAGTTTCCACCCTTTGATTTCAACGCATGCACGACTTTTCAATCTGTGCCATTGATTTCGGCTCATGTGTCAGAGCTGGGAGGATCGATCTCATAGAGAAACGCCTACGGCGTAATAAAAATCTAAATAAAGAATATATTAATAATCCCAAACTCATATGAGGGTTGTGTTTCAATGGTAGACTGGAAAAAACTATATATATTGCCACTGCTCAGTCATAGGTTCGAGCAGGGTTCATTTGAGTCCCTCAATGCGGACCCACCAACCCTCATTTAATCAATTAAAAAAACAATAATCCAAACTCCTTAAAATCTAAATCAGGAAGACATTAATAATAAACTTTGTAATAAATTACATCTGGTCTGAAAGATAAAACATATAATTCAATCTTATGCTTTAATGAAAATATATATATTTATACAGTATAAAGAATTTGTAGATTTACAGCCGACATAGAAGCCCAAAGACATTTTCTCACTTAAATTGTACTTAAAATAACTTAAGCGTAACTGATTTTCACCATTTCCATCTCATAAATGAAACTTAAAAAAGCTTCATGTACATGTGTCAATCTTGTCTATGGAAAACATTTCTGTTAGTTTTGCTATCACTATTTCAAACTGCACATTCATAATAAAAAAATGTTAATATATGTTGAAAGACCACTTGTACTAATTTTAGTATTTTAAATAAGGTCCAATTCAGAGGTAAGGGTACATCCCTTGCAACAAATAAGAAATCTCAGGAGCAACACGTGCTCCATCATATACGATCACTGATATGAAACCTCCTGTAAAACCATTTCTTTTCAATCTCTGCCAAAAATAAGAACTTCAATTATATGTAAACCACTACAGCTATAAACATAATGCTATGTGAATTTTGATTATTGAGAACTGTGAGTTATGATGCATGAAATCTCCTAATACAATTTCAAAATTTTCCAAACATCTCAAGCAGTAAGCCACTACCCTGAATAAGGGTGTGACTTTGTGCCAGTTTCCTGTGTTTGGACGTGTACCAACTCAACTGAGTAAATGATGACTTCAGAAGTCAGTCCAAGTTCTTAAAAACATATGCCGTGTTAGAAATAAGTATTCAGCATTCCTGTAGTGAACTTCCAACAGCCAACAAAATTGGGAAGAACAAAACCTTAATTAAAACTGGTGCATCTAAGATGTGAGGCTGTATCTCAGAACGTTGGGATGAATTCCTTTAAGATGTCCCAATCCTGGAAACATGGTAATAATGACCTTTAAAATGGAGCTCAAGCATCACTCTTTAATGTCTTCAGTGTAAAACGATCTTCCAGAACTCAAAACTCAAAGTTATCTTTCACCATATTGCTATAGACTGCCCCATTCGGACCCTGTCACCATTCTTGAATAAAAACTTCAATCCACGAGAGCTTCCAAGCTTCTCAGAATTGAAATCATTGTGACATAGGAATGAATTTGCAGAGGGAGCTTGGAATACGAGGACGACTGTAGAACCCAGATTGAAAACGGCAATCTGTTTGGAATTCAAAGAAGCAATCAGAACTTTGCATACAAACAAGAAATAAAAAGCAAGCTAATGGCCTTTTTCCTTTAAATGTAAGCTATCATATATTATCTGAGCTCCCACCTCTTGGCCCTTCTTAAGCATCAAGCCTGAATCTTTGTCACCATATGTACGCTCATTGGGAGGTTCGGTGTTGAATAATCTTAGTTTCGGCTTGTTTGTTTTAAGTTCTGGCTCAATTGGAAGCTGCCACACCAAAACAAAATACATCAGTGTAAAAGTACGAATATAGAAGACAAATTTGGATGACTGAGCATGTCAAAGTGATATCATGGTAAGTTATGGTTATACTTCATAATACTAAGCTTGATATTGAGTGCCAGTCTTTTTTGCTGAATTTTGTGTATAACCATGATTTTGACGTGAATACTGATAGTCACAACATAAATGATAACGGTCAATGATTGAAAGAACCACATGAATTAAAGGTAAGTTCAGGACAGAAGGATTGCTCATTCTATCCTAATCATCTCTGTTACCAGGAAACGCCTAGGGCCCCCCCGTTTCCGTTTCGGAAACGGAAATTCCTTCGAAACGTCCTAGTCTCCTAGAGATAAGTATACATGATAATAATGTATAATTTCAATGAATACAAAATATTTTGAGTGTTTTATCAGTTATTCTTATCACTTATGGTGTATGGAGTACAATTTTAAAATGAGTACTATGCACACACACATATATTTTAATAATATATTGTACAGACTTTTCCCGTAACGTTTCGTATCCAAGGTTTTTTGAAAATTGCCTTTTCCGCGTTTCCGTTTCCGTTTCCGTTTCCGTTTCCTGGCAACATAGCTAATCATTCAGAGTACATCTGGTTCCCACACATTTCCCATGTTTGAGGAGTCAAAATAGAAATAGGACTTGTTTCAAGATTTTACCCATCTATTCTATGTTACTAGATTCACCGTCTGCCCATCCCAGCCCCCAGCATCATACCCGATTATTCTAGGGTGTGGGGATCCTCAGATCTGATGGAGAGTGATCTATGAAACAATTAGTACACAGTTTTTTAGTTGTACACAATTCTGAAAACAGGAAATGTACCTAAGCCAAATCTGCTGGTTTCTTGTGTGTTTTCTACTGAAGAAATAGCACAAACTAAAATCCCTTCATAGAAACAACTTAATTGAATACAAGTCTCCAAAGGTGGAGGAAACATCCCCCACAACTTGGGAACATCTCCAGCCATCCCCATGATATGAGGTGTTACAGGGTATGTAGCAAGGATCATCCCTTAAAACAGGAAATGCACCTAAACCAAATCTGCTGGGTTCTTGTGTGCTTTCTATTGAAGAAAATGCAGAAACTAAATTCCTTCATAGAACCAATTTAATCGAATACAAGCCCCCAAAGGTGGAGGAAGCATCCCCCACATTCTCTATATTCCCAGGACTTGGGAACATCTCCTACCATCCCCATAATATGAGGTGCAACAGGGTATGTGGCAAGGAGCATCCTCTTTAAACAGAGGCACTTCCAGACAAACCCCTTGAAAAAAGGACTCCTAGATGCCCCTCTGACACTAAAATTATTATTTTTTATTTGCAGAAGCAGTTCACAAAAGTTTCAAAGGAAACCATAGATAACAATAGAGAACCAAGATTTTTTGTTGAATCTCAGAGAACAAACTAATCAGAAGAAATCAACCATTTTGATATATGATTCATCAGCATCTTATGCAATTAACCTCCTTATACCACATCTCAGAAGCATGGGTGCCATAACATATTCCTAATTTCAAGTCTACAATTATAGTTAAATTACACCTGTGTAATACTTACATTCAGTTCCCTCCTAAAGGGGTTGGTCTCGAAGGTGTCCACAAAAATAGTAGTCAAATGCATTCCACTGTGCAAAAATCACTTAAACCCAATTTTGATGGTGCTGGAAAGGGTAATCATGGCCAAGCTGATGGAGGAGTATTCAAAGACCCAGAAGAGTGCACTTTGCTTGCATATTATGAAGATTGTGGAAAAACCAATGATAATTTAGCAGAAGGTAGCATTTATTGAAAAGACTATGGATTACTCTTGCTAATGGATGGACGGAATTGGAAATTGAAGGAGACTCCCAATTAATAATAGAAGTTAAAAGAGGACTGCTCCAATTGCTATCTTCGAAGTATAATCTCATTGATCTTCTCTCTTGTTGCCTTCACTCATGGTGTCTTATTCTTTAAGGGTTCAGTGGCAGAAAATCTATCCCCAAATAGTCCCATTTGAAAAGCATTGGTTTGTCCTCCTCAATAAGCAATGGGGCTAACTCAGTTTTCTTTTCCAACCATCCTAGCACTAGATATAGCAACCCATCATTAAAAAGATCCAACCAATGCAAGGACTCGTAAAATCCCAAGTATTTCACCACACAATCCTTGAGCTTTGCTGGAAGATATTTCAACCAGTTGTAACTTCTCCAATCACAAGCCTCCATATTTTGGGCAACAATCATAAAGGAATATGTGTATCTCTTGTCCCACCAGCCACTGCTGCGAATTAAATCTTGGACACACCGCACTTCTTCTATCTTCATATGCATGATCTTCAACCCTCGATTGCCATGATGGCCTAATGTTGTTTGGGCCTCCTATGTCAAAATATGAGCAAACTATAAATCGACAAACTATAAATCGACAAATGGTATTTTCTTATCTAGGGTAAATTCCTCTTTTCTCTAGGGTGATTCTGCTCGCCCTGGAAGATATATCTGTGCTTTTTATGTAAATCTCTACGAATAATTTGTTCCTTAAGATTGAAATTTGAAATGTTTAAAGAGCTTCTTTAATATCTCCCTATGGCTTGATGTGTTCTTATCAATATTGACACAATTATCTAGAAGCAATTAGTCAAATGTAATCATGGAGAAACTCCATTCAAATTGACATGTCTCGTGAAATTGCCAATTTTCTCAGACCACAAAAACAAAACACAAAAGTATGGAACAATTGGGCACCTAGGAATTTGTCAACGACTCCCTTAGAGAACTTCCACAATTTACTCGTGAAAATTGTTATGCAGTTGCATGATGCTCACAAGGTCTTACCGGAACTTTGAATGTGAATTCTTCCAATAGCAATAACCATTGTCTCATTTATCCATCGATCACAAGCTTTCCCACTGAGTAGAGCAAACTTTATGGTCTACATAAAAGATAAAGGCATTGGCTAGTAGGTATCAAATTCATACACTAAGTACACCATTCCTAAGGCCTCCCTCTGTATTTTAATATAGCTTACTGCCGCTTTTCAAGCAAATATACTTACAAATTAAATAGGACAGTGTAGCTTACGTGTGCCTTCTTTCACAAATGTGCACAAGATGCCAAGACAATGTGCACGTGAAAATATTTGGTCCAATTCAGATAAGCAGTATAGGTACACTAGTTTCAACTTAATGCCTTTGAAAATGTTATATTGTTTGAAAGACCTAGTCAAGATGTAAAGGGGGTAAGAAAACCTTAATGATATTCTTTTCAAACTATTTATAATACCCGACATAGTCAAGGAAGGAATTTGTGGCACCTAATGTCCTGAGCTACCTTATATGCACAGTTGCCATTATGTTGTGGAGCTCTATCTTCAAACAAGCTTGACAACAATATGGCCGAACAATTACTATATAGAACCATGATGAACACTCAGTAGGATTCAAATATAGCTTGAAAACACTTTTTCGTGTGTTCCTCCAATGCTCAAACATGAGTAGTTGCCTCCCCACATATAGACCACACATTGAGAAACAAGTCAAAGTTGCTTCTTGTCACTTTGACAAAAATATGAAAAAATATCCGTTGAAATGAGGCTAGAGAGTCACACGGTCTAGATGGTTCTTTACTATAGGCACATATGTGTTTCTTGACAACAAATGTTGTTTCGATTCTATCTTCCTCTACAATACTAATTTGGTTATACTTATACCCATTGAACCCATCCAGAAAAGAGTAAATCTAGGCTCTTATCAACTCCTCTAAGATGGATTTGCTAAATGGAATGGGAAATGACTACTTAGTCATCGGACTTTTTAAGTTAATTCCTTACTATAGGTATCATATTCATCAATTTCTCTTATTATCGTTCCATACCTTTTTGTCTATCGCTCCTGTTGCAAACAAGCTTTATAGCAATATATTGTAAGTTGGTGCTCTACCTACTATTTTCGCTTTCCTTGCAGTTTTGCAAATCAAGGTAGCAGTGAGCCAAGAATCAAGGCATACTAATCATAAACCTCTCAACATATTCGCTTCATAAAAGGTTGTTGGTTGCTTGGTTAACAAGAGCTTGTGTCTTCAAAGTCCTAGAGAATATAGTTCGTCACAGCTAGATGCCAGAGCAAACTGAGTTTTGCCGACATCTTGTCTCTTGTCATTGAGTAGCTTCTTCGAGGTTGACTTCATGCCCATCAATATTTTTCCATTTCCTCATTTTCATTTTTTTTCCAATTTTCTGCACTTGGACAACACAACAATACAAGCAACCGCTTGTGGAGGACAACAAAAAAAACTAATGATGCACATGGGCTACAAACTCCCCATGATGACTCCAAAATGTAGATATGCAATGCCAAAGATATAAACATGAAACGAAAAACAATATATACAGAAAAACAACAAATTACAATCTACAATCTATCATAGTGAATCTCTAAGTTGCCGCATTCGAATTCGTGTTCGAATTCGCCGATGATTAAATTCGTGAAAAATTCGCCGGTAAAAAAATCAGCGATTAAATTCGACTATGAGAAATATACCTTTTTATTAAATATATAAAAACAAAAGATAAATTCACATTTCAAACGAGAGATAATATCACATTTCATTGATTTCATTACTAATGTATCTACAGGCGATCAAAGCTCATGATTATTTCAGAAGATTGCAAGAAGTTGCTTGGTCAAAAAAGGTGCAAAAATGGATTTTATGAAAATAAGAAAAATATTGCCATCAATGCGTAGAGCTCGAGAAAATATGCACTTTTAGAGAAAACGACACCTGAAACGGAGCCACAGAATGAAAGTTATGGCACATGCAAGTTTTTGCTGTTACATCTTCCCGGACCCTTTCCAAAAATGGCAAAATTTTTCTTGTGTTTTTTTCACCAAAAATCCAAAAAAGGAAAAAATTGCCAAAAAAGGAAACAAACGCGAATTAAATCGCAATTTTCAACGCGCTGTTAAAATTCGGCGAATTTCAAATTTTTTCCTTGAAGTTCGCCGAATGCGGCAACATAGATATTAGTGATCACAAAATATATACGAAAACACAAACATTTGGAAAGTAGAATGTCTTCATTGATATATATATATAAGTATGATGCACACATTGTGTCCAATACCTGTCCAGCTCATGGTAGGATATGGCAATAGACACGGTGGTTAACCCCAGTCATTTATGACCACTCATACAAAATAGGAATGTAAAGGAATAGGTGTTATAGTTGATCCCAACAGTCATGACGTTGACTGCCCACATAATTGGAAACTAAATTATCTCATGATTCACAAGTATATCATAACGTAGTTGTATAATGACATTCTTTATTCATGTTTATTATGAGAAATGCATCGATAACCAAAATGTACTCTACAAACGTTTTACACCTTAGAAAAACTTTATTTGGGCTCATTTACCTCATTTTGTGCTTTTAAAGTTCTCTCTAATCATTGAAATGTATCATAATCCTCGTTTTAAGGCATGTTTGCATTTGACATGTTTGTTATGTTGGTTTTCTCATAGGAAACTGCCAAAAGGATTTTCTATTCAGCAAATTGCATGTACTTCTGTCTTGATGTTTACTAAGTGCCTATAATCCTGAAAACAATCAGTTGTATGTGTATAGTCTAAATGATGAAACAGCCTGGAGTAAAATTGACAAAATCAGTCAAATTTTATAAATATAATGAAAAGTACTTTGTGAAGGAAAATATTTTTTTCTAGCTCAGATGAGTTTAAAAAGGAAGTTAGTAAATCACCTCGATAGAGCCAACATTTGTTGCACCAATTGCTGCAATAGCAAAAAATCCTTCAGACCACTTTCCTTCGAGCACCACCTAGTCATAAAAGCATTCCAATTAGACACATTAGAATAGAAACAGTCAAAATTGCAAGAGGGACTTGCTTATAACATTAGAAGATTTTCTAAAGCACGTGACAAACTAATCATGATCATTGATTATACTCGGGCATGACTAACTTAAAACCTGAATTTTTATATCCCTTAACATACAACCGGAGGCTAAGTTACATCTGAGAATTTATCAAAACCAATTTTGTAGACGTGTCTACTGATGGTTGCTCATTTATAAATTGTGATATGGGCAATACAAAAATATATTTAACATGTGTAAAGGGAAACAAGAGTACAGATGGCCAAAATAAGGTGTGTAGAGATTTTACAGATAGTTTCAAAAGAGACCGTACAAATGGAAAAACTTATGGAAGGAATTAAACGATAGTTAAGATACATATACAAACTTGGATAATCAAGTTCTTATGTGTAAACATGGATAATCAGGTTCTTCTGGGTAGTCAATTCATCTCAACTTTTCCCACAAGGGTCAATTTGTACAAAAGAAATGATTTAATACATTGACCTCTAATAGAACAGACGACTTCAAATTACTAGATCACTAAAAAATCTTATGTATATGAAAATTTGAATTTAGAAAATGATAGAAAAGCATCGTCTTGATGAATGGAAACAAAACCATTTTAATCTCGCTACAAAATCGTATATGAGACATTGAATTTAGAAAATGATAGAAAAGCATCATCTTGGTAAACAGAAACAAGAACATTCCAATCTAGACGTAAAATTTCAAATTTTACAACCAGATGATGACTATAAGCACATAACAAAGAAGATGAGCAAGTATGCTGTGTGAATTCATTAAGAGCCACAAGTAGATTTATGTACTTTGTATACAATCATTCGTGTATATTACTGGTTTTGTGTTTCTCCACAAACAAGTTAAATCGGTAACATAAAGTTTATGGTTAGTACCACCATAATTACCAAGTCCAGAAATCTGCATCTGTCAAAAAGATCTGGGATTCTTGATCAAGTTTTAGAAAACCAGTCAAATATATATGTGAACATAATTCTATAAATATGCAAAATTAACAAATACAATGAAATAAATCAGTAATGCAATATAATTATAAATTTTATAACTAGTGCAGGTATCTTAAATACATCTATCTGGAAAACGCTGATAGATATTAATCTCAGATTCTCAAGGATATTTTCTTGGATTATACCACTTTGATTAATCACTTCACTACCTTTTCTGAAAGTTTATTACTGACTAGTGACAAATGGCATCAATCAAGCTGCACAAATGTGTCAGGCTCAAAAAATTATGGGAAAAAAGGAGCTCCAAACTCCACCGTAAAGCGAAAATATTACAATTTTTCGATTGACTTCTGAAAGCTAAAATAGTAAACTTTTACGGACAGTCAAATGTATGCCAAAAGATCTGGGATTCTTGAACGAGTTTAAAAAACCAGTCAAATATATATATGAACATAATTTCTATAAATATGCAAAATTAACAAATACAATGAAAAAAATTAGTAATGTAATACAATTATAAATTTTATTACTAGTACAGGTATCTTAAATACATCCATTTGGAAAACACTGATAGATATTAATCTCAGATTCTCAAGGATACTATCTTGGATTTTACAGATACCACTTTGATTAATAACTTCATTACCTTTTCTGAAATTTTATCACTGACTAGTGACAAATAGTATCAATCTAGCTGCACCAATGTGTCAAGTTCAAAAAAACATATGGGAAAAAAAAGAAGCTCCAAACTCCACCGTATGACAAAGATGTTACAAGTTTTAGATCGACTCCCCAAAGGAAATTTAAAAAACTTTTAAGTGACGGTCAAATATATGCCAAAAGATATAGGATTCTTGAACAAGTTTTAAAAAACTAGTCAAATATAGATATGAACATAATCTATAAATATGCAAAATTAACAAATAAAAATGAAGAAAAATAGTAATGTAATATAATTACAAAGTTATAACTAATACAGATATCTTAAATACATCTATCTGGAAAATGTTGATAGATATTAATCTCAAGGATATTATCTTGGATTTTACAAATTCTACATTGATTAATTATTTCATTACCTTTTCTGAAAGTTTCCCAATGGCTAGTGACAAATGGCATCAATCTAGTTGTACCAATGTGTCAGGCTCAAAAAATTTATGGGAAACAAAAAGGATCTCCAAACTACATCATATGGCAAAGATATTGCAATTTTCCAATTGACTTCTCAAAACAAAAATAAAAAACTTTTAAGTGACGGTCAAATGTACGCCAAATTTTGAATGAATATAATGAATATATTTTAAGCACACATGTTGGTAGTCTTCAGTTATGAATTGTTCGAACTATATTATAACTACTCCCAATATAATCAACTGAAGGGGACATTCATTTGATGTGCAATCCATTTCCTCTTCATTCTATCCTTGTTTACATTTGTTAACATTGGGATTAGAGCCTCTAGTACTCAAAAATATTCGGAATCTGAGCAATTGTGCATAGAACAGATTTTGAAAAGAATAGTTCGAGGAAGCCCTGTGCTAGGGCATGAACTGAAAAATAGTATTCCGCTAGTGCACAAAGTTAAGGAAAACATATGTTTTGAGATTCTGCTATGGCACAGAATGAAGATTGAGATTCTGCTAAGGCACAGAATGTTTTAACAAGTTTTGAGGAAAGAAATATTTTGATCGAGATTTGTGTTTATACAAAGTTCTGGTCATGATTTGCATTTATGTCTTCTGGTCACGATTTGCACAGAAATCTGGTTGTGATTCAAGGAAAAAGCAATATCTAGGGCAAGTGAGTCATGCACCATTATCCTACATAATTCTGCACATAATTTAACACGAGTTTTCCTACATTTTTGTGGCGTTAGGGCAGAAATCGTTTCATTGTTGCTGTCATAATCTATTTCTGTTCCATTTTTATTGTGCATTAATTTGAGGGTTGGAAATTAAAATTGGTGTGAATGGCGAATATTCAAAACCTTGTTCTACTGGAAGCACAAAAGTTAACTGGACAAAATTGTAACATTTGGAGCCACAAAATCCTAAACATCGCGGAATTTTACAATTGTGATAAAATAATACTTGGCAAAGAAAGTAGGTCCACTGCTAATTTTGCAGATAATGACAAACATCGTAAGGAAGCCCTATTGCTACTAAAGATGTCGGCGTCTGATGAATTGATACCAAAAGTCCACGATTCCACTTTGGCAGGTGATCTATGGATCAGTTTGAAGAACAAATATATGACTTCAGCGAAGAATCGGGTGTTATACCTAAAGAATTTGTTGTTTTCAGCAAGGTTGCAAGAGGCTGGGTTGCTGTTACAGCACCTACTTCAGATGAAAGACCTCCGAGATCAACTTGCCTCCATAAACAAGAAGGCAAATAAAAATGATATGGTGGCGTTGGTGTTGAATAGTTTGCCATCATCATATGAGTTATTTGTTGAAGCCCTCCATCGGATGGCTGAAAGTCAGACTTTGACTTTTGATAGATTTGGTTCAGCTTTGTAACAAAAGGTGCAGAGACAAATTCAGACACTTGTGTCTAGTTCTGGAAAAACGTAGAGCTTTTTCTGTTCAATCAAAAGGGAAATGGAAATGACAGCCTGAAAATTCATCTCCTAAATATCAAGTCAAGAGTTACTACTGTCATAAACTTGGTCATGTGAAATAAGGATTGTCAAAAAAGACAATATGATCTTGCCAACCAAAAAGCAAAAGGGACAAGAAAATGTGGCAACAGTTGAACAAGAACTTGAAGAAGAGTATGTCCTCGTGGCATCATGCTCGGATGACAGCCCTACAAGGTGTTTGTTCTTTGATTTTGGACCATCAAGACACTTCATGTGTCAAAAAGGCCGGTATGTAAATTTTAACTCAAATTTCAATTCTGATTTAGTTTCATTAGGAGATGGGAGATCTCATGCAGTATAAGAGATAGGGGATATCCGAATCATATTGAATGATTGTCAAATTAAATGTTAGAAATTTTAGATATATTCCTAACATGAATAAGAATCTTTTATTTTTTAGTCAGCTAACGGAAAACCCCAATATTTCTGTAAACTTCTCTGGCAAGAAATGCATTGTGTCTGTGATGTAAAACAAAACAAAGTTGTTTCCCTGGAAATTGGGCAAGGAGGCTTGTATAGGTTGGTTGACCCTGCCACAGTCAACTTACATCCCTTAGTTGTGGAGGGTAATATCGGTATTGTCCATGAGAGATACAGACATCTCAACCTTCAGTATCTCACCAAACTCGGTAGAGCCAACATTGTTTTTGGTTTGTCTACTATTCAAGAGAAACAAGATATGTGTGCAGCATGTTTGGCTGGAAAACAAAAAAGGAAGCCATTTCCAACTAAAGGTGCTTCACATGCCAAGGGGCTTATAGATCTTCATGCAAATCTTTGTGAGCCATCCTAGAAGTCTTCCACGCTTCTTGGTGCGAAGTATTTTTTTTTGTTGTTGGATGATTATTCGAAAAAGATGTGGGTCTACTTATTGAAAAATAAGTTTGACTATTTTGCTTCTTTAGAGAAATTAAAGCCATTGGTGGAATACCAAGCCAACCAGAAGATCATAACCTTTAGATCCAACAATGGGGGGGGAATTCACTTCCAAGCAATTCAAGGATTCCTGCAACAAAGAAGGAATTCATCATCATTTGACAACCTCATATACCCCACGGCAAAATGGAGTGGTTGAGATGTGGAATAGAACTATCATGGAGATAGCTCAGTGCATGATGCATAGTAGAGGTGTACCATTCAAATACTAGGGAGAAGCAGTAAACACAATAGTATATATCCTCAATCAAAGTACTCGCAAAGCTTTACAGGACATCACACTTGAAGAAGCTTGGTCCAAAACCAAACCCCAGGCATCAACTTTCCATATTTTTTGGTTCAGCTGCAAGATAAAAAGAGTATGTTAGACTCTAAAATCTACAAGATATTTCTTTGTTTGTTATAGAGATTAGTCTAGGGCTTATTGGTTGATGGATATTTCCACTAACAAAGTAATTGTTAGTCATGATGCTGATGTGAAAGAAACAAAGTCACTCTTTACATGTGATCAACAGACAGTTGGCTGTAATCAGCAAGCAATTGGGTGTGATCAGCAAGCCACATATGGAAATATTGTGAATCCTTTACCCAAAGAAAAGTCCAATTTATCTCATACTCCTCCACAGACTCCACCACAAAAATTTGTGACACCCACCAGTGATACACTGGTGTATAGAAGATACCAACCTAAATTGGTTCCTCATCTGATAGAGCCTCAACCAGAACAGATTTCTTCTGACCAACAAAGACCTATGTGGTTTTACTCCACTTTGCAAGATGTGCGGAAGGCTGAAATTCCACAATCAGATGCATGGCCTTGACAGACTGGTAAGCAATTTGCTGATTTAGAGCATGTTCATTTTACTCTTTCTTCTAATCTTCACAAAATATTTGAACCACAAAGATACTCTGAAACATAAGGCATACCTGAATAAGAAATTGCCATGCAAACACAGTATGATTCTTAATGAAGAATAATACCAAGGTATTGGTGGAGTTGCCTCTAGGGAAACAACCCAATGCCTACAAATGGGTATATAAAAACAAGTGCAAAGTTGATGGTACTTTGTTCAAGTACAAAGCACGTCTTGTTGCGAAAGGCTTCTCGCAACAGAAGGGAATAGATCATGAGGAGACATTTGCTCCTATTACAAAGATGGTCACTTTCGAGTTGCTTCTTTTAATTGTCACTCAATTTGGAGGGAAGGTTTTTCAAATGGATGTAAAAAGCACCTTCCTAAATGGAGACTTGGCAAAGGAAGTCTATATGGTGCAGCCTGAAGGATGTCTATATGGTGCAGCCTGAAGGATTTCAAGCACATGGTTGTGAAAATCTGTTGTGCATGCTGATTAAGTCCTTGTATGGGCTTAAGCAGGCTCCTTGAGCATGGTATATTAAAAGTAATGGTGATGATAGTGTGATACTTATTGTTTATGTTGATGATCTTGCCATCACGGGCAGTGGGGCCACCACTATTCAAAGAGTAAAATGGTAGTTATGTGTTGCTTTTGACATGACTGATTTAGGCCTCCTACACTATTGCCTAGGTGTATAATTTTGACAACATGATCATTTGATTTCCATATCTCAAGTCAAGTATGCTACGAATCTGTTGCAGAATTTTATGATGTCTTATTGTAATCTACACCGATGGAGGTTGGGCTGAAGTTATCAGCTCATGATAATTCACCACCAGTAGATAAATCACTCCATAGATAGTTGGCAGTCAACCTGATATATCTTACATCCACCCGACAGATCATATGTTTTGTTAGCTATCTTTCTCAGTTCTTGTTTAAACCGAAACTCACACTTTGGGGAGCAGAAAACGAGTTCTTCGATATCACATAGGTACTCTTAGCTTTGGCATTCTCTATCACATCATCACAAATTTCAAACTCTTTGGCTATATAGACTCTAACTAGGGAGGTTTAATGGATGCCCAGAGATCTACGATTGGATACATCTTCTCTTTTGGATCACAAATCGTTTAATGGCTGAGTAAGCTTCAACCCACTGTGGCTCTCTTCCACTGATGCAGAATACAAGGCAGCTATCAGTGTCAGTTGTTAAGCAGTTTGGCTTCATTGGATTCTCCTTGATCTTCAACTTCCTCAAATTGCACCTACACCTCTTTCCATCTTTTGTGGCAATCAAGGCATACTAAAGATGGTCAAGAATCTTGTATATCATGCTCGCACCAAGCATATTGAGATTCATCGTCACTATATTTGATAGTTTGTTGATTCTAATGATATCTTTCTTCACTTTTGTCCTTCTAAGGAGAAACATACTGTTCTAATGACTGAGCCTCTTGGTCTTCTCTTGTTTGTAAAATTTCAAGACAAACTTGGCATTGTTTCTGGTTTAGTCATCAAAGGGGAGGGGGAAGGGAGGAGAGGTTATTGAATATATTTATAAGCACACATGTTAGTTGGTAGTTTTCAGTTATGAACTGTCATAGAATTGTTCCAATTACATTGTAACTACTCTCAACATAAAAAAAAATGAAGGGCACACATTCATTGGATGTGCAATCCATTTCCTCTTCATTCTATCCTTGTTTACATTTGCTAACAATTTTAAGGTTGAAAATGCCAAATGATGATCAAAGGGACGTTAAATTTAATTAGTTATTAATTGTTTATGCACGGAAATTAAAGCCCACCACCACCCCATTTTCCATCGTAGAACGGGCATCGGCTTAACTAGTACAGATATCTTAAATACCTAGCTGAAATACACCAAAAGACATGTGAATCTCAAGGTTCTTATCTTTGACATTCCTCATGACACATTGATTAATAGTTCCATTACCCCTCCACTAATTCCCACCGACTAGTGACAAAAAGCATCAATCTAGCTAGAGCCTACACCAGTGTCAGGATCGGCAAAACTTTCCAGGGAAAAAAAATTCCAAACTACATTGTATGGCCAAGAAATTACATTTTTTTTATCAACTTTCTCAAGCCAAAAAAAAATCTTCAAGTGACAGGCAAATGAATGTCACAGTTAAGATTGGCATTGCCTTGTGATGGTTAAATTTAAGGCCAGGCATAATATGACAATAATGAACAACTCGCTACATTACAAATTCCACCTCTCCCACTGCCATTGTAAGATGCCTACTATTGGTGTAATTACCATGGGGATATTAATCCACTGATGCAGAAAATCAGCTACCTCTATCTTATCATGTAAGAGGCACAAGTTGATGGTATACATCTATCGCAAGCATCTAGCTAAGTACAAATATCTTAAATAAATCTATCTGTAAACACTGATAAATATCAATCTGAATCCATCACTTTCTTTGCAAGTTTCTTATGCATGGTGATAAGTAGCGTCAATGTTACACCACCACATTGGACTTACAAGAATCTTTTCAGAAAATTAAAAAACAGATTCCAAAATCCACCGTATGCTCAAGGCATCACAAATTTTCAATTGTTTTCTCTGAGCAAAAAGAAAAACTACCTTATAATGATCAAATGGATGTCAACTTTATTTAAGGTCATCAATTGATTGTTTATCCAAGAACATTAAAATCCCCCAACATCCCCTGCTGCGATTGTAGATTGCCAACAGCAAACTAGCTCAGAACTTTCTGGATATCTATCCGCAAAAGCACCAAGAATATAAATCTCAAGGCACCCATCTTTGATTTCTCATATAATTTTGCCCATCGAAGAGTGTTCTGGGCTTCCAGAATGATTATTGACTCCACCTACACAAATTTCCTGCTAGCCAGTGACAGATGGCCCCCATCTGGCTGCACCTTGGGCTCCAAAACTCCACTGTATGCTCAAGATATCATAGAAAAACTACACTATGAAGATCAAATGGACATCAAATTTAAGGTTGACCATTTTTAATGACATCTAACTATTACACTCTCACCTCTCGCCCCCTCTCTATCATTGTAGAACACACCTATAGGCATAATTAAAGGTCGGTCATTTTTACAAGCACACTCATGAACATTACCTGCTACCCCTAGCAAGAAGGTGCCTCAGAATTTAAAGATTGGGCACATAATGGTAATCAGTAATAAACCGATATGAGAATTGCAGTGACATAGAGCTTAATTTAATTAGGAAAGTGCACATCCTGCTTTTAAAGAGGATGGCATAACCTAACGTGCACAATCCACATAACAAAATTAAGTTTTTCGTAAGGAAAATAATGCTTTCAAACCATAAAGACTCGAGGAAACATGAAATTCATTAAATTGTAGATGGAACTCGAGCAATCTGCCGATGGATTTTTACATACAATAATGGGTTAAACCTGCGACGATGAAACCTTTACCCGTCTCCAGGAAAAAATAGCAAGTATGAATAAGATCGTTTCAAGTTTTCAACCATTAACTAATCAAAGTCACATTCCATACTTACAATGCTTTTGATTTTTAAAAATCACCAATTACAATTTACCAATATAATAATAGTAAACACAAACTTTCATGTGGCAAATATTAACAGAACAAAAAATTAATTTCCATATTCATAAAACTTTCAAAATTTAAGTATCCCCTGTTAAAAAAATTACTCTTACAACCTACAATCACAACATTTCGCCCAAAATAAACCATATTTATATAACTTTCAAAATTTAAAAATCTCATTAAAAACTGCTCTTTAAACCTACAATCCCAAAATTCCAAAAGCCTATATAAGAAAGCCTGGAACTGCCCATCCAATAGGATGAATGTCACACATCCTCGAATTTCAGGAAAAATTGCACATTCCACAAGAAAAGGGAAATAAATTGGACTCCATAAAGCTATCCAATAAACCTACAATCTCAAAATTACAAGTCTACGTAAGTCTGGAGCCGCCCATCCAAAAAGATGATGTCACGCTTTCATAGAACTACTCAAAAAAAATGCACATCCCACAAGAAAAGGGCAATAAATTGGACTCCATAAAGCTACCCCAATAAACACATTCCACAAGAAAAAGAAAGAAAATGGAACCCATAAGGTTACCCATCAAAGCAAATCATGGAGTCTAGAAATCTTACGCTATTACTAAGTATCTCTAAGTATAACAGCAACAATGTTAGATTTACATACCTCCATACAAAATCCATTATAAATTCTTTTAGAAAAGGAGTATTGTTCTATGTTAATAGATTTTTAACACCCTCCATGTCATATTTGCAGTTTGTCCGGATATAGGCATAACAAGAAAAAATTACCTAACAAAGGTAAAATGCCAGATTTGGTTATCTCCATACAAAATACATCAAGAATTCTTTTAGCCCACCAGGGCGGGTGTTGTACTGTGTTCTTAAATGAAATTTTAGAACCCTTCAAGTTTTATTCTAGACTGCATGGATACGGGTACGGGTACAGGTACGGTTTTGGTGTGCTGAAATGGCAAATTTTTAAAAATCTCAGGTACAGTACATTTTTGGGTAGGATATATATATATATATGAAGCATTTGCATACTTATTGAAATTTAATTCTCATACTTAACATACTCATTGAAATTTAATACTCATAGAGTCGTACAACTTAAAATCACTCATAGAACATGAAAACAAAATTGCAATTTCCAATGCTTTGAGAATTGAGACTTGAGTTTGTATTGATTCATAATGTTCAAAACATGATAGTAAATAACATAATAAGTTTTTAAGTTTTAATACTTTAAAATTTAAAAAAAAAATAAAAATAATTCTATACCAATTTGGAGTAAAAATTCTTTTCTTATATGGTCTTAACAAAACCATAACTGATAACAAAATTAAACACCAGTGAATAATACAAAAGTCTCTCTTCTGAAAAATCTTTTTGACATATTAATAAGATATAGAAGATTTGACACAAGTAAACCCCCATCCACATAATTTGAAGGCCTCTGGTGATTTCAATTCAACAGCTTAAAACTACAGCGTAAAGGTTTGAAGCTTGAAGTTGAGAGTGATGAAGGATGTAGCTCAGAAGATTACAATAATGGCTTCATCCTATAATCTTTCTACTAATACAACATTTCTAATTTATCAAGATGTACATGAAAATCAGGAGCAGAGATTATAAAATATGTACTGAATATAATTTTGAGTTCCGAGCATTTCATTCAAGTTATGATAGTAAATAACATAATGCATTCAAGTTTTTAAGTTTTAATACTTTAATATTAAAAAAAAAAATTGCATAGTTTTTATGTTTTATTGAGTTGTCTTTTTAAAAAGACGTATTGAGGCCATGGGTATAGCTGGATGCGTACCCACAGTGGCAGGGTACACTGCGGGTACAGCAAAACTGTACCCGTAACATACCCTGTCAGTGTGTACGTACCCAGCCGTACCCACAAAGCACCAGTACTTGTACCAGTACCTGGTACATTTCCAGGCTGGTACGAGGACCCCAAGGGCGTTTCTGTGCAGTCTAGGTTTTATTTGCAGTTTGGTATTCATGGTGTAATGCAAAAAGGGCAGGGCAGTAAATTGATTCCTTTTTCTAGATACTGATTCGGCAGGGGGGGTATCTGAAACCGGTACGAAACATATTGGATATGGGTACATCCCGTATACGGGGGTGGGAGCGGGCAGGATACCGCTGGGTCTATTTTGCTGTCAATACAAGGAGAAACATACAGCAGATGGGATATTTTTGAAGCTATACATGTATCTTTTCAACCGAAATCTTTTTACTCCAAGGAATGAAATAGAAGGCTACGTTGCACGGATACCTCAAAACCCCTGCCGAATCCTGCCTGAAAGGCCTCGGATACGGATACGCGAAGGATACAATACGGATACGGCCCGGATCCACATAGGATACTCCAAGATACGTGGCGGATACGTACTGCCCGGATACGGATACCCTGCCGAAGGATACGATACGGATACGGCCCAGATCAACGTAAGATACTGCCAGGATTACGTGGCGGATACGGGTGCGTACAGACGTATCCGCCACGTATCCTGGAGTATCCCGCGCACGAACCCTAGGCCGTATCCTGCCTAAAAAACGTCTTTTAAAGGTTTTAAAACATTTTTTTTTTTTTGACTTTTCCAATGCATAAAACCGAACCCTAAAAATAAAATGAATAAAATAATACACCCTAATCACCACAAAAAGTTATAAAAAGCACCCATCCCTCTCATTTGAAATCACACAAACAATTCATTGTCTTTTTGCAAGTGTATGAGCAAAGAGCCAAAGAAGAGTTGAAGAGCTTAGAGGAGGCAAAGATTGGAAGGAGGTTTAGCCATTGCTTCTTTTGTTTGGAGTCCACCATTGCAAGGAGAAGGAGAGGAAGCCATTGTTGGAGACTTGAGAGGAAGAGATTGTTTTAAATTTATTGTTCATTCAAAACTAAAAGTTGTAGACTTGAGAGGAAGAGATAGCATTTGTTTGGAGGCAACAAGGATCTACACTACAAGTATACCGTATTTTATTTTATTTTTTAATTCATCCTTTTGTTTTATTTTTTTACGGTTATTTATTTATTTATTATGTTGCATTTTTTTTAAAGTTTATAGTTTAAACACATCCTAAATCTGTGTATGCTCTCACCTCGCGCCTTTATGGCGATCTTGGTGATCAAAAACATATTAGGATGGCATAGTTTAGGGTTATTTAATTTAATAATTGGTAAAAAATCATTTTTTTTAATTTTAAATGCATTGTTCAATGTTAATGTATTTGTTTTTTTTTTTTTAGCTTCCTAAATCTGTATATGCTCTCACCTCGCGCCTTTATGGCGATCTTGGTGATCAAAAACAAATTAGGATGACATAACTAATTAGTAATTTATTTATGTTAAGGCAAAATGTGTTTTAATTTTTTAAACATCCTAAACCTGTGTATGCTCTCACCTCGCGCCTTTATGGTGATCTTGGTGATCAAAAACAGATTAGGATGGCATCCACATAACTAATTTATTTATGTTAAGGCAAAATGTTTTTAATTTTTTAAACATCCTAACTCTGTGTATGCTCTCACCTCGCGCCGTTATGGTGATCTTGGTGATCAAAAACAGATTAGGATGGCATCAAGTTCTGCTTTAGGTGGAGTGCAAGGCCAAGAAGCTGCTGAAAACACATCAGTTCCTATGAGACATGATCTTAATTCCCCTCTTTGGAGACATGTGACAGTGGTAGACAACATTGTTGGTGGTGGCGGTCGGATTTGGATATGTCATGGTTGCCAAACTCAGTACAAATCCTCATATAGCCGACTGAAAATCCATTTGACTGGTGTTGGAGGTGTGGGGATAAAGAAGTGCCCAAAAATAACAAATGAAAAAATGGCAGAGTACCTAAGAGAGCAAGAGGAGGCTGAAAGAAATAGAACTAGAACAATTCCTTTGCAAAGAAGGCCTTCATCACGACCACCCGCACCTAGACCTACTTCTCATCCTTTCATCCAAACTCAAAGTCAACCACATGATTCCCCTTTTGATGAAGAGAGTCCAGAGAGCTCACGAAAAAGGCCAAAAGGAGCATTGGAGAAAGCATTTAATATTGAAAAGAGGGAGATTGTTGATGAGGTTGTTGCTCGATGCATTTATGCATGTGGGCTGCCCTTTAATGTATTGAGATCTCCATATTGGCATCAAATGGTGAAGGGTATCAATGAAGCTCCACAAGGGTACAAATCCCCAAGTTACGAAAAAGTTCGAACCACACTCTTGGGAAAGGAAGTGGAACACATTCACAACACTTTGCAGCCAATCAGAGACTCATGGAAGGAAACAGGGGTTTCCATCATTTCAGATGGATGGAAAGATGCTAGAAATAGACCCCTCATAAATGTTGTTGCAATATGCCCTAAAGGGGCAATGTTCCTTAAAGCCATTGACTGTGAAGGGGAAGTCAAAGATGCACAATTTATTGCCGACATTTTGACGCTATTGTAAAGGCAATTGAGTCATTTTTTGGACCCCTTGGGCCCCCTTAACTTGAGAATGTTGTCCAAGTCATCACGGACAACGCTAAAAATTGTAAAGCAGTAGGAATGATCATAGAGGGTAGATATGAGCACATTTTTTGGACCCCTTGTGTTGTCCACTCCCTTAATTTGATGCTCCAAAAGATTGGGAAAATCCCATGGATTGAGCAAATTTATACTGAGGCAAATGACATTCAGATGTTTATCACAAACCATCATATGTCACAAGCCATTTTCAGGAGATTCTCAAGGTTGGAGTTGTTGAAGGTTGCAGAAACCAATTTTGCCTCTCACACGCTTGTTTTGAGACGGCTTGTGAAGGTGAGAGAGGCTTTAAGCAGTATGGTGATCAGCAATGTTTGGACAGTGTGGAGGCAGTCAAATACAGAGAAAGCTACAAGGGTAAAATCATGGGTCCTTGATGATGATTGGTGGGCCAAGGTTGAGTACTTGTTGAGTTTTACAGAAGCCATTCTCTCCATGATCAGATTCGTAGATACTGATGAAGCATGCTTGGGAGAGATATATGATGGCATAGATTCTATGCTTGAGCGTATCAGAGATGTAATACAAACAAAAGAGCAAGATCCAGAAGAGACCTTCTACAATGAGGTCAAGAGTGTGGTCATGAAGAGGTGGAATAAAATGACCACCTCATTACATCTTCTTGCTTATGCACTGAACCCAAAGTACTATAGCTCTTATGTACTTGGGCTACCAAACAGGCAAGCACCATTCTCTGACTCCGAAGTTGGAAATGGAACCAAGGCAGCATTCAGAAGACTTTTTCCTGATCCATCTATAGCCAGTGTGGTCAGAAGTGAAATGGGCATGTTTGTTGGTTCAGAAGGCAACATGGGAGTGATTGAGGCTCTTTTCGACAAGAGCAGCTTGACCCCAACCACATGGTGGCGTGTACATGGCCATGATGCCAAGTACTTACGTCCTATTGCTATAAAAGTTCTTTCACAGGTATAACATTTATAAATTTATAATCATTTTGAATATTTTAAATTTAATTTAGGATTATTTAATTTATTTTTCACACATTCTTAGTATGTTACTAATTTGTCTTTGAATTTCAATTTTCTAACTTTGTTGTAATAGGTGGCTAGTAATTCTTCCACAGAGCGAAATTGGAGTACTTATTCCTTTATTCACTCAGCTAAAAGAAACAAGTTGGCATCTAAAAAAGTTGAGGATTTGGTATATGTGCATTCCAATTTGCGCCTCTTGTCACACAAGTCTGAGGACTATGCTAAAGGGCCTCACAAACTTTGGGATCTTCTTCCAGAGACCACAGACTTGGATGCCTCTGCAGCCACGCTTGCCCAACTTTCATTATTTGATGGCGAAGATGACATTCAAGGGAGTTCGCAAGGAGCAGAGAGTGGAGCTAGCGCAAGTGGCACACAAGAACTTGATTTTGAGGAAAATCTAGATGATATATTCTAGATTTGTTTGTATTCATAATTCATGTTGACTTGATATTCCTGTATCATATGTATGGCAGCCACATGATCAATGAAATGTAAAATCTTAAGTATATTGTATGTTTTGAAAATTTGAACATTGATCCTAGTATATTTTTCAAATTTCAAGTTTTGTTCGTATTCATGTTGACATGATATTCGAAATATCATATGTATGGCAGCCACATGATCAATGAAAATGCAAAGTCTTAAGTATATTGAATGTTTTGAACATTGATTCAAGTTTTGTATTACTATTTCAATTGTTTATGGACTAAAAGTTGAATAAAATGAATATATGTACACACACACACACACATATAATTTTTTAATATATAAGTACGGACGTATCCAAGATGTATCCTACCCAAGGGTTTTTTAAAATTGACGTATCCGCATATCGAACCCATACCCATGTCCTGGCAACGTAGCTTGCAAGTTTTAGTCATTTGTGCTCACTTTTGTCAACTCTTGTTTTTTGACCTTGGACATATCTTTATAGGTTGAAATGTTTATTTGTGGTGTTTATGTTCTTGAATACTTATTGTTACATCAGCGGAGTCTAATTGTGAAGTTGCATCAGTAGACTTTGATTGTTATTAGATGCAGTGTCATGAGTTTGTGTTGAACTTCTTATCATGTTTTCATAAGTTGCTTGGTATCGTCATAATGAATGACGTTCTTGGTTTTGTTGCAGCATTGAAGCTCATCTTATTAATACTTTTTAAACAAGCTAACACATTTTGAAAACAACTTGGGTTTTTGAAGTTGTCTTGAGATCTTTTGAAGAAAACTTTAGCCTTGAGCATGGTGTTATGGGATTACACACCTTATTGGAACAAGGCCTCTCTAAGCACGGTATGATGTTTCAAGCACCTGCAGTTTTGTTAATTGATTTAATGTAGGTAATTTTTGTCTGGCCCCATAGCCAGCTAGGACACAAACAGGGTCCTAATCCCAAAAATACCAAACCAACCAAACCAACAGTTTCGATCACGGGCAGTCCAACAACCTCGATCATGGTCAGTCCAACTAGCCACACCCGAACAGGCACAACCCAACTCAAGCCTAAAGTGCCTCACAAGATTAGAATCGAAGTAGGGTTGGGCACACCTAATAACCTTTAACCAAACCATCTACATCTCATTGGCATGAAAATTTTGGATTAATTTTAGGGTAGAGCTCTAACTGTGCATGGGGGTAGAGTTGGGTTTGTAATATCAGAAAGAGTGGCTTGTGTTGTTCACAATAAGAAGCTCGAACCCTACCTCCAGATGTAACCATGACAACTTTTGATCTATAAACTTCTACTTTGGAACTCTACGAAATCACACAATTATGTTGTTCTACTTTCAACTTTGGAAAATGACAGATTGATTGAAGACTAGAGCTTTAGTGACTGATTATCTAGTGCTATAGAAAGGAAATTGCAGAGAATAGGAAAGAATTCAAGCTCCAAACACCAACAATTTTATCCTAGAAACCTCCAATGGAGGAAAACCAGTCGGGAAGGGCAAAAATGCTCTTTCTTCCCACTTTTATTGGTCAATTATAGACAATTACAGATTACAAGAAGCAAAAAATTGAGACAACAATGTAAACCTCTCCCTTCCTATGTTTGTTTGCTCTGTTTCGACACCTTGGTCCTACAATTCCACTCTAGCACTCAAGATCGTGCTCACTAGCTCTCATTAAGCTTAAACCTTTGCTCTTTGATCTCTCTAGATCTCCGAATGATCAATTCTCTTTCTCCTCCTTGTATTTATAGCCTTCTCCCATGTCCTCCTATGCGCGTAAATCTCTAGACCAAGATGTTCTACAACCGCATCAAAAATCAAATTTGACTGAGAACCAAAACCTACTAAAGCGTATACCTTAGTCTTCTTGATTTGGATTCTGATTTGAAAAATCTTACTCATCTCTTCGTCTTTTGCTCCCCCGTACATGTTAGTGGCCATGCATCCCAACCTTTCGTCTACATTTGAATCATCCTCAATCTCCACCTCTCCTTTTGTTTTCACAGCGGCCATGGATTTCTTGGAATCTTTGGTTCGGTGCTTTGGGTGCAATTCTAGATGCAAATTCCAACATGTGGAGTCAGTATGTCCATTTATATCACAATTCTTACAGAAAATTCTTAGGATCTTTACAAGTATGCAAAGTAGTAGCGACATGTTTACCTTTCCATTTACCCCTGCTACTTGTCTTCCCTTGTTCTTTTTCTTGTTGATCTATTGATTGGTCTCCCCTTGGCTTTGTTTCTCCTTGCTTCTTCTCGTCATCAATGTAGTATGCTTGTATACAAGCTTCATTGAGATCCTTGGGCTTCGTGGAGATTACCTTCCTTCGAAGGTGAGTGTGATGTCCTCCCAAATACTTGGTCACAATGTCCTCATCCTCCAAGTCCATATTAAGCAACATGGCTTGTCTCTGAAATTCCATAGTGTAGTCTTGCACGCTTTGACCGCTGCCCTGACTAAAGTACTGCCACTTAATCATCATGTCGATCTTATGGCCAATAGGATAGAAGTTAGCGCTAAGCAATTCTTTAAAACCTTTCCAAGTACTGACAATAGGACGTTTCTTCTTCTCACAAGTGGCTAGATGGGTTTCCCACCAAACTAGAGAATGAATTTCCATTTTGAGACGTGCAAAGGTAATCCTTTGTGCCTCAGTAACACTATGCACATTAAAATAGAATTCCAACTGTTTTAGCCAATTATCAAGCAATTTTGCATCTACTAGTCCTTCTAAATTCTTTATTTCCACTTTCATTTCAACTTTAAAAGGTGTATGAACAGATTTTACCTTCTCGCTTACAATTGGCGTCTCTTCTTCACGCTCTTCCCATTCTTCCTCTTCGTGGCTCTTTCCGATACTGAATTTTTCGGCTAGTGCTCGAACCACTGAGTCCATGGAATCTTGCTTAACCGAAGCCGTTTTTTGCAGATCTAAAAGCTCTTATTATTTTCTATGCAACCTATCCATCATGGTCTCTAGCATTTCAACTCTACAGACCAAGTTCTCTTCCTCCATTTGAGCTCGAATTCTCTGTTTCCACTTCTTCATAGAAATATCTGGCTCGCAAGGTAAAACTTCTTCGCCTTTGGACCTTGTCACAGTCATACAAATTACAAGAAAGAATCGAATACCACAGCCCTGGATATATAATTAGCTCTGATACCAAAATGATCCGTAAACTTCTACTTTGGAACTCTACAAAATCACACAATTATGTTGTTCTACTTTCAACTTTGGAAAATGACAGATTGATTGAAGATTAGAGATTTAGTGACTAATTATCTAGTGCTATAGAAAGGAAATCGCGGAGAATTGAAAACAATTCAATCTCCAAACACCAACAATTTTATCCTAGAAACCTCCAATGGAGGAAAACCAGTCGGGAAGGGCAAAAACACTGTTTCTTCCCACTTTTATTGGTCAATTATAGACAATTACAAATTACAAGAAGTACAAAATGGAGACAACAATGTAAACCTCTCCCTTCCTATGCTTGTTTGCTCTGTTTCTACACCTTGTTCCTACAATTCCACTCCAGCACTCAAGATCTTGCTCACTAGCTCTCATTAAGCTTAAACCTTTGCTCTTTGATCTCTCTAGATCTCTGAATGATCAATTCTCTTGCTCCTCCTTGTATTTATAGCCTTCTCCCATGTCCTCCCATGCACTGGAGAATGTGAAAGGTAGCATGGAAGGGAAGAGACACCGCTGGGACGCTTCAAATCCGCATCCATTCATGTTCCATTCTTTGTTTCTGTCCGAAAGTTACAGGACCGCCGCCCTGCGCAGACCGGCGGTCACAGGACCGCCGCCCTGGTTGGGTGGCGGTTTCAGAACTGTCGTTGAAACTGCCGCTCTGCACAGAGCGGCGGTTCCTATCCAAGAACCTCCGTATTACCTCAATTAATTTATTCATTCCTTCTTTGATTCTCCTTGGCGCTGATGGAAACTGATGAAGTGGTATGTTTTTCTAGATCCCTATGGATCAACTTGAAAGGTGACATTACATTGGAAAAGCAGGTTACAAGCCTCCAAAAATCTCATGAAAGTTGTGAAACTCAACCTATAAAGTTATGAGGCACCTATATTAGCATACTTAGATTATTTCTGTTTGATTTTTGGCAAGTATTATTGGTAAAAAGTTTGTTTTGATTTTATCGACTATGGGTCAATAATATGCGACTATGGGTTGGAGTACAAGGTTGTAATTAGGTCTTTCACCAAAATTACTCACTCAAATGAGAAGAGACTACATTCAGCCTCTTAGTTTTGTATGCATCGCATGAGGTTGCAGGTTTCATACTGGCTATTGAGTGTCATGTGTCATTCTCTTTCAATCTTCATTGTTCAAGTACATTCAAGAGTGATGTAAGCAGAATAGGGAAGAATTCTTGTTGAGGGAAGATAGTTTGTGAGCAAGTGTGTTCAACTGATTCTTCTATCAATCCTCATGGAATTTGTTAGAATTTTGATAGCGGGCTTGGATACAACCATCACTGATCATAAGTTCCTTTATTTCGAGCTTATCGCTTGGATGGCAGTTGGTGGTTTTCTTCTTGGGTATTTATATTTTCCCTCATCCTTGCTTTGGGGTGTGGAATTTGGAATGACTATCATTGTAGAAGTTTTTCAACACAGTTTCTAAGGGCAAGACATAGGTATTTTTGTGCGTTTAGGAAGCACTTGAGAGTGTGAACTCAGTTTGATTCAAGCCACAGCGTTATTCCAGTCATTGTTATTTATTACTCCCTCTTACCCTCTCTTAATTCTTAATGAATAATAGCTAGCATGGTTATCGTTTTTTGTTCTTTAGAAACCCCTAGAAGGGTTTGTATTGGATTTTCTTGGATCAGGAAGGCCATGGACTGTGATTGTTATATTATATCTTAGAACCTTTCTGCTCTCCGCCATTTGTATTTGGCATGTGCTTTGTTTGTGCTTACGACGCCACGACATAGAGAATGCAAGCATCATGACATTGTCTATCTTTGAGCATGTATTCTTAGGGATCACTCACTCTTTTCAACCCATATTTTATCTGTGATGCTAGGAAACGCCTAGGAAATGGCGTTTCATGTATTATAGATCTAAGTTATCAGAAACTTTGGAAATGTGGGGGGAAATCTGGCAGACGTTCAAGATCTGGAAAGATCACAAGCGTTTCCGGAAACGTCTGCCACGTTCCCAACAAATTTGAAAGCATCAAATTTTTTTTTAAATAAAAAACATGACTGCAAATATTAACCTAATTCGGTACCTACCTAAATTTGGCTGCATGACACTTACTCAAAGCTATGATAATGACATCTTGGGTCCAGCGTTTTCCAAAACATTCTCATTTTTCTCTAGCGTGCTAAACCTAGTTCACGTTTTCGTGGAGGGTGCCTTGTTTTATCATTTAAAATCTGGATGATATATTCTAGAATCTAGATTATTATCATGTATATGTGAATCATTGAAATTGTAACCATGTTGAATGATGAGTCATGACTCTTTAGAAGTTCAAATTTCAAAGAATACAAAATATTTTGAGTGCTTTATCAATTATCTTTTATGGTCTACAATTATAAAATGAGTATTACTATAGGATATATATTGTACAGACGTTTCCAGTAACGTTTCGTATCCAAGGTTTTTTGAAAATTGTCGTTTCCGTATTTCGTATCCGTTTCCGTTTCCGTTTCCTGGCAACATAGTATTTTATTGTCTTAGCTTGCTTTTTGAGTAGTTGAAGATTAGGATGGAAAATCAATGAATCTCCAAATTCCATTTTTGGGTAAAGCTAGAGATGGAGAGCAAATTCTGTATGAATCAGTGAGCTAATTTTGTTCGCATGGCCTTTAGTTGCTTCTCCCTTATAGATATGTGCACTTCTACCGCCTTTTGGCTGAAGTTGCAGATGTTTTTGGAAATGTACTGATGGTAGAGTTGTTTAATGGATTGACTTCCTCTGGAATTTTTTGTGTTAGTTAATCTTGTGAATGGGTTGTGTCTAGCCCTCACTACCCCTGCAAGCTCCATTCCGCTGCGAATGTGTGTTACACCATTTAGTGTTGATTCCCTTGCAGTTGACAGTTGTAGGTTGCCCTTGCATGCTTTATGATGAAAGGAATTCCATTTCTTATTCCCTTACATCTCACCTTTGATAGGATGGTTCAAGTGGAGTTGTGCTTATGAATCATGGTTAAGGGGAAACACCCCATGAATGTTCTTTTGGTATGTTACAAACACCCCTTAATATATGTCATCTTTCCCATTTCTTTCTTTCTTTAAATTAGAAATACGGTCTTGAAAATGGCATTTACATAATGAGTTGACCACATAGGTTGTGTAGAGACACTAGTACAAATAATTGGAATTGGCTATCATTCCTTTAAACGAGAAAACAGCAACAAAATGAAGGGTTAAGTAAATGTTCGTAGAAGAGTATGATGAATCCCTCTCCCTAAACAAACAATATCAATACGTACAAAAGGCATTTAAAGCCATTTCATGAAAATACAATACCTATGTAAAATTGAGCTTGCAAGCAATAACTAAGTAATAGAGGAACTGGGTGTAGGATTTGACATTGAATCTAGAAAGTCTAGATCTTCAGTTTAATTTGCCCTTTCAATTTTTTCCACAACCTTTTTGAAAATTCACTGGTTTTCTTTCAATCCCTGTAAAGCTCAAATAAGGAAAGAGGATGTTTTAAATCCAAATTTCTGAAAATGCACAGATGAACTTTACCTTTTAGGGAGTTCTTTTCGTACTTTAGGAGCTCTCCAAAAATTCTCCACCATGACCCCTTTTCAAGTTTCTTTTAACTTGATTTTCATTTGACATTCTTCTGACAAAACCTCTTGGGAATCTGATGTAGGAAACACAGACTTTGAACCCTGCAATGAAATTGCTGAGTATGAAAATCCTTTGACTTGTTCTATTTAGCTCCTGGGCCTTTCAATTGTTTCCACACCTCAAGACAATTCCATCAACAGGACTCACCTGTTAACAACCAACAAATAATACTTTGATGCACTTTTTTAAAAACCCTTTAAACTATTTCACATTTATGTTAAGGTCTTTGACTATGTCCCCTTCATTGTTGCTTGAAAACCCATCACAACAACATTTCAAGCTACAAATATGGTTACCAGTTACCAGGCATTTCGGGTCCACATCATAGAGGCCGGGAACCTTCAAATTAAAGACAAAAAAATCACGAAGAGAAGCATATTCTTCCAATGGCAGAGCCACTTCATTCATATCAAGTTAAAATTAAATCTTCATGACACTTGCTATAGAAACCAAAAATGCCTTACATATGGATTAAAGCTTAGCATATCTCCTGTTATCTGGCTGAAAGCATGAAATTGGCAAACACAACCCAAAATTTTAATTCATTTGCAGGATAATTCTTGTTCTGTTTCAAAATTAGTCATTATAATTCTAATGAAAATACCATCTTCCATATATGTTTTGATATAAGACATTTATTCACTGCACTTAAACAAATTGTCAAATACCAAATTCATTAAAATGGTACCGTTAATAGAATGCCCTAATATGTTGGATGCGCAGCGAGCATTATTTATTTTAACAATATATGATCTTTGATTCTTTCATTTCCCAAATACTTCTTGAGTTCTACACCCATCTAAAATGTAGTCTATATTATATACATTATGCTGCCAGTAAAATCTGGAAAATATTCTTAGAAGCCATTTGACTAAGTCCCCGAATTACTTTTCATCAAATGCAATGTAATCCTTTCCTTCATTTTTAAAGGTGTACAAAACCACTTCCTTGAAATTCATCATAGCTAAAAGCATCTCTTGTAACTTACATGAACATTACCTTCCTTTTTGCAAAAAGTCCACTGTCAATGAAGCAGTATTCTATCTGTTTCACACTTTCATTTTGAGACATCCAATGTGACTGTAATACATATTTACTCTATTTGAACTGCAATTTTTGACTGGATGATTGCTCAAGTCCCTTTCCTTTCAGTGCATATATTTTTGGAGGCTGATCCAGACATGGCATCAAAAATGAATGCCAATGCAAGAAGTTTTTATTTTATGGAGCCAATTTTGGCTTTACCCAGGATACTTCTCACTTCAGGATGCCAACAGTATCAAATGTGTTAAGAAACCAAATTACTTTGTGATGATCCCTGACTTTCTAGGGAAGGAAACAATGAACCTACCATGGAAGATACTATAAAACATCCAAGTGGTAGTACACAACCTTCCAAGAGTTGAATGTTTGGTTTAGCTTAGCCAATATTTATCATTAATATAATATCATCCTGAAGTATGCATGAATTGAAAACAGAATTGAATAAGTCAAGTCAGCAGGGGAGAGAAAAAACAAAAAAATAGCACCCATAGATGACCAAGAAGTGGTAAATAAGCTGTGTCCAAATGCAAAGGGCATATAGCAATAGGAAATAGGAGTATATGCTACACAAAAATCTAAGATGCCGATAAATTTTGGATACGAGTACGGATACGGAGTATCCGATATGTGGACACAGCAAAAAAAAAAAAAGGCCCCTGATACGGCATTGGATACAGCTGTACAAAATATATATAAATATTAAAAATATATATAAATTGCAGCCTAATAAATAGGAATTAACCACAAATTATGCATATGAAAAACAAAACAAGCTAAATAACCACAACAAACTACTCATAATTTCATTGAATCTGGGCACAAGCATCATCCCTACCACATTTAGTAGAGTAGTTTATTACATTTATCTCATACATGCTATTTATGTCCTTGTTTTTGATGGCTTCTATTTGGTACCTTCCATAGAATAATGCTGCTGCATAAAATGTAATTTCTGCTGTAATGATATATAAAATTTAAAGTAGAAAAATTTAAAAAAAATTAGGTGCTCAATCATCTGCTCCAAGTATTGAAGATAGAACTTGTAGCAATAAGTCACTCACAACACAAACTTGAGCCAGATATTTTTTCTTGAGTTACTGAAACGCTGCCCCTAGGGCACCCGGTACGGGTACAGCCCGGATACTGTTAGGAAATATATCTTAGTGCTCCATTTGTATGTACGGGTGAATAATAATTACATGTGTAATTATTATTATGGTAAATTAGTGAAAGTACATTTACTATGTAAATGTAAATAGTAAATGTAAAATGTGGTTAGTATGTGGTAAGTTAGTAAGTTAGAATAATAAAACAATTAGTATTGTTTTATTATTATATTGGTGAGAGGTTGAAACCATATGGGTGTATGGTTGTATATGAAGACAAATGTTGTTGTAAGGATTGTTATTTTACATCTCCTATATAATGGAGTGTGATAGTGAAATAGTGAATATAATAAAAATATAATATAGAGTTGTTGATTTCAATTATTGTCTGTAGCTATTTCATGGATTCTTTGTATTAGATCAGATTAATTTCTACATTTGGTACCAGAGCAGGTTAAATCTGTCTCAAGATGATCTTGTAACTTTTGTTTCGTGATCCGTTTCTCCAAAATTTTGTGCGTGGAACGTATCTGTTATACATGAAGCTACATAGAAATTTCAGAATAACCCAGTTCATAGTTTGGGAGAAACGTGCAATTTACTATACAGCACATTGATCACTGTTGTTTTTTGAAGAAATCAGAGAATCAAAGGTAATTCAAATCTACATTCAATTTTTTTGGATATTTAGATTTAATAAAATGGATACACCATTAGATAAATTTAATGGGCTGAACTTCCATACATGGAGGGTAAAAATCCAGATGCAGTTAATGAATAAAAATCTATGGAGGATAGTAGATGGAAAAGAAAAAAACCTACAGATGTAAGCAAAATTGTAGAATGGGAAACTGAGATGAATGAAAATAACAGATAAAATTGACTATTTTATGAAGAATTTTATACTAAGTGAAGTTCTTGGAGGAAGGAGGCACAGGAGGTTGGAGGTCATTCAACGACCTCTCGTCAGTCACCAACGACGGGGCCGTATCAGCTATGGTGATTATTTTTTAATACAGTGTGTTCCTGTTGTTTCTTTGTATTTCTGGTAGAGTGTTTGGTTGCAGTGTTCCTATTGTGGTTTTCAGAATAAATGAAATTTCACATTGAGGGGGGAACATGATCTCAATGTTTCATTTCTAGTTTTCTACATTTCTAGTATTTTCTATATATGCAGCAGATTTCAGCAGAATTTCCTATGTTATTCCCTGCAGTGAGATGTGATGAGGGCTACTAATAATACTTGGCATATCATGATGTGGTTGTAGGTAAACCACTTGAAAACCTTCATTTTTGGTTTGTGGTACACCAGTTGTAAAACCACCAGATTTCGGTTGTTGGTAAACCCTATGCAAAACCATCACCCTTTTGGTTTGTGGTACACCACTTGTAAAACCACCATTTTCGGTTGTTGGTAAACCCTATGCAAAACCATCACCCTTTTTGGTTTATGGTAAACCAATTGCAAAACCATCATTTTCGGTTTATGGTGAACCCTATGAAAAACCATCCATTAGGTTTATGATCATCCTGTAAAATCATCAGATCATGAGCAGATGCAAGTATAAGGCAGGTTTTCCCCATGTTCGCACTAAGGGGGGGAATGTTAGGAAATATATCTTAGTGCTCCATTTGTATGGGTGAATAATAATTACATGTGTAATTATTATTATGGTAAATTAGTGAAAGTACATTTACTATGTAAATGTAAATAGTAAATGTAAAATGTGGTTAGTATGTGGTAAGTTAGTAAGTTAGAATAATAAAACAATTAGTATTGTTTTATTATTATATTGGTGAGAGGTTGAAACCATATGGGTGTATGGTTGTATATGAAGACAAATGTTGTTGTAAGGATTGTTATTTTACATCTCCTATATAATGGAGTGTAATAGTGAATGAATATAATAAAAATATAATATAGAGTTGTTGATTTCAATTATTGTCTGTAGCTATTTCATAGATTCTTTGTATTAGATCATATTAATTTCTACAGATACACATCCAGAAACGCCCTGGAAATGGCTGGGCAGGCCATATATAATGCCCCAAAATTCACAACCCAAAATGCAACAGTAAAATTGGCAGAATTTTTTTTTGTTTGACACAACACTTACTACTGCTGCATTGAGCACAACTGGACCCACATATAAACTAACACCCACGGTTTTCATTAACCAAATGAACACATAACTAACAGGTTTACTTTCATATGCATCGTATTTTGTTACTTAAGAAATGTTATTCCTGCTTGAAAGCATCTCATCACTAAGACACGTGATACCGAATCTTGTAGAAAAGGTCTTATTATTCTTTTTTGGATCCTTTCATGATATTTTCATCTCTATTCCATTAGGAATATAATCAACGCTAAGAGAGGGAGGAAGAAAGATATTTTTGAGTCCCATAAACAAAAATCATCTGTACAGTCATTAATCAGAAGAATACAGTCCAAAATTGACATTACTCACGTTTTTCAGAAAAAATCACACTGTACTCATTATTTTTCCTAAAAAAATAAAATTCTCTTAAAATACAGTCACGAATGGCACGTTTTTCAGGAAATTAACAGTATTTTCGAGCACAAAAATACAGTTTTCACATCTCTATTCTCATTAGTTCTTTCAAAATAAGTTCACTTTTGTTTCTCATCAAGAGTAGGTTTGGATATGCGTAACTTCAAGTCGTGTACCGGGTCATACCCAGACCTACCTAGCCATTTCCAGGGCATTTCTGAGCGCGTATCCGGGCTGTACCTATACAGGGAGCCCTAGGGTAGCATTTTTTTTTAGGAAAATAACATCTAGCTCTAAGTCTGTGTTGCATAAACTTACTGCTAAGAGTTCTTTTCAATGCCTGGAACAGATCATAGATGCTACTTGAGAACCATCAATTTCTGCCAATGGAATATATTGGTATGTTTTCTTAACATGTAGATCTGATATCCAATGACAATTCAAATTTCTTCAAGGGACTATCAATAATTCTACATCCCTTCTTTGGTCCATTCATAGTTACACCATAATTCTTTATAGTACTATTAGTCTAATTACATGCATTATAAATTGGATTTTCTATAACATCTTTATAGACAAAATTGAACTCCATCCATGATACAAGAAGTCTTCCAATAAGAAGTGCAAGAATACAAAAGGCATGTAGTAATAGGGAATAGGATATCTATTTCAAAGTCTTAAATAGTATGCAAACATGATTCTCTGTTGCACAGTGACTTATCGCATACAAGTATTATTAACAATATCCTCGCACCCAATCAACTAGGTAAACACTTTCTCTAATACCAATTGACTGTATATGGGAATGGAGGATACGATTAGTGGAAACCTACTATCCATAGTTAGAAAAATCACACTCACTCTCAGAGATGAAACAAACACAGTGAACTCAATATTACAATAAATAGATTCAAACACCCATACATCAAGTATTTACGTTCAACAACCCGGTATGTACAAAGATTCATACACCACACTCATAGTTCTCACACTTACTTTCCTGTTACAAATTCAGGATTAAAATCCGTTGAATGTGACATCAATCGCAATCACCACTTACTATGGTCCCTTATGAATTTGATCCAAATCTCATTTCCCTAGAACGGAGTCCACTTCCATTCTAATGGGTCTCACTTCTAAACACTAAGATTACTAATAGTATATTTTCTTCTAGGTGTATGAACAAACCGTGTCTCTCATAGTCTGTTTTTACTTTTTAAATAGCTCATGTTATATGAATGCCAAAACATAGCTGACATATTCGAACAGCCTATCTGGAGTTTCATTTCAGAATATAGCCAACCCCCCTTTGACCCCCTAGCATTAAGGAAGATAAAATGAATAATTTCCTGCACATGTGACTTCGATTTTTAGAGACTTCGTACACACAGGTAAAAACACTACTTGCCATAAAGTGGTCGCTACCTACTCAAATAAATAAATGACGGTCACATGGATTAAGATGTGCTCTTCACTTATAGGTGTGAGGGTTATTAATAGGTAATATATTCAAATTAATTAATTAACATTAATGGGTTATAAATAGCAAATATACTATTTTTTGCATTTACAAAATAAAATATGGTAAGAGAATTATTTCTAACGTATTAGGTGAAATCATTGATAGGTCAAGGATGGTTACATAGATGGTTCATAGACTATAAAAATTTGATCTAATAGTGTGACAGGGTGTCTATAAATGATCATGAAATCTGGATTTGTCTTTGAGCATTCTAGGGAGTGAAAATTGAGCATGGATGAAATAGCCTTGCAGAATTGTATGGAACCATGAGCAGAATAATTCATCACCTAGCTGAATGGTAAACAAGTAAGAGTGCATAAGATGGACATTCCATAACTGAAATGTGACCTTGCATGAATCTGACCAGTGATGTACTTCGGATATGAAGATCCCTACGTTTAACATAGATGTGATAACCATTTATGTGATGTGAATCTATCTTCAAGAAATGCTTATCACATGTAGGATATCTGTGCACATAAGGTTATCATATTACGTTGTAGTGTAATTCATATACCACCTACATTGGATCTATTCGGAAACAGCTGATCTCCCCACCACTACAAGAAGGTTAGCAATATCACCACACTAATCATGTGATAGTGCTGACTATGGACTTAGCCCCAACTATGTTCAACGATTTGATCACTTGATAATGAATAATGGCTTTCATTTCTTATTTTAATTTTTCTTGGATGGTCTCTAGGCTGGGAAGTTTGACTCTTTAACATGATTAAATGTGCTTCAAAAATGTGTAGGCCACTTGATCCTAGCATGTGATCCTAATTTTTAGGAATTTAGGAGAGCTTGGAGTGCTATAGGAATGATATTTTAATAGGTGTTCTTGAAATTTCCATGTGAGTTAATGATTACATTAGACTTACTTATATAAGGGTCGATAGGTATCATTTTTCTTTAAGGACAACCCATGAGGGAAAAATCAACCCATATAAGGATATTGTATTGAGAAAGTGACCAATGGATGACTAGGGATGAAACCATATATTTTATATTGAACTGTTGGATGACCTAGTCCTAAATGTTAGGTCATGTACAAGTAGGTGCTAAGATTATGTAAAATTCTAGGAATTGATGATTGAGAGGAATATAATACTTTAGGTTATTGAACTTAGTTATGCGAGAGACTAAGAAACATGAATACGGAATAAAGTCATATAATAGGGATAAAGGATGTGCAATTGTTCTTGGAAGGTGAAAAAAATTCATGCTTTAGGGGGAAATCCAATGTTTTCATTGCCACATGATAATTTCCACAAATGACCAAAGCAGGTCAATGAAACTCAAAGTGAAAATTCATGCTAGAACAGTAAGAGAAGCACAAAAGCACCCTTCACTGAAATTTCTAATAAAATAAGATGAGTAAAATCTTAATAAAAAGGAAAAGCTCGGATGAGTAAAAATATTTACGCAAGGGGAAAAGGAGAAGGAATCCCTTCTTCAATCCTCAATAGGAGAAAACCATTCACACCAATGATCACAAATCAGTCCCATGCAATGTCCTCAATCAATCCTCAAAGTCCTGAGGATTGAAAGCTGAATGACATGTAGTGGTAACAAAAGTGAAGAGTACCACTAGGGTCAAGCAAGGATTTCCTCTCTCTGACCCTATTCAGCATTTACGTTGATGAGTTGGAGGAGTTTCTTCAGTAGAATAGCCATGTAGACAACGGTTGTATTTTGCATGAGGTGGTTATAGCTATCCTTATT